>OY723387.1:14199441-14701011 GCA_963210295.1 Ophion ellenae | reverse complement strand
TTTCAGTACTATGATTAGAAAAAAAGATTCGAAATTGAGCTGTTTTTTGGGCTCCAAGCCTATGCATACCCATTTTTAGACGCTAAAAATGGCTATTTTCATGATTTTTAGACGCTAAAAATTGCTATTTTCATGATTTTTTTTGTTGAAAGGTTTATATTATAGACATTGATATATAAGTGGTTACACTTAATAAATACACTTTCGAAGTACATTTAAAAAATTATTTAAGTCACCATTTATAGATGAAAATGGTAGTTAAAAAAATGTCCTAAACAAATTGTACGTCTGCGCTGTTAAGGCGGTCCTCTAGTTTCTCGGGTCGAAAAAATCGATTTTTTTTCTTCATAAATCACATCTACAACATGTGTAGAAAATGTGTGCCAAAGGATTTTTCGATATTCGAAGTGGTTCACAAATTACGGCCCTGGAACGGAGCAGGTATACGGAGCGCGCGCCGGGAGCGCGAACTTTCAAACGCGTTTTTCTCGAAACACCATTTTTCGAAACGGTGACCACGATATTTCAGCAACTACTGCACCGATCTTGTTCAAATTCATACAGCATCTTTAATATGTTATAAGCCAGCGATTGAACTAGGATTATCATGATTGCTTCGATAGTTTTTTTTGTACGAGCGAAAAACTTAAGAAAAAATGAGTAAAAAATAGAATGTAATTTTCAAAAGGGTATAAAAAAGTAAATTTTTGTAATTTAGAATTCACTCTAGTTCAATCGCTAGTCTCAAATATGAAGATTAAAATGCCGTTTGGTTTTTTGATTTCAGATAAGCAGAACAGCCGCAATCTTGGTCACCGTCAAGCGACTCTTTTACTTGATGCCTTCCTGTCGGCCACTATAACGTTTATTCTATTGTATATTTTGACTTCAAAAAATTTGTAAAGCTTATTTAAATGTTAATAAAGATTATGCAAAAACAATCAGATTGATTATTTCGATGCTTTGCCCGTAAAAAATTATTGAAAAAGCCGTAAAAAAACAGCCGAGAAACTAGAGGACCGCGTTAATGAAACCTCGGAGATGGATCATGCGAAACGAAAAAATCATATTATGGCATATCATACGATTTTTGATATATGCAAAAATAACAAAATGGCGGACATTTAAAAAAAACGTGTTTTTTCACCGTTTTTGGCAAAAAAGTAAATATCAAAATTAAAAAAATTCCTTGATATTAAAATTTCATAAGGATCGGTTCAGTAGTTTCGAAGATTTTATCAACAAGCCGTCGAAAAACGTTGTTTCGAGAAAAACGCGTTTAAAGTTTGTTTGGGTTACATAAATACATTGAAATTTTTTTTTAATGTATTTAAAGAATATTCACTAAGGTTTGTGTGAAACTTTTGCGGGAATTCTCCGAGTCTCTACTTTGCACACTTCGAAAAGTTAGCATATTGTATCGCTGGTCATTGGCGCCAAGAAGGATTATGATAAATGGTAGATGATCAAAATTATAATCTTGTAGCGCGTAGCTTCAAAGGAGCTACTGGGGAAACCATTAGTTCGTTTCGCGTAATGAGTATACGGTGTGACGTGATTATCTTGAATCACCGCCACAAAGTAAAGAAGCTCCCGTTCCAAGTCTCGGCTGCTACGAGTTGCCTCCGTTGTCAGTTCGGCTCTCGTTTTTTTTTGTGCACGCTAGGAGTTTTTGTTATTCTGTTTGTGATAAGATTGACATGTGGTCTGCTAACCGGGTCTCGCGGCGTGTCACTCGAAGTGACGAGTAAATCGACCGAGTGAAGCAGGCAACGAGATCCCTTCGAGAATTAGGCCCGGTTGCAATGCCGGCGCCGTAAGATAAGCTGCATCGCGCTGGAAAGCGGGCAACCCATGTAGGGTGATCGGTAGTGGCCAACGATTGGCCGATGCTCGACGCCGAGCTTGCCAACATTGGCACTCGAGCTTGGCCCGATCATCGACCGAGCCTTGGATGATAAGAGCGGCCCGATATTCGCAATCAATATTGGCCCTAGAATGGCTTATGAGAATCGGCCGAGCATCGCGTAGGAGTTCATTCGAGCATCGGCCAATAATAAGTCCCCGTCAAGATTGCCATTATTGGCACTGGAGCTTGGCCCGATTATCGACCGAGTCTTGGCGGATAATTGTGACCCGATATAGATCACCAAAATTGGTCCTGCACTGGCAAAAAAAATTATTATTTTTGTAATGTAATTCGTCATTATCTGGTCTTTCGAAACGATTAGTTTGAAGAAAATATTTCACCTATATGGGACTCGAACCTTGAACCTACCTACTCATAGCTAAGCACGCTGCCCCTATGCTAGCGAGTGCTTGTAACATCTGAATCGCAGATATGGCATACGAGACCAAATGGATTCTCATCATTATTTATATCACATAAACTATATCAATTAGTTAATATCATTGTGATAATTAGAGAGTCTTATCGAATGACATGTTATAGAATTTTCAAACATAACCTATGTGTATATATATATATATATATATATATATATATATATATATATATATAATTCCTCTCTCTACCCCTCTACCCCCACAACCCTTTAATATGTGTGGCAATAAAGACATACCATTAGTTCATTAGTTCGAGTTTAATTTGAATAAATACATATATTTAAAATGAATAATTCCAATAATGACATGCAATAGGAAAAAAATGATTTCCCGAAAAATCTAGTTAATTCAAATAAAAAGAAAGTAAATAGACGCGGTTAGTTAATATTAATAGAATTTTTCTGTCAGTGTAGGATGGTTCATAAAAATCGGCAGAGTATCGCGTATGAGCTCGTTCGAGAATCGGCCAACAATGAGTGCATTGATTTGGTAGTATATTTGTTAAGAGTAATGTCCAATGGACCCCTAAAAAGTATTTATCTCGTCTCACAATGACTTCGACGCGAAACAATGAATCGTCAATATACGAATTGCGGTTCGATCATGCGTTACTCGGCCGAACATTGGCCTCGTATCGGCAAAAACATGATTGGCGAGTCTATACTTCGCCAAACATCGACCTCGTATCGATAAGCCAATGATTAGAGAGCCTATACTTGGCCGAACATTGGCCTCGTATCGGCAAACCAATGATTGGCGAGTCTATTCTTCGTCAAACATCGGCCTCATATCGATACATCAATAATGAACGAGTCTAAACTTGGCCGAACATTGGCCTCGTATCGGCAAACCAACGATTGGCGAGTCTATAATTCGTCAAACATCGGCCTCATATCGATAAACCAATAATGAACGAGTCTATACTTGGCCAAACATTGGCCTCGTATTGGCAAACCAATGATCGGCCAGTCTATACTTCGCCAAACATCGGCCCCGTATCGACAAGTCAATGATTAGCGAGTCTATGTTTGGCCGAACATTGGCCGCGTATCGGCAAACCAATGATTGGCGAGTCTATACTTTGCCAAACATCGGCCTCGTATCGACAAGCCAATGATTGGCGAGTCTATATTTGGCCGAACATCGGCCTCGTATCGGCAAACCAATGTTGGCTAGTCAATACTCAGCCGAGCATTGGCGTACAATTGGGTAATCGATTATCGCCCCGCCAACATTGGTCCAAGTGTTGGCCGTTACGGTTCGATTGGCGAAACCTACATGGGAACATCCCGTGCGGATTCTGACGTGAGAATTGGATTCATAAGGAAACATTTTACATAAAAATATCAAGTACCCAGAGTACTATTATAGGCACTTGATCAGTCTTATAATTATCATTGAGATCAAAATCAACTTGAACAACAAATTTGAGTAACAATAGAAAAAAAGTTTAAGCAAACATTTAAACCCTATTTTAGCGCCCTGTTAAAGCAGTCCCAAAAACTGTCAAAGTTACCCTTAATGTCAATTTAACCCCATTTTAGGGTACAAAATGATAGGATCTTAAAAAACCACAAATCCTTTTAAGAAAAGTAGGAATATCTTAAAAATCGATTTGATTCACATCACTGAAAATCCACTGTAATTATTGTCTGTTATTTATTTAACTGCTCTTTTACATAATATCACCACACACGTATACGCTCACGAAGTGTGCAGGTTACCTTCCAACGCGCCGAACTTATTCTCGTGTCTTTTCTCATATTTTCATTCGAACGTAGCAAGAATTCTCGAACGGCGAATTCTTATGCGGGAACAGCGCAAAATCCAATTGGACCCCAATGAGGACTCCCTATGGGCGGTGTCCCTAATACATCCCTATAGAAATGTAGGTGCATCTTAGGACTCCCCAACAAATTTGTGCGTGGGATCACGAAAGGATATTTTTCTGGAGTTTCAACAAATTACGGTTGCGAATTTCAAATAGAAAATTCTCAAACGACATCAAGCAAGAAAAAGCGCGGAATCCGCTTGGATTCCAATATGGATTCCCTACGTGCGGCGTCCTTATAAAAATCCTATAGTAGGAAGTGGGAATCGCCCAACAAAATTCTGCACGGGATGTTGCGTTAAGGGCCAAGGCTCGAGTCCCATCGTATATCACTTTCGAATTTGAAAGAGCTCATATTGCTACCTGCAAGAAAAAGGATTTCGTGCCTAGCTATCGTTTAGAAGAACATAAGGTAACTCGTATCAATGGGCAATTGTTATCGAACAGAAAAATTGTCGATATGAAGATATTTCTGTTACCCTGCACTGACATAAAAATTCTATTGATATTAACGAATTGCGTCTATTTGATTTTTCAAATTTGAATTAACTAGATTTCTCATGAAATCAAATTTTTCTATTGCATTCCATTATTGCAATTATTTATTTTAAATATATTTATTTATTCAAATCTAAATCTATTTAATATCATCTAATAACTAAATATTTTATTGAATCCTAATAAATCTGTGATTCGGTTTCATCTGTTGAAAAAACAATTTAGTCGAATCCACCGAATGTATCTATTTGATTTTTTCAAAATTAAAAGTAAATAGAATTTTCGTAGAGTTAAGCATTTTCCTATTTGATTGAATTAATGGTCTATCTTTATTGCAACACACCCATCAAAGCCGAGTGGGGGTAAAGAGGGTGGAGAGAGAGGAAATATATATATATATATAGGGGTTATGTTTGAAACATCTATAGCATGTTATTCGATAAAACTCTCGAATTATCACAATGATATTAACTAATTGATATAGTTTATGTGATACAACAAATAATTATAGGAATCCATTTGGTCTCTTATGTCATATCTGCGACCACGATGTTACAAGCACTCGGTAACATAGGGGCAGCATGCGTAGCTATGAGTAGGTAGGTTCTAGGTTCGATTTCATATAGGTGACATATTTTCTTCAAACAAAAATTATTTCTCAAGGCCCGGGTATGACGAATTACGATACAAAATCGTTGTGGTAAATTTCTCAATTAAGTGTTTCATTTCATTATGGATTTATGAAAAATTTCATGCATATAGAGTACACTTAGATTGACAGTGTACATTGTAAGCGAATAAATATTTGATTGAGTCGAATCTTAATTTATTCCATTTGAATATATGTTCAATATTTAAAAAGAATACCTGAAACAAATAAAAAATATATCTTTGAAACAAATAAGATCATAGTAGGCCGTGCGACAAGAAAAAAAAAACCTATTTGATTTAAATAGATCCTATTTGAATTGAATATATTTTTTTTTGGCAGTGTGGATAATTAGTCTCTCGCGAGCCTCCCACGAGGATGCTCGGCCCTCGCGCTACCGCGTTGACAGTTTCCCTGTCAACGCGCGTTCCGTCTATCATTATCGTGCTCGAGAAAAAGACTGTTCTCTCTCGCGCTCGTACGCATTTTCGCTATCAACATACTCGTTTGCGTATCGCGTACAGTTTTCGGTAAACTTTTATTAAACCAGTTCCTGCGCTATAAAATAAAAACTGTTAAGCTTGCGGAGTTCGAGTTTTCGTTTTACAACACCGATGAGTGCCCTGGATCTCGATGCTGCCTTCGGAGTGGTATGTCTCGTGAGTTTTGTTCAGTCACTGGTGACTACCGGTCCCCCCATCATATTGCACAGCCCGAGCGACCGTGCATTTCCGCAAGCATTCGCTCACTCGCGTGCATCCGGTTCGGCCGGTGAAATAAAAATTAGTTGGCGCCCACCGGGAATTGTGGATGCGGTCGCGTGGGCGGACGGTCCCCCCGGCCACCGGGCTCCCGAATGTATCGTTAAACACGCGATTCTCGAGATCTGACAATTCCCCGTCCCGACGGCTACAGTAATTCTGTTTAAAGTCTGCCAATTTTTGCCATTTCGTCTCGCGGATTCCGATCTTGTAAATCGCATTGATGGATGAAAAAATTGATCGTCCTCAAACGTGTGGCATGTTTTGTACTGTCGATCAGCGTGCGAAGTTTTCAGGGGACGCATGGAAAAGGAAATTGAGAAAAAAAGAAGAGGGATGCGAAGTGAGGGCCAAAGAACAGAGGCGATAAATAGAACGTTGCAAGAGAAAGTTGAACGAAGAGAGAGAAAATACGATCCCAGAGGTACAAAATGAGCCAGAAACAACCGAAGATCGAGGCCGTGCTATGTTGGGCTCGTGTACGCGAGATAAAGAGAGAAATACTTATATTCACGTTCGAGCAATGGAGTGAGATGGGCAGAGAATTCCCTGGCAAGGCAAACGGGAGTGAGAGAGTACCCGAGACGAACGGTAATATTCACCAGAGAGAGATGAAAGTATTAAATCGCGCTCTTCCGAATATATATATATATATATATATATATATATATATATATATATATATATATATACACATAGCAATGAGAAACGCGAACGGAACACACGAGAGAGAACCCGCGAGACCGTCGTGTGCCGTGAGGGTTAGCATTGCTTTTCGAAGCTCGCGCGCGATCGGTCGTACCTCGAGCTATACGTTTGGAAAGAAGAAAAAATCCTCATTCGCATCGCGACGCTACGCAGTGCATCACGAGAGTGAACTTCCTCATCGAGCAAATCGCCATAGAAGTAATTACACATGAATAAAGTGATAACGATCTACCGAGTAATCATCAATAATATCAATGAGAAAAAAAATATCGCGTCTCGCCCGGCAAACAGTGACAGGCGACTAAAAATGTGACAGTGCGTTCTTAATGGATGCTCTCGTCGGACAATACCGATCGAATTAAACAGGTGGAAACTTTAGCACAGAAAGGGTGCAAATTATTTCCGAAAAAAAAAGTTTCGCAACATCCACGCTTTACTATCGACCACCCCAAAGCATAATTTTCACCCGCGCGCAAACCCTTCGTTTCGAGTATTTCCCCAACGATTCTATTGCGGCGCTTGGCAAATTTTGCATATCGCGTTCGTTGTTATTGATTTCTCGTCCGCGTTGACATTACGATGCCAGCTCGAGTGTGATCCATCTTCATACGACTGCATCTCGATGAAAGAATGAGCATGCGAGCGTTTCGAGATCAGTGAAACAGCGAAGAGAAGTGCAGAATAACGGAATTGCGAGAAAGAAAACGGGAGGAAGAAAAACACAAGAGAAAGGAGAGACGGGGATACATAACGCGAAGATCGAAGGGAGGTTGACCAAGGTACCAAAGCAATAAAAGAAAACATACCAAAATAGATAGATACATACCATGCGTATATATATATATATACATATATATTTATTTTGTAACAACGGCATCTGGCTGAGTCAAAGCTGTTACTGACTTCCTCAATTTTCCTCTTTTCCGCTCGGTTTTCGGTTTTTCTCTCGTTCTTTTACCAACTTCAAACTTACTGAGGGTCGAAAAAGTTATATACAATACTGTATGTCTTGAGGTATAAATGTTACGCCGCGGCTTGGATACAATTTTTCAAATTAGATTCGTTATTTTTAGTATTCCGAAAAGTTTTTTGTGCCGTCTCTTTCCGCAAAGCCTAATAGACAAAAGCCAAGTACGGATTTTCATTACATTTTTTTCATCGCTAACGGATACTATGGAGACTGTTATTAATTCGCTCCAGAATAAATGTACACTCGCTTATATGTTACGTTCGCGTATGATCGCCTGGTCAGCGCATGATTGGCTTCCACCTAATGTCTATACGTACATTATATATATATATATATATATATATATATATATATATATATATATATATATATATATATATATACATATATATATATACATATATATATATATATATATATATATATATATATATATATATATATATATATATATATAGATGGAGAGAGAGAGAGAGAGAGGGGGGGAGACTTGTTTTTTTCTCCGTGTGCAATTTACAGGTCGGACGTCATTAAAGCGGCTTCTCTTGGTCCTCTTTCCACCTCCTTGTGTGTGTGTGTGTGTGTGTGTATGTGTGTGTCGCTCGGCTCGAGGAGGTGGAAAGTCTCAAGAGTGATAAACAGAGAGATGAGAAGCGAGCCCGGATGAGAGTACACGGGCCTTGCGAGTACTATAGTGCATACGTATATATATGCGTACACACACACATAGTATATGGGCGTACATTTATGACATCTGACATCATTTTTACGACTGGCAGAGACAAGGAAGCGCGCGCGTGCAGGTCTCTCAAAAAAACCGACGAGAGAACATAGTTATTGAGTGGAATTGCGGTGTAGAGAGTCACTTCGTAACGCTCGATTTGTGCGCAATCACCGACAAACCTCAAGGAACTCGTCTGTCAGTATATCGCCGCGCCATCCTCTTATTTTTGTAACGTACATTGTGCAACGTATACGCGTTTCTTTAACGAACGATTTTCATCTCTCTACATTGATGTTTATTGAATTGAATTTTTGATTATCTAACGAAATATACGGAACAACGTTCGATCTTCACATGTCTTGGTTTTCAACGCGTACATGCTTCAACCATTTTATCATTCGCTATGCAGCTGCAAACCTTGCTGCACTGAAGTTTTTTTTTCAAAGTCTATACTTATGTCTCTTTTCGTATTTGCCTCTCGTACTAAAACTTATTAGTGCATAAACTTGTGCTTCGTCTGAAATTATTTGCACCGTAATTACAGACAAGTGTGAATCTTATTCAAATACATACACACACATGTGAATATATCCACATGCAGTCATCCAAATAGGGATTTCGACAAATGATTTCCGGTTCGGAAACGACTATTACGAAAAATCGTCGTATCCTAAGCGCAAATGAGATAGCTGATCGACAAAAGCCATACAGACCGTTCCTACGCATATGCGGTGAAGAGAACTTCCTCGAGTAGCGCTACTAATTGTTGCAGTTCAAGGAGGTTCGGTGATTGGAGCAAGTCCAAGATAAAAGACCGAATTTTTGTCAGCATTGTCGAGACCTTCGTCCATGCGTATGCGCAGTTTCCACCAGATTTACCGTACAGTTTCCGAGTTATTAATTGTTAAAGTTGGTGAATTAGTCACACGTAAACGACGAAACGTGCCTGTCCTCTCATATATCGATTTTTTAATGGATTATAAAGGGCCTTTCGTCGATATTTACTTAAAGTTGTTTTATGTATAGCCAAGATATCTCGATTTTTCTGGCGACATGTATACAACGCATCTACATATAAATTGTGCATGGAAGAACCGTCATATAAAACAAACGTTCCTTTTTATATCTGCAAATATTGTGAAAATTGAGAAAGGAAAAAATTACATAACAATCGATGAAATATGTTTCGATTTTGGGCAGATTGGACATTGGACATTGAAGTTAACCTCAGCGCGACGTTTTTTATTTGCAATCGCAATATCATCTGTTCATTTTCTAATTCTTGTCCGACAGAATCTACCTTTGTCTCTAAACTGGACTTCATGTACAATCCCGTTACTCTCCTCATGAACTTCTACAGTATTTTCATTCTCCATGTTTACCAGCTACAAAAAGTAATAAGCCGGGCGCGTGGGACCGATGACAGCCATCGAAAATGCGACGATGCTAAACGTCGATGATATGACGTACTAATGAAGTCGAGTAGTAGATTATTACGTTCTTTTTTATATTATAAAAATAATAGGTAGCTCGAAATGCAATACTTAAAAAATATTTCTCGAAAAATACGCCATCTACATATGTATAAAACGTGGCGGTATTACGGCGCAAAATAGACTCTAAGTTTACTTACGTGGTCATCACCGTACTTCCTTAACATCGCCCGTGAATCTTCGACGAGTCTGAACAAAGAAAGCCTTTAAAAAAAGATTCACCGCCACGCTTATCTGGAGTCAACGACTCTCCCGATACACGCGTTTTCTTGGGATGGAACACTATCCCTTTGCGAACTGCACAGGTTTAACGCGGCTAGATGTATACGCATCTTGCGATATGAAACCCATGTGTGTGTGTGTGTGTATGTTTGTGTATATATTTGCGCGGTGCGTACGTAAAATTGCACCATGACGGTTAGTTATGGTGCATTTAACGGGACAGTAAAGATATCGTTTAGCATGTTTACGCATTACGATTAAAATGCGGATAACGTACCCACGCGAGAAATCTAGTTGGTACTTTAGTGCAACACCTATTACAAGCCTCGGACATACAGGATACGTACTAGCAAAAGATACATAAATACATAAAGACAACTATCAATATACCTTTAGTGTTTATTGGTGTCGCGTTGTTTTTAGATCTTTCAAAAAACTGTACCGTAATCTGGCAATTTATATTTTATTGTTTCATCATACGTATAAATATATATGTGTGCACACACACACATACACACACACATGTGTGTTTCAACTCTATGGATCTATGGATCCATATGGATCAACGAAATTGGTTATTCAAATATTCGATTATTCCAAAGATTCATTAGTTGGATGGAATAAATCATTCTTAAAATAATGCAATATTAAATGTTTTCAATATGTTTCGTTGGCTCCTTCCAATGGCTAATTGAGTCATCCAATGTAATTTTTTTTCCAGTGCACATATAAATATATACACAATGTAACATGATGAAACATTTATTTAAAAATCAATATTATGCAGCGAAATTAGATCTCGAACACAGTTTTCGCAACACTACGTAGTATCGAATGCTAAAGTATCTATGTCCCTATCTTCAAACCGCAAAGTCTGAATACATCCAGTGATGTCTGATCGGCGATAACATTATCCAGCTTGCGCGATTTTGGAACTCCGAGTTCTCAAAAGGCACAAGTTTCTCAATACCATTACCCGAACCAACACGACATGGAAAGTATCTGGCCGATAGCTTACAATTCTTCACACCAGCCGGAAATTCGACCGGACTTGAATAACTCTTCCCAAGTAAGCGAATTAAAAAGTAGAGGCTACTAGTGCAACGTCACACATGGATCTCGTTTCGGTCGAGAATATAGCCTTCGGAAACTTTTACAGCGCACAAGGAATTATATATTCCACTTTTAATATTGGCGTAAAATGCTATTTTTTATTCATTAAAAAATTGACGTCTTTCGATGAAGCGAGGCGAGAATACTTACGAGTTTGCCGAGAAAAGGGGGGAAAATATGGATTCGAAGTTCATCGCAACGGCAAGTGGGCATTAATCGTTTTTTTCTTCTCTAAAATGAGTTTTACATCTGTGTATTTCTATCGATCATTCAGTGGCGTTCATGTACGAAGGTGTCTCGCTTGCGGATTTATGTTCGAACATTTTTCACGAGCGTGGAATTCCCTAAAAGTCCTAGTGCAACCAAATAGTATAAGCAAACGAAGATGGTTAGGGTACAGGATTTTCACTCTTCTAAACATTTGGGAGGGTTGATTATAGGAGGGAAATAGATTTGGAACATCCGAATATGGAAATTTCGGGTGTCATCGTAAAAAGGCGATGAATTTGATAACCGACACTGTTAATTCGCTAAAAGAGATAACAATTTAATTGTGCATGTTCCTACATTATTTTCTACGATTTTGCTCCGGTGCACACGCGGCTTTCCAATTAAGACGAGATTAAAAGTTTATGTAGTCGGTGATCGAACTGCCGGCGCATAATCTCACGCGCAAGTCATTCTCTTCGTGCGGATGAACTTGCTCATTATTTCTCGCGCCTGTGACACGTGGACGTTGTTCCAGTGTGTGTTTCCCGATGAAATACGAGGGAAAACACTGAAAGCTTAACATATATAATCCTCTTACGAAATTTCCAATATTGCAGTGTTCGTAAATAGCCTTACGCCTACTCGTTAACGTCTGCTTCGTGTGAAAATTGGACGTGACTGTTCGGAATAATAGTCGATAAATATCGACTATTATTCTAAACAGCTACGTCCAACTTTTGCAGACGATTTGCTCCCCCATCCGTCAAATTTGAAAGCTGCACAGTGCAGTTATAAACAGACGCATGCACGCGCACATGCACACACACACGCACACACAGCCGTCTCCTCGGTTTTGCTCGCGTTGAAATCCTATTGATAGCAAATCTTCCTTCTTTAGTCGATATTTTTTTAAAATTCCGTATGGATTGGAGAAAATGACATGGGCACTAACAAGGGTCCGCACTACCTCGGTGTGTGGGTTCTGACCCACTAAAATCTTCGTTTCCCTCTCTCTCCCCTCTAAAGACAATTTATGAACATTCGAAAATTCCACACAACCCCTGATTGCTCGTAAATTTGTGTTTTTTAATTTCCCTTTATTCGATTATTTGTCCATTTATTTATTTGTGCTCGTTTGCTCCCATGGAAATTTATATACGCAAAAATATACTGCAAATTTATTTTATTAGTAATCGTAATACATGTGAAATGTATGCCATATATTGAAAATATATGTGCCAAATTCTAATTTTCGTAACGTTTTTATATATGAGATGTATATGCGTGGTATTACTGTATATCAATGTATCATATATCAATGATATATGTAGCATTTACCCTGCATATATACCACATATATACAGATATGCTGCGCATATCTGGATATATGTGCTGGTATGGAATAGTGTACTTTAACTGTAAGTTAAGTTTTTTTAAGTTTAAGTTTTAAGTTTTGTTAAGTTTAACTGTAATAGTGTTTATACACAGCATATATTTCTTGTCAGGAATATGTATCAAAAATGTATGCGCCATATATGATGCATAAATGACACATATATGAGTCACATATGACGCATACATTTTTTATATATTTTTCTGACAAAAAAATAGATTGAAAATATATCGAAAATATATGCGTCGTATATGCCTCATATATGCATCATATATAGTGTTTATACGTAGCATGTGTTTTTTTGGTCAGAAAAATATATCGAAAATATATGGGTCATATATGCGTCATATATTTGGTGCATATATACTGAATATACACGTATTATTCTATTTTTCGTCACTATATATGCGATCGATATATGTATATGTAGCATATATTTTCTGCATATATTTTACATACATAAATTTCCATGGGGGTTGCTGTTGCCTTTTATTTGTTTAATAAGAACGTCACGCTTGTTTATTATGATTATAATCAACTAATGATCGCCAGCCTTAATCATCCTAATGAGCATTAGCGATAATCATATTCCATATACTAAGCTGTTTTTTTGTAAAAGCTTAATCAAAATCGATTTAATAGTTCTTAAGTTATAAACGCGCAAATGTACAGAGAGATCGTGTTTTTTTTCTGTTAAAAGATTTTTTTCACTCGCTTTGGTTAACAAAACAATCTGTAATGAAATTTTGTCAAAGTTCGGAGATTGCGGACAAAGCACCCATACAGGTTTGTTACATGTAAAAACGATATACACACACGCTTTAAAGTTATAACCTCGATAGTATGAACGTAAATGGGTACTTTTACCGTCATTTCGATCCGTTTTCAATCTTGTTTTTTTAGGAGCGCAATTATCTTTGTTCTTTTTACATATGCAATAAAAATAATCTTATCCGTAAATCCTATTTTCTGCATATTAAAATAAAAATCTACGGCACTGCAGATTTTCTTCCATTCTTCGTCTTTGACTGTTCCCCAATACTCAAAGAGCCAGTGAAAGCTTGCAAAGCATGTTCAAAATGTAATTATTTATCACGAGATACATATAGGCTCATGCAGTATTCAATAAGTTTTCCAGCAGTCCTGTATTTTTAATTGTTTTCCCGGTATTATAATTTTCAATGGGTTTTGAGTAGTCCTATATTTTTTATTCCAATTCGATATAAGATAGAATTTGAAACAAATGTATACGTACTGTTTGACAAGAAGGATCAGTCGAAAGGCTTTTGAAAGAAGAGAAAAAAATTGATTGTGCATTGAATAGCCAAATGTGTGCATCGCAGGATCTATGAAAATGGTATGCCCGTGTCCATGGTGGATGCGAACATGTACGAAAATGAGGCGAAACGCCGCGCCGAGCTCACGAATAATAAAATGGCCCTTTTTGTGTTCCAATGGAGAGCTCAGATATATGTGGGGTAACGATAATTAGCGAGGAAGGGAATATTTCTATCGTATTTCTATATTCTTATGCACGTAGTAGTAATCTCATACGTTCGTCCACGGGGCCCAAGTTGGGTCAGATAATGTACATGATATTAATTAAGAAGTTTCGACAAGTTGGCTACGTCGTGCGCTCCTCACAAAAGCTTCAAGCGCCGACGGAGGAACGCAAAACTCGTCTATAATAATTATTGTAAGCACGTATTGTTAACGCGGAAAGTTAAACGATGGTTCGTTTATTAAGTGGAGCTATGCTGCGCGTAACACGCCGGTAATAGAAATGTAAACGAGAGCCTAATCAAACTCTAGCGTAACGAGATTGAGACGAGAGTTTATAACGCGAACTTTTATTACTTCTAATAATTTTTTTTAACTATTGTTGGATATAATAAAATCGGATATTTCATTGCTGCTATTTCGCGGTACAAAATGTTTTGGGCTGTACGGAATGCGACTATTTTGGGAGTTTTAGGCGAGAATGGTTTCCATTTATTCGTGATTGAGCGGTTAAGTATTTTTAGGAAATGTTGAAAGTCGCTTAAGTAGAAAGAGAAAAGAGGAGAGAGAGAGGGACAATTGCAATTGGATACTAGGAAATATGCACTTTGAATAGCGGAACTCTCATAATTTGGCCCGTCTTTAATCTCACGAAATTCGGTTTTCTGGCATGGAAATAAACGCATCTCTCTCTCTCCCCCCCCCTCTTTCTTTTTTAATGTGAATTTTGCAAAATTCACGAGCATAAGTGCACAAAGATGTGGACGTCGGCAACGATGACGACATCGTCGAGAACGAGGAAGATACGAAGTGCATGGAACGACGAAGTAAACGGCGAGAACGCAGAACTGTCGAATGCATTTACCTTAGCACATTCTATACTCATAAATAGGATTTTCCATCTCGAGTCTGCCACGTATAATCTAATAACATTTTGCGCTCACGTATAACTAGAAAAAGTAAATAAATTAACACAGATACTTATTAATTAGACATTTTTGCTGTGTTTATGGCCTATGTAATTCCTGCGGTAAAAAAGATTCATGTCAATATTTTTTCATACAGGTTTGAAACCTGAGTTTTCCATATTGCTGAGCTGTGGATGTCAAAATTGAGAATTGATTTTTCTGCGGATCGCGAAAATAATTAGACTTCGAGCCTTTCTTATTCGCCGATGGACTCAGAAACAATTAAAACCGTTCAATTCGAATTAATTGCGTACGGTTCTTTGGAAAGAAAAAAAAATAGTTATCAATGAATTTTTTCCTATCAATTCATGCATGAAAATTCCAAGTAGTCAAACTATTATTCAATTGTAAGCATTAGCATGGAATTTCCCATGCGTGGCTGTATATAGCCTTAGTACAATGCGAAAGAAAGAGAAACGTCAGTGTGCGTGCGCAACCTGTGTGCGTTGGTTTTAACGAGTGTAAGAAGCCGAAGAAGAAGAAGAAGAGTGTGTGTGTGTGTCTATATGCCTATGTGAGCCACATAGATGAGGCGAGCTCTTCTTGCCTCAATATACCCTCGCAAAGACTTTCCCTAATTGAAATGATTAACGAACCGACGTGGCGTCGACGCTCTCTATGCACGATGGACTTTGCAAAACCCGCGTACGACAAGTCCGATAACAAAAACAAAGTAAACTTTGCCTCCGGAAAGGTAAATGCAAACAAGGAACTGTGGAAAAGCGAGTGTACGGATTACGGGAAGCCAAAGGATGAACGATGCTTTTTTTGCACCTCAGTTGCAATCCTTTTATTTAATATTAATTAAACACAGTTGTTTTATTCGAACGTTACCCTTGGAAATAATAGCCTCCGGTATCCCGCGACGGAAATATATATTAGATACCCACTATAGGAAATGAATTAGATTTTCCTCGCAATAAGAAAATGAAAAAATCGCTGCACGGTTTTAAATTCCCGGAAACACTGTTTCAGTATTTTCAATCCTTACTCAATGTTCCCTATTTGATTTAGTCACGTTTGGCTTAAACCAAATGTTATTTTTATTGCATTTGCTTCCAATTTCAGTTTCTCGTTGAAACAAAACAGACGTTTTTGACGCAGATTTGCCACCTTTACTTGCAGTGAGAGTTAGATTGATTTATTTAGACTCGCTGAAAAATGCTTTCGGAAATGCTCGTTTTCGAATGGTCACACATAGAGCGGAAGCCGAGTTTGCTGCGAAATTTATCGCTGGTTTGCACGCATACACGTACGAGCCCGTTCGCATCTACACTCTAATTTTCGAGGAGTTCGAGAACTCTCAGAATCCACGCTAAGCTTAGTCTGGTATAATATTATACACATACAACCGCGCCGGACACATACGCACATATGTATATGTAGGTATGTATGTATATATGTATACATATGTCCCGTTGGAGGCGTTCCTACGATAGGAGACGAGGAAACTATGAGGAACGAGGTAGAGTTCTAGAGTGGCGCCAAACAGCCGGTCTCCTCGGGCTTGCTCTCAATTCCGTTGCACTCTCGGCCCATGCATGCATGCATATTTCTGCACGACACATGTGCAATCCCTTCGCCCATATATATATATATATACACAATTATTTTTCGCTTTTTTCAATGTACATTATACAGTCGCGGTTGTACGCAGGGTCGTACCTTTTCGTATTGCTTTGAATTCGCTGCACGAGATGCAGGTCGAGCGTATTATATTGCACTTTCCATAAATGTCATACGTCACGACGTACACTCATACTTTGACATTTCAAACTGACTTTGTGTGCATTATTATGATGATTATTATCATTGTTGAAGTTATTATTTATTAGTAATGATTAGTGGCCGATGATGGATTGTTGATGGGTTATTATAAAATAATAGTTTAGTTTTCGTGTGATCGGACCTGTGCACAACCGTCAAACAAAACATCAAGTTCAAGTTCGAATGTGATCGTGGCTGTATTGCGAGAGTTTTCTTCCTCATCTTTCAGAGGTTTGTCGCTAGAAATGAGAGGGGAATTTCCCAATATATCGGGTGACCGTATGTTTCAGTCGGTGAAACTTCCCCTTCGAAACGAGCACGTCCCGAAGTACCTGAATATCGCCCACGCGGAGAATTATCGGGAAAGCACTAAAGTCGCGAAGCAGTATATGAAACAGGAATCCGTACGATGGATTTCAGGGAAACCGATTGAGCCGCTGGACGACGCCAACTACCGCATCTTGGCATTTTTTCACTGTGAAATTTTGTTGTACACCCGTACAGACTTAAAATAGTCCCGCTTGATCGATACGGAATGGAAGTACCGAGACAACCACTGTCATTTTTGGTCTCTTATTGACACAGACTCGATCAGCTGATAAATAGTAAGCATAGTTACATTTCCTCGACGGTATAGTTTTATCGTTTTTTAAAATCTTTCTGTGATCTATTAACGCGTTCCCCCACTTATAGCGCAAAAAAAGGCCTTTTTCATGATTTTTTAAAAATAAAACTACAAACCTTTTTCAATCGATCAATATACCATCTTAAAGAACACATCTTGATGAACTTTCAGTAATTTTTTTATTGAAAAATATTACATTGTTTAGTGGCAAATGGCCGTCAATGAAATAATGTTTTTATATACACGGTTTGCGGTGACCAACATTGCGGCGAAGTGGATCATCTGAAGAAAAAAATGCGTATGGATTTAGTCAAATATAAGTATAAACTAGTCTTTAATCAAAGGATTTTAAAAAATATTCATTTTTCACAAAATGGCGGACGGTCAAAGTTAATGGTTCGATTTTAACGAAAAAAAACGGCCGTTTTTTTGCTATAAAACGGCCTTTTTTCGAAAAAAAATCGAAAGATTAAAGACTACATTTTTATGTATTAAATAAGCCTGCAAAATTTCAAGAAGATCGGTTCATTAGTGTTCGAGTAATCTTGGTCACCGACTTCAGAAATGCCATTTTGAGAAAAACGCGTTTAAAGTTTCTCTTTCAACGCTCTTTCAACGCGGATTCTTCTCTTTCAACGCTCATATCTCAGTCAATTTTGTTCGGATCGACTTGAAATTTTCAGGACATATTCTCAGATACTCATACTTCAAAAAAATGCAATAAAAAAATCGATTTTTTTCAAAATCGCAAGTGGGGGTAACCCCTTAAGATCGCGACGAGAAAACACTTTGTGTCTCTTAAGTTTTCTCAAAGTACATTTTAACTTTTTTGGAAATGTCGAGCACTGCTTGAACAAAGTTCAGTTTGATTGAAGAAACTAAAGACGTTTGTAATGTTTGTACTGGATTGCGTTTCATTTGTTTTTAATTTAACCGTTAATGAATATAAAACTTTTTACTTTTCAGGTGCGATCGTAATATCGGCCAATAATATCAGCGCTCCAATATAATGGAGGAAGCTATGTCGAATCCGATTTTATTACAATATCGGGAAAACTGGAGATATGACTTTAAATTTATACAGGAGTTGTAAAACACTGTGATGCATTAATTACACCTGCCTTCTGATTAAACAAAAAAAAATGTGTTTAGTTTTCGGCTAGCAAATAACTAGATTCTCCTTAAATTTCACGTTATCTTTATTTGGCGTTATGGCCATCCCGAGTAGAAATTTCTTAGGGTTAGCCTGACCAGGATCAGGCCCCGATCGGGGTGTGATAGGGGTAACACCTCCCGAGTAGAAATTTCTTAGGGTTAGCCTGACCAGGATCAGGCCCCGATCGGGGTGTGATAGGGGTAACACCTCCCGAGTAGAAATTTCTTAGGGTTAGCCTGACCAGGATCAGGCCCCGATCGGGGTGTGATAGGGGTAACACCTATTACGGACATCCTGATCCGGCCCCGATCGGGCCGGAAGTATTTAGGCCCTACATCAGGCTATACTAAAATGGCCCTACTAAGGCCGTCCCTGATAAGATCCTACTAAGGCTTTCCCCGATAGGGCCCTACCAAGGCTTGCCCTGATAGGCCCTACTAAGGCTTTCCATGATAGGGCCTTACTAAGGCTATCCCTAATGTGGCCCTACTAAGGCTTTCCCCGATAGGGCCGTACCAAGGCTTGCCCTGATAGGCCCTACTATGGCTTTCCCTGATGAGGCCATAAATAGGCTTGCCCGATGCCTGCCTCAGCAGTCGCTAGATGCACATAACCTCTCATTTTTCACATGGAAACTTCGATTTTACAGCATCGTAGCTTCGGAGTTTCGATGCATTCCTGAATTCTATTTAAAAAAAGGTGCTATAGACTGTCACGACAAAAAACGTTATGCAACTCGGATACGTGTTAGAAGATTTCGGCAGCTTTGTAAGGCGAAGAGAGAGAGAGAGAGAGAGAGAGAGAGAGAGAGAGAGAGAGAGAGAGAGAGAGAGCAACTATATATATATATATATATATATATATATATATATATATATATATATATATATATATATATATATATATATATAAGGTTAAGTTTCAAAAATCTATAGCATGTTATTCGATAAACCTCTTTAATTGTCACAATGATATTAACTAATTGATATACTTTATGTGATACAACAAATAATTATAGGAATTCATTTGGTCTGTTATGCCATATCTGGGACCAAGATGTTACAAGCACTCGGTAGCATAGGGGCAGCGTGCCTAGCTATGGGTAGGAAGGTACGAGGTTCGATTCCCATATAGGCCAAATATTTTCTTCGAACAAAAACGTTACAGCAGGCCAGGGAATGACGAATTATGATACAAAATCAATTGTAGTGGAACTCTAAATTAAGTGGTTCATTCAATTTTGCTTTTTTGAAATATTATATGCATTTCTTTCTGATCAGGCAACCTGATAGGGGCCTGATCAGGCAACCAGATCAGGCCCATATGTGACACAACGTTACATTTCCTAGTAGGGCCCTTTCAGGCTGCCTTATTAGTGCCCTACCAGGGCAGTCAGGCAACCTGATCGGGCCCTGATCTGGGCCCCATCGAAATTTCTACGCGGGCTATCACGGACATCCTGATCCGGCCCCGATCGGGCCGGAAGTATTAAGGCCCTACATCAGGCTATACTAAAATGGCCCTACTAAGGCCGTCCCTGATAAGATCCTACTAAGGCTTTCCCCGATAGGGCCCTACCAAGGCTTGCCCTACTAAGGCTTTCCATGATAGGGCCTTACTAAGGCTGTCCCTAATGTGGCCCTATTAAGGCTTTCCCCGATAGGGCCCTACCAAGGCTTGCCCTGATAGGCCGTACTATGGCTTTCCCTGATGAGGCCATAAATAGGCTTGCCCTATCCCTGCCTCAGCAGTCGCTAGATGCACATAACCTCTCATTTTTCACATGGAAACTTCGATTTTGCAGCATCGTAGCTTCGGAGTTTCGATGCATTCCTGAATTCTATTTAAAAAAAGGTGCTGCTATAGACTGTCACGACAAAAAACGTTATGCAACTCGGATGCGCGTTAGAAGATTTCGGCAGCTTTGTAAGGCGAAGAGAGAGAGAGAGAGGAACTATATATATATATTTTTTTTTAATTATTTTTATTATATATATAAAATATATATATATAAGGTTAAGTTTCAAAAATCTATAGCATGTTATTCGATAAACCTCTTTAATTGTCACAATGATATTAACTAATTGATATACTTGATGTGATACAACAAATAATTATAGGAATTCTTTTGGTCTGTTATGCCATATCTGGGACCAAGATGTTACAAGCACTCGGTAGCATAGGGGCAGCGTGCCTAGCTTTGGGTAGGAAGGTACGAGGTTCGATTCCCATATAGGCGTAATATTTTCTTCGAACAAAAACGTTTCAGCAGGCCAGGGAATGACGAATTATGATACAAAATCATTGTAGTGGAACTCTAAATTAAGTGGTTCATTCCATTTTGGTTTTTTGAAATATTATATGCATTTCTTTCTGATCAGGCAACCTGATAGGGGCCTGATCAGGAAACCAGATCAGGCCCATATGTGACACAACGTTACATTTCCTAGTAGGGCCCTTTCAGGCTGCCTTATTAGTGCCCTACCAGGGCAGTCAGGCAACCTGATCGGGCCCTGATCTGGGCCCCATCGAAATTTCTACGCGGGATATTATTAATTTCGTTTTCATCTTCAATTTTCCGGGTAAGTATAATGAATAAAGGAAGACTTAAGAAGAATAAATATTCTTAGGATTCCCCCAAATCTTAATCCATTTGACTGAAATCGTGGTAAAACCAGATTTGTCATGTTTTACCACATTACTTCGGAACGCTGATGTTATTAACCTGGGAATAAATCTCGAAATGTCCATCGGAAAAAGTTTTACATTTTATTGCGGCTTCATTATAAAAAATCAAATGCAAAGCATTTTTTCCACTCCAATTTGGAGTTGAAAAGAGCCCTAGACCCCCTAGACCCCTTACATATCACAAATGAAATGTCGGCCGTGTGCCAGCGAGAATTTGTCGGAGCTACATAGGGCATACTGATGTTATTCAAATTAACGTTGGTACGATGAAAATGAATTTGCAACTCTGAAAGATCACGATTTTGAAGTTGTCATCGTTGCTATGCATTGGAAATACATTTTCTTGAATGGCACAAATTTTTGGACGGTCTTAATAAGCTACGAAAGTTACTCAACCGTTCATTAGTGTTCTTATTAGATATCTGCGATCCAAACCCGCAATGAAAGATTCCGGACAATGATAAAAATAAAGAGATAAAAAAATACAAAAAGACTGTACAATGCACTTTAATGACATAATCCCGGACATCATAAAGCTTCGATGTTTGTAACGGTAGTATATTATTCCCTAGTCAAAACATATTCTTCGACGCTGTAGAAAGACTCGACTGCATATTCCCATAATCGAAAACGCATCGAGGATGCAACGGTTTTGTAAATTTTTGCGCGGCTCCGTGTACGCGCATACTTGTATAGGGTCATAGAGAGCCCACTGATATACGGTAAGTGGTGAACGAAGTGCTCGTTGACCGCGATCGCAGGTATCGGTTCAAAGTTCAAAGGACTCTGCACGGGAAACGTTGCATTTCCACCGGTTCTGATGGTAGGGCAAGGGTAAATTCATCATGATACCTAGAAAATATGGAGCCTCGATCTTCTTCCTAATATCGGACTTCATTTGTCCATGGTTATAATTATTGTTATATATAGAATGAATCCATTATTACACAGTGACTATTCTTACTTTTTTTTAAATATACGAAACGGACGTTCGTGAGTGGTGACAGGTTTTCTCCTGTTTAAATTTGTGTTTATTCCCAGCAAACCCGAGCAAATCGAAACAAACTCCGGAGTGATAGATTTTATGAGATTTAATTAAATGGTTTTTAGGAAATTGTGACGGTAATATTCACTTGCAACACAATTTTCAATCGTCGAGTGTGCAGTGTCTGTATAAATGAAGCGTCAGTCAGCAACCAGGATCGTGTAGTTGGTCGAACATCAATAAATGTACTGGAATTTTATCGACTTTTACGTTAGAACGAACAAAAATGTGGAAGTATGAAAAGCAAAGCTCAATTCAAATAACAGAAACGATTAAAGCAGAAAATTGCAAGGGGCAACGCACACCTTTTTCTAAAAATTTTCCATACAACCGTGAAGCTTATTTTAAAACATAATAAAAAACAAACTATTATATTTTAATCTAAAAGTAGACATTGAAAAATGTTCAAACTTTATACTAAAGCTAATTCGTCGCTCCAAAAATTCTCTCGGGATACGATCCATCTGCTCTCATTCGAACAAGTCGGAAAATAAAATTCAATATTGCAGCATTATGCAGAATGTATTTATTCTCAGAAATGCAATGTCATCGTTCAACGAGGATCACTCCCCCCCGACGCCACTCCCCACTCCCCACGGGCTTCGGTAAAATCTCATATTGCAGGCAATTTTATCACGTTATTACATCGGAAGTGCGCCAGATTTGGAATTGCCACCTACACGACAAAACGATTATCGCTTCCCGGATTGCAAAGTCAATGTTTCCCTCTCATCGGTGTCCTTCTGCGCACCCAGGCCCGCGATCGGCGAATTCATACCGTGTGTGGAGTCCGACAAATCTGGGGTGCACTCCCGCAGTACTCGACAAAAAGTTCAAGGATTTTCACGCGAGTTACGAGAGTGTGGAACGAAGTACCACATGCCTCGCATTTTTAATTCCGCCAAGTTAAAAATAACGTGCACGTTATGCCCTCGCGATAAATGGCCGCGTCGAACTAACGAGATCCAAGGGTGAATCTGACTCTCGCATACATTTTTTTCTAGCAATTACAAAACGGCCAATACTTGGATGGGTGATCGCTTAACTGCGCACTCGCTTGTTCTCCGTCTACTAAGCGGGCGGCAGTTTAATTGAGTTCCCGATGGTAACACAACTATAAGAGTCAATAAAACATAGCAGCCCATATCGGCACAGATTTTCCAGTTTCCCTGTGCCCTCTTGCTCATAGCAGGGGTATTGAAAAAATGATTTCCATTAAGTCCCTGATAGTAACACAACTGAAACTCAATAAAACATAGCAGCGCATGTCGGCACAGATTTTCCAGTTTCCCTGTGCCCTCCGGCTCATAGCTGGAGTCTTTAAAAAATGATTACCCGAAAAGACAATTGTGGGAGGATTGAATGTATACGTAAAACCCCGCGAAGGGCATACGAAGAAACGGAATAGAATCAAACTATAAACCCGCAATTTTTGTACATTCGTGAATTATCAATGTGCTATACTATATTATTAATCGAGCAAATCTTGTACATTCATACATTTCTTTTAGGATTTGATAACGAAAATTTAATTTCTCGGTCCTAAAAAAATCGTGTTATCCTATCTGAGGCCATGAGCTTATCTATTAATATCCGGCGATATCCTATCCCATGGTCAATAGTTTGACCAAGTGGAAATTGTATATTCCTTTACAATGAAACAAGCAATATAGTTATATATCAATCAGTTATCTTTTGACAACGGGCCTACGAATTGTTCCGAAATGGCGATAATTGATCGGTTTCGTGTTCGAAAAAGCGTTTTAGCGAAGTCTCGACATTGGAAAAATTCATTAAGGGCGTTGAATAGCCAGCATGGTTTCCACGAACTAATAATCTACCAATAATGCAATCAATTTGTCGCACATCCATCTTACACTATGAATCTTGACGTTTTCCAGTTCGTAATACAATATTCTTTGGAAGAAACACTGAACTCGTGCGCAACGTCGTAAGCTCATCAAATTTATTTTTATCGGCACATGAACGCTGAACTTGACGCTTCGATGAAACTTTTTTACACCTCGATGACAGCAGCTTTTAAAATTCGAAAGTAACGAGGTCACACCGAAGGGAGACAAAATAAACCGTGGCAGTTGTCAGACACGGTGTGTCGCGGTTGCATTTCAAGGCCGAGGTCTTGGAGCAAATGAGATATACGGGGCAAGAAAAAATATGGAGCAGCATAGCAGGAAAAGCGGTAGAGAAAGAGCGGAGACTGCGTGACGACACTCGTGCCAAATTCCGTCATCCGTGCGTATATCCGTGGAACGCGTCGTGCGTAGCAGATTCGCAGAGGGGCTCGTCGTAGAATTGCATCCCTCTTGTGGAGGGATCTCTCTCTCTCTCTCTCTCTCTCCCCCCTCCCCATCGCATTCTTCAGAAAGGTGATCACACGTGCAAATCTCCATCCCGACTTGTATGACAATTCTGACATAATATCTTATGCTACGTCAGACAGCCGAGAACCAGTCTTCGCGCATATTCGTCTCGTATATGCGAATTCTAAAAATTCGATAACGAACCTCCGGGTACAAGCGAGCGTGAAAAAGTTGGTGAGAGAGACAGAGAGAGAGAGAGAAAGAGAGAGCGCGCGATGCGACGAACAAGAAAAAACAGGAGACCTCACGTCTGTCACGTGAAGACCGTTGCCTCGATTTTTTTTCCTGTCGGCCATAACGCTGAATCTCATTAAATATAAAGTAGCAATCATTATACAGTTACGATGGACGCAATCAGACTCTTCCGACGGCTCGTAGTGTTTGCCCTTTCCCACCGAAACAGACGTAGTACACTCTTGGGTCTTACAGACCTGACCAAATTTTCAAAGGCCTGACTCCGCGAGGCCCTCGGCATTATAGATACGACCGTGCCACGTAAATTCACTTTGGTTCTTCCCTACCATTTGCCACAGAGCAGACCCTCAGTCATCGATTTGCTACCGAATTGCGAAGGTCGAAGTACAAGAACGCGTGTCCCAGACCCAAGTGTGTACGAATCGATCGATATTAGAAAGTAAGTACATCCTTTTTTCACTAATTCGATTTTAAGTAAGTTATATTGAATGAATATGGACGACTTTATTATAGGCTTTCGATGTCAGCCATTTTATCAAATTGATGAGTGTGATTTTACTATGAATGCATTACAGACTACGTATACTCGCTGCCAGATGCATGTAAAGTCCCAGAATTAATAAATAAATACATCAAAAGGGGTATAAGTAAGTAGCGAAAATGTGTATTTGTTGATTTCATTGCTAGCAGCCGCCAAGCTTACTCGCAGTAACACGCAAACAGTGCAAGAAATCCAAAAGCACCTGCGAATTACTCGCGACGAGGAGCTTTTCAACGATGAAACGGACATAGAAAATGACGCTGTCGAAAATATAAACGAGCACGATATCGCTGAAGACAAAGAAGATGACGAGGATGACAATTCGGATGTGATTCGGACACAATTCCGATGTAATTCGGATTATGCTTTTATGCAATAAAATCTTATTATACAAATACTTTCATGAACAAATTTCATTATATAAATACTTTTATGCAATGGATAAAGAAATTATTCGAAAATACTGGATTTTTATAGTAGTGATTCGTGACAATGGACCATCGATTGTAACGAAAAACGACACTCCGAAAATCGACCTAGTTTACTCATGGATTTTTTCTTGATCATGATAAAAAATGATAAAAAAATATCACCATATTTTTTTTCTTAAAATTCAACGTCTCCTCATTCAGAATCCCTGAAGAGAATTAACTTCTGTCGATCAGTTCCTGAGTTATGATTTTTTTATTGCAAAACTCACGTTTTTCCTCTTTCATATAACATTTTTCTCTGCTCAAACAACTTTCTCCGACAAAGTATGAACCGAACACGAATTTTCTCTTCACAGGTGCTTTCTTAACAGTCTTCCCTGTCATTTAAAATAATCATCTGAATAGACGTAATTTCAAATAAACTACATCACTCGAAAGTTGACCGGGTCTCGCAGACGCGTATAACTAACAAGGATCATCACTGAAGGTGGAACGAGCGCGCGCACTTGATTTCTATAGATTTTATTCAAATCATAACCAGACATTGCTCATATCATTATGAATGTTTGAGTGGAATTTCAGAACAGTCGACTATTTAGATTGGGAGGTAATGGGTTTTAAAATTTCAACTTTACTTTAAAATGTCAACTTTACTTTCATGGGTTTTAAAATTTCAACAACACTGCAGGGTCTGCATTGACCGAAACCCAGGTCACATAATTCGTCGTACCATTCTATGCTGTTTATAAATTTTGGAAGCAAATTATGTTTAGATAGGAAACTAGTTAGGGAAAGAGTGAAAAAAGTTTGAATTCCCTTTACTATTCAGTTTTGCTAAAAACGTTCAGTGAAGACAGAATAATTCTCCGTAAAAAATATTTGTCCCCTATAATAAGAAGACATATGGCAACACCGCAGAACAATATTATTGAATAAACCGAGAAAAAAAAATTATTATCGTGTTCCTAACGGTAAAAACTTTTATCATAAAAAAATATTCGTGTTATAAATATGTATATTTCATATTGTTAATGTTATCTTCATTAACAAATAAAAGTGTTGGTTAATTCATATTTAATTAAAAACTTTGTTCGATTTAAAATTACTTCCAAAATAAAAATTTGTGTTGCAGTATTATTTTGAATATGCCGCGCAAACTTACGTCATTGGAAACGTGGAACGATGCAGTGTTGCCATATGTCTTCTTATTATAGGGGACAAATATTTTTTACGGAAAATTGTTCTGTCTAAATTTCAATGCAGACCCCGCAGTGCTAAAAGTTGCATTTTTAAAACCCATTATCTCCCAATATAAATAGTCGACTGTTCTGAAATTTCACTCAAACATGCATAATGATGTGAACACTGTCTGGCTAAAATTTGAATAAAATCTATAGAAATCAAGAGCGCGCGTTCGGACTACCTCAAGTGTACGGCATCGATTTTGTTGAAACTCATATATGTGACAAAGCATTAAAAACTATTAGATACGTATTTTTTTATCTGCGGACAAACGGGATTAAGGGGGAAAACCACCCTTCAAAGAAAGGCATGTCGAGGGGTGGTTTTGCAGTTTCGCCCACAAGCAATCGACTGATTTGAATGAAACAAAAACAAAAATTCTTCCAATGTAAAGCGATAAAAAATCCATGATAATTTTTTTTTTAAATAAATATATTAAGAGGTGACATGCCTTTCTTTGAGGAGCCGTTTACCTCCTTAATAACGTTTTTCCGCAGATAAAAAAAATACGTGCCTGATAGTTTTCAATGCTTTATCACATATATGAGTTTCAACCAAATCGAAGACGGACACTTACGTGATGTTCCTTGTAAGTAGCGAAAAATATGAGTTTACTGGTAGGGTTAAGTTACGAATCCCCCTAGAAGCGTTTGCAGCAACGCTTACTGAATGTCCAGTGCGTATACTTATTTGGTAACTGTGCATATCATTTAACATCAATAATCAGCCGCGGCAACGAAAAACTATAAAACACCAGATACTCATCACGTAACTTGCAACGACCAAAATTTGCTAACAATCGACATTATTATTAACTAATTGTGAGCCGAGTTGACACGACGTCGAAGTTGCATCGTTGAAAAACAACGTAATTTCTTTTTTAATTTTCCTATTTCTTTATTTTCATCATTATCGAAAATGTTTTTATGCACGTTTCGATTGTAAAAGTAAGTATGCCAAGAAACGTTGCAATAATCGCCGTAGACTGAATCTGGCAAAAAATGAGGGCAATGAGGAGAAGCTGATTTTCATTACTTTTCAACGTCGCACATTTTGTCATTTCGAAACGACGCACCGTTCATATGTTGAACGACCTCCAGTATGCGCACGGCAGTCTCACCCTTCGTGCCTGAAGATCACGAAAAACTACACAAATCCCGAGGGATTTCGCGAGTCGGATGGCGTTCGCGAGCCTTGATATTACGAAATACGAACTGAAGCATAACTGCCGCGGATAAATTATGTATTTCTCTGTACGTGTCACGGAGAAACCGAACCGAAAATTTAGTCGTCGGCGAAATGTATATCGTTAAATGCGGATTCCCTCGGGTTTGAGAAAACGCAGCGGTGACGTTCATCCATTGATCCCTTCTGCTTTATAAAGCTTTCATCCTGCGTTACATATATATTTCGTTACGAAATACCCACAGACGCAAAGAGAACCACAAGGTTCATTCTCTCTCTCTCGCTCTTTCTCTTGCTCCCGCGTTCACGCTGACGTTACAAATCTCCCATCCACGCCCCGAACTAACCGGGGCGAGATCGTAAATTTCCTGAAACACGTATAGATACGATACTCGCATTTATATATGGAACTATGCATATATTCGCGGCCACGAACGGAAACAGAAAAAATGATTGATCTACGGCAACCGTGAACTATCCAACATTTACAAAAATGCCCATTTGTTACACCGAACTTTCGCACTCTCGACGCTTCGTCTCTTTCTGTAAATAAAAAACGAATTATCCACGATACATTTAAATGAAGAATCAACGTAACACACATTACATTCATTGTTTTTTTAAATTACTGCCCCTCGGCTGTAGTATTTCGAACGACATTGTATGAAGACCTAACGTTAGGCTGCGTTTCACTCTCAAGATTAACGATAAGTTGTATTGAATAATGATAATTCTTTCCGATTCCCAATGTTCTTATTATTTTGAATTATTATTGTTATTATATCGATTTGTTATCATTATTATTATTATTACTTCTGTAATAATAATCCTCCTGCCCTCCCAGGCAGATACGAGATGAGAGCCAATATACCCATTAGTCACATTGAGGGACAAGCCAATTATAGACGATACGATAGTCTGCGGTTTGTAATTTCCCCCCCTCTCGCTCTAATTCCCTATCTTCTTCGTGTCTTTTAAATACTGCACCGAATAAATTTCTCGTCCTCAAGGAAGTCATGCCACAATTAAATCTTTGCGTACGTTTGATTTACTTCATACTCTGAATACGAGCATCTACCTCACACCCACACACACGCACATGCACGCACGCACGCACGCAGGTATTTACAAAAAAAAACACAAATGGTTAAGGAGGGTATAGTAAAATTCACTATTGTCTGTTGAAACCGCAATCATAATACGGATAACACAGCTATAAGCGAAAAGTATTTATAAATAAGCGATTTGGGTGGCGTGTTTGACCACCTATTTTCCCGAAATAATTATCAACTATTGTAAAAGGCTTGACAATATAGATATGGTTAATTCAGTGTTATCACAAAATCGGCTCACCAATACTAATGTTTTATACTGTACGTTAGGTTTTGTTCGGGTCAAACTTCTGCTTTCTATTCACGTTTGTGCAATTCATGTGATACATATTAACGTTGTCGAGTATAATTTGCTGAAAGAACTTATGAAAAGTGAATATTGAAAAAAATATGGCAATGTTTACTTATAGCAAAGACCTAACTCATTTACATTTGGGGCAACCACGGCTTGGTAGTTGTATATAAAGCAGGTCGTATCATATAATATGGAACAACCCAAATAGGGTTTTACAATCGGCACAGTAATGGCCCACGACTGGTTGCCAAAGAACAAACGATGGCGCAGTAATGGCTATATAAACGGGCCAGATCCGCACCATGCATGGTTGGTAATGGTAAATCATGAATGGTACCCCAATGCTGATCGCCATATTATCGGTGCGATAGTATTGGCCCACGAATGGCTGGCATAGATCTGGCAAGCCGTTCATCCGCCTACAGTACCCCAATGCTGGTGGACGAATTATTGGCCGATTATCAGCAAACCGTTTAATGGCTGAATGCTGGCATTTTTGTTACGACAGGCGACCCTATATGGGAAATCACTATTATGTAGTACAAAGCTATTGCGATGCGCCAAAAATCGATTCACGCAGTGACTGATATTATTTTAAAAAATGAGTGCAAAATTTTCCCCTTAAATCGGAGGTATCAGCTATTCGGAAGTACAGCCGGTATTACTTTTGTCTGTTATGTCATATCTGCGATCAAGATGCCACAAACATTCGATAGCGTAGTGGCAGCGTGCATGGACAGCTCCCCCCCTGGAAATTTTTTAGTATATTTGCTGTTGCCCCCCCCCCCCCCCTTTTCCGCGAAACTAATATCAGCTGCTCCCCCCGGCTTAGATCCTGGGTACGCCCTTGGCAGCGAACGTAGTATAAGCAGGAGATAACCAGGTAGGTTGTCGGTAGGTTCGATAATTCCATGTGTAGGCGAAATATTTTCTTCGTAATAAATCAATACAGTGGGTTATGAAATGATCAGTTATAATTAAAAAATCATTGAGGTAGAACTCTCAGTTGAGTATTTTATTTTGGATTTATGAAATATTCTATGCATTTAGTAAATAGACGGGCGTTGATGCCTTCAACCAACACGCATATACTTAGTGTAAAGAAAAGTAATCGAAAATCACACCAAATACCCGTATAGCAGGTCGTATCTTATAATATGATACAAATCATTTAAGACATCGTCGCAAATCACAAGCAACGTTTTTAAATCAATGTATATGTTACCCGCATTTGGTATAATCTGGTATTCGGTAATCGGTATTCTATAGAATACCGAGGCATTTTATAGAATGCCTAAAACGTTCAAGCAATGTATAAAATATCTTTTATTCCATACTTTACCTAGGCATTCTATACAATACTAAATGTACAGCCGGCAAAGTATTTAAAAGGTGCGGTTGGCGCGAGGGAGCGTGGGTATAACCCAAACAAATTCAAACAAAATGTCCCAATAGTTCAACATGTAAGAACAAATAAATATCATTCTATCGAAACGATTTATTGAATTGATGATTTTGGGCAAACAAAAGATATTTTATTTGTCCAACATTTGATACTTTACCTGATCTCCTAATGGCATTTTATATAATTCCTAGGTATTGCATACATCACCTAAGTACATTATGTAATGGTTAACGATACATACATTTTTTTTAACATTGCCTTGACGAACCCAGTACTGTATAGATTAACTACATATTTTGTGGAATGCCTGCATTATACACATCACCGGCAACATATATATTAGTAGTGTTCACTATTAGAATCTTGGGGAGCACATTTTTTACAGTGTCAGGGACTATCCGTTATATGGAAATCTATTATATTATATAGCATTGAACGATCAACCTATGCTTATATGTTAGTCATTGCGGTTAGCATACACTGCATCTCAAAAGTTTGGATACACCAGTCGATATTTCTTGCCGCACCAAAAGTTACATAGCTTCGTGAGAAAAAAGATAACCAAATTCATTGAACGGCGTTTTGAACGGAACAAATTCAGCTTTGTTTTGCTTTTTGGAATATTTTTTGTGATTTTTTTTCGACCCGTTGCGCGCTTTTCTGCATGACTCTTTTTCGGCTTTTTTTTCAACCATCAAGAATTGGGCGCACGACTTATGGAAAAAAATGTTGTCATTTTTATCCACGATAAACTTGAACGGGGTAGCAGGAGCTCCATTTACGTTTTTTTTAAGTTTCGTACGATTTTTTTCGCAAAGTTATTTCATTATTTGCTGAAAAAGACAAATTTTGGAAAATGCAACGTCACTCAAGACCCATTGGGCTCAAGAGGAAATATCAAAGATGTAAAAAGTTGCGTAAGTTCGTACTGGATCGCCTGGAATTTTTTCAAAATTTGCCTCTGAGGTTTTTTGTTGCTATTTTCGCTCGAAACTCTTATTAGTAGGATGGCTTAACTTGAAAAGTATGGCGTTTGTAACAACATATCAGAAGGAGAAACTTTTTAACTTTCAATTTTAAATTCGCTTAAATTTTTTCAGATTTTTTTTCTGAATTTTTTTTGGCCTAACCTAGGAGAATCGTCCTAACAATTGATTGGCGTACCTCGAAAACTATTGAGTTAGAGACAAAATATCAAGAGGGGAAAATGTTGCAGTGTTTCGTTTTGAATACGATGACATTTTTCAGATTGTTTTCATTTTTTTTTACAATGTTTCAGAAGCACCTAATGACCTGAAAAAAACATTGTAAAAAAACTGAAAAAAATCTGAAAAAATGTCACCGTATTCAAAACCAAGTGTGTGTGTGTGTGTGTGTACATGGGTAACCACCAAGCATATATGTGTACTTCAAAACTTGAGACTGGACGTATATATATAGATTGTAACATTCGAACGACGGACCGGAGGTTAATCCAAACTCGACGATCGCATTCCAGCATCACGGGCAAAAATATTCTCACTCTTTTCTCTATGTCTGTCTGTCGGCCTCGTATTCTCCCTCTCTCTCTCTCTCTCTCCCTCTCTCTCTCTCTCTCTCTCTCTCTCTCTCTCTCTCTCTCTCTCTCGCTCTCCCCGTCTCTCTCTTGCTCTCACGGGCTCTGGCATATATTTCCTCCGCCCCCACGTTCGAAGTATTTTTTTCTTTCTTTTTCCCGCGGTATGACTCACCGGTCAACAATCTCATTCAGGAGGAGCCGCGCGGGATTCTCGATAAGACGCACGCGCGTGAATTAGTCAAGAACGGATTTTTAAGTCTTTCGTTACGACTTCTGGGTATTACGAAGCGGTGGCCAATTAAAAATCATGTTGCACAGATGCTCTGTACGAAGTAAAGCGGACATTACAGAGATATATAAATTGGAAGGAAATGGCGTAATACGTACGTCTCGGAAAAGGCCTGGGTCAAGGATACGCTGACGAATCGGATTCGCGAGATATTCAGCCTTTGCTGCACTCGCCGAAACATTACTTTGAGACGCATCAACTTGAATTGCCATTTACAAGTATCCGAGGAGATCGATAGCCATATTTAGAAAAAACGAAGAACAAAAACGCATTCCCCTCAAAATATGGAATACATTTGCTTCAAATGCTTTTTCGATTGCTCCTCGGAATTATTATCGTGTAAAATTAATTCGTTCGGTAGAGCTTCGCAATATCCCATTTCATATCATGAAGCGTGGTGAATTTTCATCGAATTTACCTTTTGGTTGTTCCCCCATATAGCTCTAGTGCTCCGCTACCGAAAAACCTACTCGTCGCTGCTGTATACGGAGTTTGACGCGCGTACGCGCTTTAAATGGTCATTTTCGTAATCTTGTATTAAGGGGTTACCCCCACTTGCGATTTTGAAAAAATTGATATTTTTGATTGCATTTTTTTGAAGTATAAGTATCTGAGAATATGTCCTGAGAATTTCAAGTCGATCCGAACAAAATTGACTGAGATATGAGCGTTGAAAGAGAAGAATCCGCGTTGAAAGAGCGTTAAAAGAGAAACTTTAAACGCGTTTTTCTCAAAATGGCATTTCTGAAGTCGGTGACCAAGATTACTCGAACACTAATGAACCGATCTTCTTGAAACTTTGCAGGCTTATTTAATACATAAAAATGTAGTCTTTAATCGTTCGATTTTTTTCGAAAAAAATGGCCGTTTTATAGCCAAAAACGGCCGTTTTTTTTCGTTAAAATCGATCCATTAACTTTGACTGTCCGCCATTTTGTGAAAAATGATTATTTTTCTAAATCCTTCGATTAAAGACTAGTTTATACTTATATTTGACTAAATCCATCCGCATTTTTTTTTCAGATGATCCACTTCGCGGCAATGTTGGTAACCGCAAACCGTGTCTATAAAAACATTATTTCATTGACGGCCATTTGCCACTAAACAATGTAATATTTTTCAATAAAAAAATTACTGAAAGTTCTTCAAGATGTGTTCTTTAAGATGGTATATTGATCGATTAAAAAAGTTTTGTAGTTTTCTTTAAAAAAATTCATGAAAAAGGCCTTTTTTGCGCTACAAGTGGGGGTAACGCCTTAATCATTATTCGCTGTTGTATAATGACAATATTGAAATCCATTTTCGATTCAAATTTCCTGTACCTAAATGGCAACTTCAAAGTAAAACTCGACGCAAAGGCTCTGGGAAAAAAATCCTGACTTACTGCGTTATATCAAGATGCGAAAAATGCACGAGGCACTCTGTACGCATAAATATACATTCATTCCGAATTAACCTACGAAAGCCCGCGCTGCCTTTGTGATGCGAGAAATGAACGAAATAATTTCAGTCGGCAAATGCAAATACATGCAAAAAGTGTTCGAATTCGCAGAAGCGCATATCGGTTTGTTTTCATCGACATTTTCCAGAAATCGTGCACGGACTGCCAACAATGGAAAACGTCTGCACAACGCCTTATGAATGTATTCATTGATCCACTATTTCGTGGAAATTTTATGAAAATATGCGAATAAACAGTGAGCCAGATACGTTTCGAAGTGAAACATTGGTTATTTTCAATAACGTCGGTGACGACTAACGCGGTGTGAACGCAGCCCCATTACATATGCCTATCCACGTGTTTGTGGGTGTGTTTGTACGAAAATGTCGAAGCTCGAGAATGATATCATGCAGCGAAATTGTTCGCGTGCGTCAATCCAAGCTCGCGTTCCTCACTGCAGACGGAGCTCGGATGCGCCCACACTGTCGTCCCAGCTGAAACGAAGCTGCTCGTCGTCATCGACTGTCGCAAATCCCGGTGATATATCGCCTCCAGAACCTAAGGCACTCATATGGGCACATGCACACACAGATATATAGCGACATGTTGGCAACGCTGTCAATTTAAGGCGTTACCCCCACTTGTAGCGCAAAAAAGGCCCTTTTCATGAATTTCTTTAAAGAAAACTACAAAACTTTTTTAATCGATCAATATACCATTTTAAAGAACACATCTTGAAGAACTTTCAGTAATTTTTTTATTGGAAAATATTACATTGTTTAGTGGCAAATGGCCGTCAATGAAATAATGTTTTTATATACACGGTTTGCGGTGACCAACATTGCGGGGAAGTGGATCATCTGAAGAAAAAAATGCGGATGGATTTAGTCAAATATAAGTATAAACTAGTCTTTAATCGAAGGATTTTAAAAAATATTCATTTTTCACAAAATGGCGGACAGTCAAAGTTAATGGTTCGATTTTAACGAAAAAAAAACGGCCGTTTTTTGGCTATAAAATGGCCATTTTTTTCGAAAAAAAATCGATCGATTAAAGATTACATTTTTATGTATTAAATAAGCTTGCAAAATTTCAAGAAGATCGGTTCATTAGTGTTCGAGTAATCTTGGTCACCGACTTCAGAAATGCCATTTTGAGAAAAACGCGTTTAAAGTTTCTCTTTCAACGCTCTTTCAACGCGGATTCTTCTCTTTCAACGCTCATATCTCAGTCAATTTTGTTCGGACCGACTTGAAATTTTCAGGACTTATTTTCAGATACTTATACTTCAAAAAAATCCAATAAAAAAAATCGATTTTTTCAAAATCGCATGTGGGGGTAACCCCTTAATGATACCATTTTCGGACGCTATGCTTCTTGAAAATGGGACAAGGAGCATTCAAGTGCTCCTCCGAATCAATAATCAATATGATTATGCGCAGCAAATTGGCGCTGGAATTTCGCGAAGTTTATTTAATTTTCTCATTTATTGGGTTATACACAATGATGTTCAGTCGGGGGAAGCTGAAATTCATCCCCCACCTCCCACCATAAAAAGTTATGTGGTTTTGAAGTTCGCGGAGACACGTGATAAAATAGGGCATTATTTAACATTTCGACGCCTATATTGTGTTTTTATAAAATTCGAAATTATTTTGAACGATTATTTGCTCGTAAAAAAATTGTCAATGAAAAATGTCAGCTTTCCCCGACTGAATGTCATAATTTATAACCCAATAAATGATATTTTATCATAGAAATCGGAAATATCATAGAATTCGGAAAAATCACTTATCTAAGGAATTACCGTTTTTTTTACTTAAACACAAAAAATGAATAAAATTTGCGGATACAATTTTTTGACTGAAGCTGAGGCGTTCGTTTTATTTTAATTCAACCTACTACTTTTCCGTTGTATGTTTACCGGTGTAATTCGAGTATGCTTGTGGGCAACTGTCGTAGCTCGTTCGTACAGAAAATTAATAGTCCCGATCGCGTCTCGAAGAAATTATTATTATTATTATTATTATGCATGTGTATCACAGTATTGAGTATTTACGGAAGGGCGCAACCGTTGTAACCGTATGAGTGTGATTCGTGCGCGACTTGCGACCTTTTGCTTGCTGACATTTGATAGATCGTTGCAGCGCCGAGAGAACTATAAAGAGGTTGAGCTCGCGCGCGCGCCGTTCCTGTTTTAGAAACTGTGCCTAGTCTACCAATTTCCCTGCCTTGCTGCTGAGATACGCAAGCAGCAAGTAGCGGACGAGAGTGTGCAAAGCTCGAGCTTACTCCCATTTCCGCTCGCACTATACAATACACTTACTACATGCACACGCGCTCGCAGGACCCAAATAAATCCATGATATCCCACTTGATCTGGCTGCGTGTACACGTATCACGCTCTTGCACTTCAGACGATCGACATTTCTCGTGACACACTTGTATAGGTGCAAAACGAAACGCTAAACCTCTCGCACCCCGTGAAACTACCAACGAGGATCGCGTGAGCGACGTTGAAACGCAAATCCGCGGGGCCACGCAACCTCGATAGATATGTTTAGATAGAACGAAAATGTTATTGTTGAGTGTGCATGTGTACACACACACACACACACACACACACACACACACACACACACACACACACACACACACACACACACACACACACACACACACACACACACACACACACACACACACACACATGTTGAGAGCGTAGTTGAATCGGTCAGAACCATCTTCTTAATGTCTCGGCGTCGATATTGGTATATATACACTCATCACCAAAATTAAGAGAACAGTAAAATTTGAAATCTTTTTTTCATTGATTTTTGAATAGCTGTAACTTCGTGAAAAATCGTCGTACCGTACACACATAAGGGGTTTTAAAGCTTGAAATGTCTAGTTCACGAATCTCACCGGTATTTTTTTCTGAGCAACACTCGGCGTGAATCTAAGAGATAACACGAGGCAAAATATTTAGAAATTTTTTGTTTTTCAAAATCGTCCCCGGGCTCAAAAATTGTTCTACAAATTTTAAAATGGAAAAAAATGAATTTTTTTAATTAAAAAAAAATCTTTCTTCAAGAAAATGAATTTTTTTAATAAAAAAAAAATCTTTCTTCAAAATTTTGATTTTTTTTCTTTTTCCGAGATTTAAAGAAAATTTATTTCGAAACTGAGAGAAAAAATAACGGATTTTTTTTCTTTTCATTCTCACCATTCAATCATCATTGATTAACATTTAAGGAACAATAAAAGTGTTCCTTTAATTTTTGATAAAACTTCGACACTTCGGTCAAACATAAAGGTTTAGCTGATCAATTTTAAATTGCGGGGGGTCTTTGGGCATGTATTGAACTAAAAAAAACAGAAACATGAGTCATTTTGGTAATATTTGAAAAGTTGACGTGGATGTTCCAAAACGGGAAAAAAGTCATTTTTTCGTACTTTTTCAAATCAATATTAAGGTTTAAAAAATCTCTACAGTACCAAAAGGTGCTTTAGAGAATTTATTCCAATTTACGAAACCCACCTTTAGCTCGCTGTACGATCATTTGTTCATGAGATATTGATTATCTACGAAAAAAGCTCCTTTTTTCTTCAAACGCCGATATCTCAGCGACAAATAGTCGTACAGAGGTCCAATAACTACGGTTTCGAAGTTGAAGAATCAGGCTAAATAATGCCAGTATTGATCAAGCTCCAAAAAAAAATGTTGAGCCCGTGGGCGATTTGAAAACAAAACAAAAAGTTTGGAAATGTTTTGCCTCGCGCTATTCCTTAGATTCGCGCCGAACGTGTTGCTTAAAAAAATGTTTACCGGTGAGATTCGTAAACTAGAGATTTCAAGCTTCAAACTCCCATTTTTTTTACGATACGGCCATTCTTCACGAAGTTACAACTATTCAAAAATCAATGATTTTTTTTTCAAATTTCGTGTTCCCTTAATTTTTGTCATGAGTGTATATATATAATTTGTTTTGTATGATTTAGAACGTCAGTTAAATTGCACGAAATGGTATGGAGTACTACACACCTGTAGTGTGACACGAATATGAGCTCAATTTCAAGGCATGCACGCACAAATGACTGATCTTGATACTATGTTAAAAAGTCAAACCTGCTTTTCATTAGAAAAAAAAAGTGGTTGAGTGTGTCTAGATATCAAATCACACATTGATGGCCCCATAGGTTGTTAGGTCCGCGCATAATTGTAATAATAACACGAGGCTTGATTACTCGGACGTACCAAATTGGTCGAATATCGTCGGAAAGGTGGCATATAGAATCTGGTCAAACGAAAAACAGATTTCTTTTTCTCCGATAACTGATTATCTTACGATAACGTCATCATACGTAAAAATGAAAGTATAGCCAAAATGCGGAAAAACGGGATTTTGTTTTTAACCCTCCGCGGTCACACTTCGGTACAATAAAATGTGGTGACACTGGGTAAAATTCACCCGCCAAGTTCCAAATGGTTGCTGTCTGAAAACTATCAGTCCGATCGAGATTTAAAAAATACTAGAAAATGCTTTGAACATTCTAGAACATGTGTGGAAAGTCGGTATGTTAAAATTCAAATGACAACATGTTTTTTTTAATCGTGCATAGGGCACGTTGTCAAAAAATACACCGTTTCACAAAAAAATTTATAATTTTTTTGAATTATCGATATTTCCAAGTACAATTGGAACAGGATTACTCGTCAGACATGGTACTTCTAGGGCAAAAATAGTGGCATAGGGGCACTTCAAACTCTCGCCTCCCGGAGGGCCGACCTTTAATTGAAACTGGGACCCATAGATATTTAGACCCAAAGTTAGGTCTGGGAGAAATTTACCCACGGTGACCAAGGAGAGTTAAAAATCGTTACTTTGCAATAAAGAAATATTTTTAAAAAACGCTTATGGGGTTTTGTCGTTTAGACTATGAGCCTTCAAAAGAATATAGTGTCATAAGCGTGGGGTCCAAAAAGCCGAGTAATTTCAGCACCTGAATGTGAGGAATATATTTACGGATTCAGGCATGACATGAGTATACGGAGCAGTAATTATTTGGCACAAAATTTGTGTCTATTGTAACAAATACAGAAATGATTAAATATTCATAATAATCAGTGACAAAAAAAAAGGAATTTACGGTGTGCAGTTGTGGCAAAGGTGCGTTCGGCGATCCTTGCACACCGGCGATCCACACTATGCACAGCAGTAGATACTTCATGTTCACTTTCTTCGTCGTACAACACGTCAGGGAGACGGTCGCGTAGAAAGTACGTCACCTGACTTGCATCTCTTTCACCCGTCTTCGAAACCTGTTGGAACGCGAAAACTTATTTCAGTAAAAAGCAAGGACAAAAGAAAAAAGTATGAAAAAGCAAGGAAATTCTCACTCACCTGTAAGAAACCACTGTCGACACCTACAGATTTGGTTATCTCCTTCGCATCAACTTTGCCAATCGCTAGAATAATATACCAGAACTTTGTTTTTAATAAAAATATGGTAAAAATTACGGGATTATACTAAGTAAAAAATACAAAAACAACTTATTTTTTTTTTTTACATAGAAGTGTACCTAAACAATGCCAAAAAGCATCAAATTACACGAAACATTTATTTCAGTCATCAAAAGACTGAAAAACTACAAAAAGGGCAAAAAGAACTGCATTCACTTTACCTTCGAAAATACCGACGCTGTGTGTATAACTGACCCTTTCAGAGAACGGATGCGACTTCCGCCGGCTGGCGTTTGCAGGTAAACTGCCAGACCCGGGCGCCTCTTGGGCCTATACTTCGAACAAATGCCTACATTTTTTATAGAGGGCGGCCGAAATCCACCCTCCATTCATGGGAGGGAAATTCGAGTTTGAAATTTCGACTGTTCCTCCAAAGACCCAATGTACACGCACGGGGTTAATAGCGTGAGCGTATAATTCTTAAGGTTGTTATGGAGTTTAGCCGTCGGAGGTGAAGTACGAGGGATGCGCCCTATGCTTATGCACGGAGCCGATTGACTGTTACAAACTGTTAGCTTTCACATAATTGTCATTTTAAACGTGCGTTTTCGAACTATTTTTCTACATCTATTTGTAAAAACATGCTTTTTTGAACATTCGGTGATTACATAAAAAGGGTTTTCATTACTTTTTATAATTATTTTCTATAACTTTTTCTCGCTCATTTAACGCTAAACGAATTGGCAACGCCGTAAATCGTGGTATATCATAATCCCCAGGTTGGCAGATGTGTCACGAAGTTAGAGACATATGCGCCCCGTTCGTAACCTCAATATCGGCCCAAGGAGCTGTCAAAAATGAATATCGGTCCGAGTAAAAAAAATATCCGCTGGAAAGAAACAGTGCGTATTAAAGCTGTCTATAATCTCGAAGAAATAAAAAACTTTAATAATTTTCCGATATTCTAAAAAATTGATGTGTGAATGAAAATCCGGGTTATTTTGGCTTTGCCTAGAAATGTCTAGAAATGTATAATTTCTGAACATAGTTATCAAATTAATATTAAGCAGTTATTACTAATTACGAGAATAAGTACCAATAATATTTGTTGTTAATTATGACCGAGTAGTTTGAGGTTCCCGGGCATAATTACCGAATACCGACAAGATAGGTAGCATTGGTGTCGTCCACGATGTTACCACGATTGCACAGTCTAATATTGTATGTGCTTGATTTTCGCACAAATTCGCTATCAACAACATTAATCATTTTATAACGGTCTCGTGAATCCTCATTTTCACGGTACCACGGTCCGATAATTAATCGAACCGTACCTATGTTTTCAGCTCCATGGTAACATTCACTTAGCAGATATTAATAATGTACTGAAAGATGATCGGGAGTTTTCCATAAGCGTAATGTAAATAGCCCACCAAACACGTCGAGTTGCCGAATTTTTTTTTCTAAAAAACGGTTCTGTGGATCATACCCAGGTAGGAATTGACGATGAAGAAAGGACTCGCCAAGCTCTGAAACAAGGCTCACATTTTTTTATTCAGGCTGAGCACCAGCCTGATTTCAGGCCTAGCTGAACCCCTGAATGATAACGCGGTTTCAGGCTGTTGCTCACAGGCTTGACCAAAGGCTGGTAGAAAAGCCTGTACTAAGCCTGAAACGACGAAACAACAAGGTTCAAAACGAGCCTTAATGAAGCCTTCACGAGCATTTATGACCAGGCTTATCCCAAACTCTTCTCGAGGCTATATGAGGCCTGTTTTTTAGTTTTCTATATTCTACATTGGGATAAATTTAATAAATTTGTAAAGAATTCATTTTATTTATTATATATATTTATTATTCATTATATTATTTGTTATAAAATATATAAAAAATATTTTAAACACAATAATTTATTTTATTTATTGTTTATGAGACACGTAATACACAGAGTGTACGCAAACACCAGAGAGTGAGTATATACGAAGTGTGTATGTGACGAGAAAAAAACTTTTTTGTGTACCTCATAAATATCGATAAGAGAATATGTTTAAATGTTCTGAGCTGGCTCCTTCGCTTTCGTTTTTCGTGCCTTCGCACCCGATAAATTTATTGCTAATTTTTTTTCATAACAGTACATAAAAAATATTATTTAAAATTTATTTTATTTTATCACAACCTGAAACAAGCCTGCATCCAGCCTTGATTTTTTATCCTTAAAATTCACTGGCTGAATAAAGCTTTAAATAACCCTGAGTTTAGGCTAAGCAGCCAGTCTTGGTTCCAGGCTGCTCCAAACGATGCAATGAAACCTGGCCCAGGTCTGTCTCACTCAGGCTCGGTGAAACAAGGCTCGCACAAGTTTGTTTCCATCGTCAGCCTTTTGATTCCCTACCTGGGTATTCAAACTGCACAGTATGATCAGCAAAGAGGTTATAAAGGTACAGAAAAAATTGCCGCTCGGTGGTAACATGTTGATTCAACCCCATAACAGCCTTAATGTCCAACCAAACGATACCCTACTCGATGGGGCATACGACTTTTCCCATTGATTCCCACCTATGGGGAAAGAAACACGAAGAAAATGTATTCACAAATTTACCGCGACACATATGACATCGCGTGCGTTTGAAGCGTCCGACGGCCAAATTTCAGCACGATAGGTGGTGAAGTGTAAGAGTTACGAGGCCTTGACAGACGCCATGGACGTGGCATCGGGGTTCCCAGTGGCCGTGAAAGTCCAAAAAGCCAACGCTGCATTTCCCGTTCGCCTCAAAATTCCAGCCGTTGCTCCCAAAGTCGCAAAAAAACCAGGAACAACTGTGAATAACGGAACTTAAGGACGTGCAAGTGTCTCTGCGTGCCGCCGTTGACGAGAGGGTCAATAAACGAGAGTAATATCGCGAGCGCGACCTCTCTCGCCGAAAAGTCGATTGTGATTGACGTTTCGCAATTCGCCCGGTGCCGACGACAAAATTGACAAACATCCTCCGTCCCATTGGCAAACGCTCGGCTATACATACGCACGCATGATTTTGTACGTAACGTATAGATATGGCAGTTACGCCGGGGTGATCAATGGAGCGAGATTGACGGATGAATGGTCCGAGTTTGGACCGGGAATTACGGACGAGGGAGAGACTGTGCTCGGTGGGGCTCGTGAACGAAGGTTCGCAGTGCAGATACCTCTCGCTGTACTATGCTCTTCGCTCGTGGTATTGTTATGTGTTTTCTTCGGAGTTTCACACTACACTGCACACACACGGACACACATGTATATATATATAAATATATATACATATGCGAATATACATAATTTGATGGACCATGTGACAGTTCTTTTGCATGCCAACACATACATGCGTACACTTGCATGTATCACAAAACCGTAGAACCATCTACGGTTACATCGACTCAGAGAGCGAAAAAGAGAAAGAGAAAGAGTGTGGGTCACGACCTCAGACAGCCATTGAAACCGCAATTCTCCCAGGGGCCACGCGAGAGATCCTTCAATGAGGAGGACGTGGAGTGAGTGAGTAACTAAATGATAAAGAGACGACGGCGCCCTCCCAAGATGGTCTCATTGATAGGAAAATATCCTGTGAATTGTCATTATAATTATAGGCATTACTACCATATTTATTATTATTATTATTATTATTAGTATCATTGTTATTTTAATTTTTTCATCAATATCATTCATGTCATTATTATTATCATTCAGACAATAACACCGTCATATCGATGTCAGCCGAACTTTTTGTTTGACTCCACGACCTGCAGTTAACCCATCCATTGACCGCTCGATGTACTTCTTTTTCTGTCGCTCTCGTATCGCATTTTTTTCTTGCCCAATTGTTTTGCGTGATGCAATTCATGAATTAATCCTCCGTCGTCCCTTAGCGCTTCTTTCATTTATCATCGCTCGGCAAATTAATTGTACACCAAAGGCATTGCGCACGAAAAACAAATAATTGAAAACAATACTCCAATACCGACAGTCCGTTAATGTTACGAAAATTCGGCGTAATCGACAATTATTACGATTAATCGTCAGTATTGCATTAATCGTTAATAATAACTCGTTAGTATAACGAAAAATTCGTCACTAATACGATACCGTTTCACCGAGCCTGAGTGAGACAGACCTGGGCCAGGTTCCATTGCATCGTTTGGAGCAGCCTGGAACCAAGACTGGCTGCTTAGCCTAAACTCAGGGTTATTTCAAGCTGTATTCAGCCAGTGAATTTTAAGGCTAAAAAATCAAGGCTGGATGCAGGCTTGTTTCAGGTTGTGATAAAATAAAATAAATTTTAAATATTTTTTCTGTACTTTTATGAAAAAAAAATTAGCAATAAGCTTGTCGGGTGCGAAGGCACGAAAAACTAAAGCGAAGGAGGCAGCTCAGAACATTTAAACATATTCTCTCATCGATATTTATGAGGTACACAAAAACGTTTTTTTCTCGTCACATACACATTTCGTATATACTCACTCTCTGGGGTTTGCATACACTCTGTGAATTACGTGCCCCATAAACAATAAATAAAATAAAGTATTGTGTTTAAAATATTTTATATATATTTTATAACAAATAATATAATGAATAATAAATATATATAATAAATAAAATGAATTATTTACAAATTTATTAAATTTACCCCAATGTAGAATATAGAAAACTAAAAAGAGGCCTCATATAGCCTCGAGAAGAGTTTGGGATAAGCTTGGTCATAAATGCTCGTGAAGGCTTCATTAAGGCTCGTTTTGAACCTTGTTGTTTCATCGTTTCAGGCTTAGTACAGGCTTTTCTACCAGCCTTTGGTCAAGCCTGTGTGCAACAGCCTGAAACCGCGTTATCATTCAGGGGTTCAGCTAGGCCTGAAATCAGGCTGGTGCTCAGCCTGAATTAAAAAATGTGAGCCTTGTTTCAGAGCTCGACGAGCCCTTTTTTCATCGTCAATTCCTACCTGGGTCGTAGTTCGGCAACCGCGTCAGGTGTGTTGCACCTGCGAACCTATCGAATTTCCGAATTACATTTTTAGCCGATTGTTTCAAGCACGTTCAATCATTTGCATTGATATTCGTTCTCATTATCGGTTTATCGGTGGAAGGTCGAACGTGAAGGATTCGGCGTATGCGCACGCCTGCATTGCGATAAAAAAAAACGTCATCGCTCGAGAGTCGCAAATATTGATAATATAAACGCACTTCACGACAGACTGATGTGTTCTCGTACGCGTATTTTCCCTCTCCCCTTTTCACTTGCTCACCGCGAAAGCTTCCGATCCGCCAGCGACTGCATTAAGCATTGCTCGTAGCCTACCTCATATATATATATATATATATATATATACATGAATCCATGTGTGTGTGTGTTTTTATATATACGTACGTGTATTGGATGTACATACCAACACGCTTTCGCCTATATGTGTATAGAAACGCTTCATACGCACGCATACACTCATATGTATATGTGTGCGGGGTGGGGGGGGGGGGAGGGGGGGTGCTAGAAAGCTTGCGGATGCTGCCCCGGAATATAATAGCGGCGTAATACGATGGGACTGGGCCAGTATTGCTTTGACGCGCGACTTAGAAGTGTCCGCCACCTGACGCGCTCACGAGTTAGCCACATATATATGCCCGGAGTGTGCCGGCTACGCGAGAAAAAATTAGAATATCCCTGGCCCATTGTGCGCGATTTTTTCCACTCCCCGTCTTCTTTTTCATTAATTTATTCACATTTTTTTCATCCGTCGACAATTTCTTTTCCTTCTGGTTCGTTCCACCTTTTTTCTCGCTCTTCCTCTCTTTCCTTCCTTCCTTCCTGACGCCTCGTATACGTTCTTCTTATTTCCAAGCATACTAATTCTTGCATTGCGCGCAAGGAGAGAATAAAAAGCCCCGGGTGCTTCGGACCGGCAAAAGGAACTCCCTCGCGAGTTTCCCAACTCCATATATATATATGTGTGTGTGTGTGTATACTCCCGGTATATAGAAGTACACGTCGAGAAGTGCAATATACAAAACTGAAGGCGAAGAAACGAGAATTAACCCGCGAGGATTCAACGTTGAGAATTTGTATCTGTATCTCACCTATTCATAACAGAATTGTGAGTTGTCATTATTATTTACCGTTATTTCGTTGAATGTTGAATTTTACGGATAAATGTTTGTCGTGTTTCTTGAATTTACATATATTTCGCGTTTCTTCTACAATTCAACAAGTTTTTTTAAATATATTTTCAATACTGCGCGAGCAATGACGTTGAACAATATCATCCGGATTATTGCAGATTATTGTTTTTCTCTTTTGTCTTACCAGCCGCATTCGATCAGATAAGCGATTGAAGTTCACTAGGCATACCTTGGACTTCTGACAATTTATTGTTCCATCGAGAAACGAAAAAGTAGTATCTACTAGTTCTTGGTTTCTCTATAAAATGATAAATTATGAAAAGTATCTATTACTACTATCTGCTACTTCTAGAAGTATCTACTACTTATTCGTTTCTCTATGAAATAATAAATTATGATAAGTCCAAGGAATGTGTAGCGAACTTCAATCGCCTATCTGATCCAACACGGCTGGTGAGACAAAAGAGGTAAAAAATCGTCTGCAATAATCCGGATGATATGGTTAAACATGGCTGCTCATGCAGTATTCAAAATACATTAAAAAACTTGTCGAATTGTAGAGGAAACGCGAAAATGGACTTTCCATCTGGAAAGGTCAAGAAATGTTGGGTTTATCAGAATTTGAATAACCTCTGAGTTCGAGTGTAACATTGAAGAAAATCGTTTTCAAAGAAACACCGGGCAATTTTTTTTTTGCAACATTTTCTCCTGATCTCGCAAATCGCAAGAGTCACCAGTTACCAAATGGTTTCATTTTACGTCAAGCTATCTGTATTCGCGAGCCGACAATCTGTATCAATTAACTATCCAATCATCGATCCAATAAATCTAAGATTAAATCAGAAAAGATACCTATCGGATGCGTGAGTCACTCGACCTCTTGTATTCACGTTGCATGAATCGAGTAATCCACCTTACATCGTGCCGTCACACGCATATACACGTATATTTAGATTCGGTCGCAATATTTGATTGATACATTTATTTGGCATTTTCGTCAATTTTTTTATTCCTAATCTTCAACCGAGTTAAAGACCCTAATAATTTTATTACGTAATATATTTTCACATAGCACTCCGGGCAAATTCGTGAACAAATTGTATTTTTTAAAACTTTTATCGACTTGTGAGTTTGCCTGGATTTTTTAAATCTCCTCACACATACGCTTATATACGTACGTGTATATGTATGTGTGTGGATGAAAACATCTACACATAATAATTTCAGGTCAAAGATTCGTCCGGCAGAATTACCAATTATCGTAACCAACGAGCCGTCGATTTATGAGCTACAAATGAATAGCTCGAGATTTATGGAGTCGGCGTTTTTCATGATTCCTAATTAATTTGAAACCGATAACAGGGTTTACATAACCCCCGTGCAGTCAATGCGTTTACATATAGAAATTGAAGTGCACATGTATTCGTACACACGGCACGGCTAATGAGAGCGCTTGTCACAACACAACATTGAGAACCTCTGCAACGCTATTTAGTCTACCGAGTGATAATTAGGAACAGCGCGAGAGAACCGCAACGCACTAGTCGGAATTGTGTATGTGTGTGTACGTGTCTCTCGTGTTCGCTATACCTAATCCCCGATCGCGCGTGCAAAAGTTGCACGAACCACAATTGCACACCCGCTAATGGAACCTAGCAATACAATTGGATCCTCGAAGCTTCATTTCTACATCTTAGAGTCTCGGTTACTGGATCTCGCTCTCCCTTAATCTTTCGACTTTCGTTCGTTTCCTATCTACTGGAAACCAAACACACCATGCAAGGAAAATATATAACTAAACAGCTTATCGACATTCGCTGATGTCTGTATGATATGTTATTAAAAATTATTATTAATATAGTCAATGAGAATTGGCAAACTCCACGAGAAAAAAAAATAAGCATATTGTTATCAGTAGGATGAAGCCTGTGCAAATGCTCATGAACATGTTATCATAAGTGATTTATCGCCATTGTAACCATCGATATACAGTGCGGTAATCCTAATATGGCTGATAACAGATCTCGGTTGATCCATTCCGTATTATTAACATCATTGATTTATGAATCATTGATTTATTGGCATAAATGATCAGTAGGACAGAAACACATTTGATATTTTACCTTTAATCTCAACTATTTCTGAACTTCACATCGTCAAATCGCTTACTTCTTTTACTCTCACGAATCAATCTATCCGAGAAACGTGCCGAAAAAACGAGGCTGACTAATATCGAGGGATAATGATTTGATTCGCTTCGCCAACCCTTATCGCTAACGGTGTCACGGGCCGCAACGTTTGTTGCGTTACTTTTTCGTTTGTCCCTTTTTCATTTCGTATAAGAATTATGTCAAGGGGTTTTCTCACTTTAGACGCTAAAAAAGGCTATTTTCATGATTTTTTTTATGGGTTTATATTATACATATTGATATAAAAGTTGTTACACTTAATAAATACACTTTCGAAGTACATAAGAAAATATTTTCATTTATTCAAGTCACTATTTATAGACGAAAATGGTAGGTAAACAAATTTCCTAAAAAATTGTTGGTCTGCGCTGTTGATGAAATCTCAAAGATGAATCATCCGAAACGAAAAAAATCAAACGTTTTTAGATTCAGTATGTTAATGGCTATAGCGTATATCATACGATTTTTTATATAAGCAAAAATAACAAAATGACGGACATTTTTCGAAAAAACAAAAAATCGTGTTTTTTATCACCGTTTTTGGCAAATAATAGTAGTGGTAAAGAATATGTGGTTAAAAATTCATAAGGATCGGTTCAGTAGTTTCAAATATTTTATCAACAAGCCGTCGAAAAACGTTGTTTCGAGAAAAACGCGTTCTAAGTTTGTTTGGTTTACATACATACATTAAAAAATGTTTTTGTGTACTTCGAAAGTGTATTTATTAAGTGTAACAACTTTTATATCCATATCTATGATATAAACCTATCAAAAAAATAATGAAATTAGCCTTTTTAGCGTCTAAAGTGAGTAGACCCCTTAACGAGATCGAATGTACGGATATTTCGGATAGCAGTTTAATGAATTTTTCGCTAATCATGTGAGGGTATAAATTCACGCTTTCCGCCAGAATTTGAATCCGTCGAATCGATAAATGCGAAGCAGCTAAACGGTTAAGTAGAAATTGCAATTCGAATAGTACGTTAGAGAGTAAAAGAGACAGAATGTTTTGATAAACAAGTACTTCTTTTGATACAGACCAAAAATCATTAAAAAATAACACACCAGCGACAATTAATTAACCTTTTGCGTTATCGCATATACTGCTTGTTTATTTCCCGAGCGAGCAACTTCAATTCTCTCTATTTCAATCGGACGTGATGTTTGTACGATGAACACAGAGCGCGCGGCTCCGATGTTTGTGTAACATAAAATTCATTGGATTCGTTCAATTCTTGAAAGTACACGTGCCGGTCAAAATGGAAACTCCGCTCCCGCCCGACTCGCAAAACACAGACCAGTATCAATAATAAATCGTATCAAGATTCGAAGCGGCACGTAAATTATGAAATTCAACAAAGTTTCGATCTTTTTTCTCACCGCATGCAGCACAAATACGACGGAAACAGGTATTCGATGAAATTGCATCAGTGATTGAAACGTCGGAAACGAAAAAGTGACGACAGTTCGATACGAGTATGTATACTGGAGTTCGCAATCTTTGCTGTTTTACACACAACGACATCCAAGGCTGACGAGAATCGATGCATTCCCGATTTCCGATCTTGTTTTCTTTTTCTAGTATAAAAAATGAGACGCAAAGCAAAGCACTATGAAAAATAGTCTCGAAATGAAAATGCGCGAGCGATCAGACTACGATTGTCGCGTTTTTTAACGGCAACATTTAAAAAATAAAATATTATTTCGTAGTATTTTTTGTACGAGGAGGCCTTATTTATCTTCACCTCACGTTTTGAAGCAAGACTGCACTAAGCGACAAATAGCCATTTATTCCTTCACTTCTGTTCAACTGTTTCTGACGCCAAAATACTGACATAAGTACCGTGGCCTTTATTAACACTATATCTAATGTCGAGCAATAAATCATTTTTTTGTCTCGCAAACTTGCGAAAACGAATGGAGTACCAGCGCGGCCACTCGTTTCGCAGCATCATCAGCAGCGTGCGATCGCAGCGATGCATGTTGATGTGCTCCCCGCAAGAATAACGAAACAACGAGTGCAAGCCACATGATCATGGAACCATTAATGAGTATGTAAATTTATATGCTCGAACGACATGTAAACCCGTCCAACATTTCTCCCGACGAATTTAAAACCGTAAGCGAAAAAAAAGCAGAAAGAGGACTCTCACTCGGTGGGCGTGTACGCAATTATGATGAGCGCGCGAGGTGTCGCGAACTCACCTTCTTTCCAAATGATACCACGACCATTCATTAATGCGTTCAAACACTTTTTTCTCTTCTTCTTTTGTCGTCGAAAATTTGTCAATTTTGCTCGGCACGATATATACGCATACACGCTACATATACGGTCCTGCAACGAATCCCAGGTGAGAACTCTTATCGCGCAAACGGTTACCGATGTTTCTGTTTTGACACATTTTTTGAGTCTATCCATCGAGGTATTCGTTATTACGAATACCTCGATGGATTCTTCGATGGACTCCTCCGAATACCTCGATGGACAGAGACTTCAATTATTATGGCACTTCGTCAGGGTAAACATGCAAACTTTTGTACGAAATCGTAAAAAATGTTACACCTTGTCGTAATAATTCTCAAATTAAACGAGACGAAAAAAAAGGCTTCCGAAAAGGAGAAACGGAGAGCAAGTTGGTAAAAAAAAGTTTGCGTGATTAGAGAAGCGAACATTTCGATTTCGCGTTACGAAAAAGAAGTTCCCAGAAAAGCATTTTCTCGAGATTTTGTTCCGGTCGGATTATTTATTACTAAAAACTGTACCATGAAATGATGTAATCACTACTCTTATCAACGATGACTAATCTTTACGGTTAAAAAATAAACAATCTTGTAACATTTATGAGCAGCTGCAAAGAGATAAAAATGTATTTCTTGGTTACTGAAAGATAACATGGTGTATTAGCAATTAAAATGTTTCCTCTGTGTGTCATTTTCACGTCGACAGCGCAATAGAGACTCGCGAAACTTGCAAACCAGACAATCCTGTGATTAAGATCCAATTTGACTCGGTTATCGTGTCAGCATAGAATACTCTCTCTCTCTCTCTCTCTCTCTCTCTCTCTCTCTCTCTCTCTCTCTCTCTCTCTCTCTCTCTCTCTCTCTCTCTCTCTCTCTCTCTCTCTCTCTCTCTCTCTCTCTCTCTCTCTCTCTCTCTCTCTCTTTCTTTCCCGCTCGCGGCCGCACTGGCACTGGCGCTGAATTATACGATCTTTTTTTTTTCGCTAACTCTTCACCGTCGCGTACATTAATCGTCGGTTGTCAGAGCGCCTACCTCGTAGTAAAACTGTTCCATTTACTTTTTGTAATATTCTGTTCCTTTTTTTGTTCGTGCGGGCTTCTTTCTTTCAGTTTAATTTAACACCGGATACGATGCGCGATATTTTCCAATATAAGCGTACCGCTTGAAAGAATTCCTGGGTATAAAAAATGAATAGACCCTGCAAAGTTTCAATATTTGTTTGGACGCACATTGGCAGACTTTCTTTCTGCAATGTGAGCAATTTCAATGCAATCACGATGACATCCACACTACGTTCGTTTGTGTTCCGCATGAGGAGGTTGTGAGTTCGACGACAGAACGAATATTGACGATTCGGTTAACGATCCTTTCGGAAAGGTTCTCCTGCAATCGAATATATAACAAAAAAAAATCCTGAACCCGTTTTCATCAAAGTTCGAAAAAATAATATCGCGAAAACGAAGCTTGTCTCCCCCCCCCCCTCTCCCTCACCCTCACCTCCCCCCTAACGTTCCTGCATTTGTGCATTTTATTGCGAGAACATGGTTTCTCCGATTGCCCATCTTGCTTCGAGGGTACCATGTAAGCGAATATAGAAAAAGATAATAAAGTTAAACAGTGAGAAGGTGCATTTTCGTTGCACGATAATAGCACGTGATCATTAAAATGTTTGATAGGTGTAGAATTTACGATACTGTAAATAAATCTTCGGCGAATATTGTGACTCATTTTCCAAAAGAACGCGACTATTACATTATTCGTATACGAGGTGACCGTTTACGTACCGCATGTGCACCACTAATATGCGTGGTAGTAGGTTGCGATGTAGTAAATGCGCTCATACTTTGATTAGCATAAATACGTGGTGCAATCTCAGCAGTGCTTGTATTTGTAAGTGCATAGATACGTGTACAAGAATGCACGTGCATACGTGTACTGCACCTTGACAGCCATTTACGTTTAAGCAACCTTCCATTTTGCGTAATTCCGTATAGAATGCCAGGGTTAAGGCTAATTGCAACGTATACCTGCATCACATTTTTATTTGACGGGCGACTAGACACTTGACACTTCCTTGAACAGCTCTAATTTTTACATGATTTCTTTTTTTTAAGAACCCGAAACTTTGGTAGAATAAAATATTGGCTTCAAATTTAGACAAAACGATTCACAGTTATAAAGATTGAACATTTTTCTCGTTGAAAATGCAGCCGAACGGTAACAACAAAAAATGCGAATTTCCGGGTCCTCGCACAGCTTTAATGCACCGCGCGGTGCTCACGTGAATCCATTATTGCGAAAAAGTTTTCTCCTGCAATCTTATTCTGCGCACGTAAAGAACAAAATAAATGCACAGCGGTTGTGCAGAAATTCTTCTCATGCAAGCCAAATCTCGGTCACGTCGCTTAAAAACGTTGCGGGCCACTTGAACTTCCACGTGACCGACCTCAAGTTGATCAAAAGCTGTAGGATGACTAAGCATCGTGCAGAAAAAAAATTATATTTAAGTTGCTGCGATTGCGTCGCCAGCAGTGGAATGCGATCACCCACGCAATGTTGGTCTAAGCCAATACTTAGATGGGCGACCGGCTGTCTCGCAGGCCGACTATCGGGCGCACAGTGGTTCCAATCGCCGAAAAGCTGGCCAAAAATAGGGAAAATCGCGTTACTAAATATAGGACGTTTTTGTGTGCCATATGTTAGGTTGGTACCTGTACTTTAAGAACGCAGCATTACCAATGCCAATAATACACACTTGTTGGCAGCGTGGCGTCGTGAAGTTAAGGTTAAATTTCGTGAATGTCACGTGTTTTCTGACTTAAAGATTTAATTTAGACAAGTTAGTGTTAATTATTCATGGTGAAGTGAATTGTTTCGAAGAGAGGGATATCTGAGGTTAGTAAAATACGTTTTGTTTGAAATTTTAAGTGCTTGTACATTGCTTATATATTATTGTTTGTAAATCACAAAATTTCGTCATTTTTATGCCACTTATACTTTCTCATTTTCTCGAAAGTCCCGCTAGATCCCGGGCTGAAATTAATTGCATATGGTAAGGGCGTCATAGCACTAAATTATAACGCCAATAACTTTTGCCCGAATTTGCCCGAAATTGAGAAAATGCAATTTGAAAATTTACTTTAAAAAATCGCTAAAAATATGATTTTTACGTTATATGAAGCCCAATATCGTCAAAAAAAAATTTGTCTAAGTTATTTAATGTTGAGTATACATACTACCAATGATTTTGACATTATAAACAATAAATTTGTTATAAACAATAAATTAATTTTTTCAAAAAACTTAATTAAATTTTTTTTCCAAGTTGATTAAATGTCAAATTCTGATTCAGCGACGTCGAAAACCCCTTAATCAACAGGTTTTATCATTTACAATTATAATCATTTTTTTTGGTCCGCCATCTTGTTTTTGACTTTGTTTTGCATTTTTTTATGAAACTGATGTCAAATTTCGATTTAGAGACCTCAAAAACTCCTTATAACATCATTTTTTATTGTTTAAAGTTGATATAAAAAAATTTTTTGGTCCGCCATCTTGTTTTTGGCTCATTTTTTTCGAAAAACTAACATCAGATTCGGATTCAGCGATCCCCAAAACCTATATATACCCACCACCATCCGTTTTTTCGATGATTTCGATTTTTGGCCAGCTTTTCGGCGTTTGGAACCACTGTGGGGCGGGAGGCAGTTGCACTGAGTTTTCGATGGTAAAAGTGCATAAAATATAGCCGACTGTATCGATCCAGTTTTTTTCGTAGTTTCCCGGTGCCCGCGTGGTGCATTAGCAACGACTGAGCATACTCTGCGGAATCTGACGAATTGGAAATCATGAAGTGACAAGTGTGAGGTACCGTAAAGTGGGGTTACTTTGAACCGATTTTGGATGTTTTTTGTAGGTAACTTTTTTTCAACATCCTAAACTCCAACTTTTTATGCTCCGATAAAACAATGTGTCCTTTGACTATCAAATCCATAAGAAAGTCAAGCCCCACTAGCGCCCCACAATTGTGTATTTAAAAAAAGTGTCCAGGTAACCTCGAGTGTAGGGTTTCTTTGACAAGACATTGAAATACAACATGTCAAAGATTAAGAGTTACTTTGAAATCATTTTGATAAAAAAAATTAATATTTTATGCATTATGCATGGAATTAAATTAAGGACATGGCTCACCCGTCCGGTTAGTGAAAATTCTACTGCCAAGTTCTCTCTCGGACGGACCGCATTTCAGGCAAACGAAGAGAAAGACGTTGTTCGTCGTTCAACAGAACAGGAGGTGTCTTTTCTTTTTTTTCCAAAAAATCAACCGTTGCGGAGACCACTGGGAATCTGTAAATCATCTCTCTCGTACTCGTGACCGCTTTGTTGGTGTGACACATGGCCTTAAAAGCAACGATTTTTTACAATCAAATTGTCATTATTATTAAGGGAGGACACCACTGACAGGCCGAAAAAGGTCGTTTTTGCCGATTTTTTTGTCCATTGGATTATTTGTTTGGGATTTGGAAAAAAAAGTATGTTACTAAGCATACATTGAACTTATTTGGTGTAAATTTTTATTGGAAAAAATTTACACGAAAATAAAAAAAAAAATTTTTCTCAAAACCATGTTTGTGAAATCGGCACGCAGCAGAACTCGAACAATTTTCGTCCAATCGACTTAAGATTTTACTTGTAGCTTCCTAGATTACTTTAACAGTCAAGTACGAGCGCTTTTTTCGATTAATTAAAATTAAAAACTATATATATATCACTTTTGATATGAAAATTATGGTCGACAAAACAAATTATTTTTCAAACTCGTCTCTATTTTGTTTTTAATCATTTTTCATCTCTCACCGTATCTGACTGCTAACAAGGAGACCTTACAGGCTGTCACTCACGGATTTTGACAAGTCTCAAATATGTTGTAGAGGGACCTACCCTGAGTACCTGAGTAAAGGGATTTTATACAACGCTCTTTAGTTTTCGAGAAAAAACTAAAAGACAAACTATAACTTTAATACTGCATGTACATGCCTTCTTCTCGTCTACAAAGATGTGATCGTAAAGCGTTTGATCAACGCCGATGATTAAATATGCGTGGTTTGTATCGAAGTTAATTGAGGAAAGACCGCTGTTCTTAAATGTCAATCAAGTATGCTTTCCAATAACGCTGCTCAAAACTCCGTGCGGCAGCAAGGCCATAGCTCTTATACAATGTGCGCGTTGCTCTTTGATCTTCTGTATTGCTTGCTTTTACGACAAATACCACCCGCAATATTGTTCTGATGTAACAAGCGACCACTGTGATAGCGAGTAAGAAAAACCTGTACATTGTAATGAAAAATAATAAACTGCCGTTTCTTGTGAAAGATGTTATAATTTCTTCCTCTCTTTTTTTCTGCGTGAAAAATAAAATAAATAACTTAAAAAGAATGGAAGGTAAAAAATTTAAAAAATGAATACATTTTTTTCTAAATAAATAAGTAAATAAAATAATAATAAATAATTAGACGGTTTTACATCATCCATCGAATTTATTTATATTTTGTGAAAAAAAAACGCCATCACGGCACTCGAACCCTGGACCTCGAGGGTCAGAGCCGAGAACCTTGCCCACTGGGCCACGCCCGCTGATTCGACAAAGGTGCAACCGTAGCGGTATAGTAGCTACTAGTAGCTACGAGCTAAACTTTCGAACGTTTTTTTCTCGAAAAATAAAGAGCGTTGTATAAAATCCCTTTACTGAGGTACTCAGGATAGGTCCCTCTACAACATATCAGAGACTTATCAAAATTCGTGAGTGACAGCCTGTAAGGTCCCCTTGTAAGACTAATATAATTAACGAAAATACTTCACTCCTAGTTCCAGGATTGAATTTACGACAGTTCTACTGCGTGCCGCAGAGGGGTTGGCTGAAAACCGGTAGTGCTATAGCGACTCGTGCACGGTCGTATACACAGGTCTTGAGAAACGAAGGCGAATTTCAATTGTGGGGGAAGGTATCCTTAATCCTCGCGTTTTTAGGGCCTAATGTAGCCACTACGCGGCGCGTGCGATGCGGGGGTAGAAAGAGACAGACTATATTCCCGTATTCACCTTTAAACAACTGTATTAAAATTATTATATTTACTGAATTCATCCAAATATATCAACATTCTTCTACTTTCATACTTGTAGTTACGGTTGTCACCATGACAAAGCGGTGCGCGGTCCCAAAGTGCAAAACGGGGTATAAACCCAGGTAGGGAATCAAAAGGCTGATGATGGAAACAAACTTGTGCGAGCCTTGTTTCACCGAGCCTGAGTGAGACAGACCGGGGCCAGGTTTCATTGCATCGTTTGGAGCAGCCTGGAACCAAGACTGGCTGCTTAGCCTAAACTCAGGGTTATTTCAAGCTTTATTCAGCCAGTGAATTTTAAGGCTAAAAAATCAAGGCTGGATGCAGGCTTGTTTCAGGTTGTGATAAAATAAAATAAATTTTAAATAATATTTTTTTCTGTTCTTTTATGAAAAAAAAAATTAGCAATAAATTTGTCGGGTGCGAAGGCACAAAAAACGAAAGCGAAGGAGGCAGCTCAGAACATTTAAACATATTCTCTTATCGATATTTATGAGGTACACAAAAAAGTTTTTTTCTCGCCACATACACATTTCGTATATACTCACTCTCTGGGGTTTGCGTACACTCTGTGTATTACGTGTCCCATAAACAATAAATAAAATAAAGTATTGCGTTTAAAATATTTTAGATACATTTTATAACAAATAATATAATAAATAATAAATATATATAATAAATAAAATGAATTCTTTACAAATTTATTAAATTTACCCCAATGTAGAATATAGAAAACTAAAAACAGGCCTCATATAGCCTCGAGAAGAGTTTGGAATAAGCCTGGTCATAAATGCTCGCGAAGGCTTCATTAAGGCTCGTTTTGAACCTTGTTGTTTCACCACCGTTGTGTCAAGACATGTATGTAAGACCGTGGACTCGTGCGTGGACTTATTTTGTATGCTGTCGGCAAATAATTTTGTTTGTTTGCGTACTTCAATATGTACCTAATAAAGCCTATAAGTTCCTTTGATAACGAATTTGATTCTATTCTTGAAAAAAAATTCCAAAGAAAACGGTCGAAGATGGGCAGTTACAGTGGTGTTCCTTATGGAAACATTTTACATAAAAATATCGAGTACCTAGGGTACTATTATAGGCACTTAATCAGTCTTATAATTATCATTGAGATCAGAATCAACTTCAGCAACATTACAATAAACTTGAACAACAAATTGTTGTTCAGGTTTACTCCCTGCACCCGCCGCCTGTCGCAGGTCACGCGGGCTCGCTGCGCACACATTTAAACCGTATTTTGGCGCTCTGTTAAAGTAGCCCCAAAAACTGTCGAAGTTACCCTTCATGTCAATTTAACCTAGTTTTATGGTAATAGTTGAAGATATCGGAACCTAAAAGCCCCTAAAAACCTAAAAAAAAACCTAAAAAAGAACCTAAAAAAATCATCGGGTCGAAAAATAGCATCAACAGTGCCAAGCAGTGCGAGAAACAAGCTACATTTTCCGATTGTGAAAATTCAGAGATGGAAACTTTAGAGATTAAAAATATTCGCAAACCTTCCAGTCGCACGGGTACACACACACAGCTTGGGAATACGTTCAATAAAACATTTATGCTTCGTAAGAAAAGAGGGAGTGCTATTCTGAAAAGTGTTGATACAATATAAAGAATGAATCACACGCACATTCAGGATATGAGCTGCTGGTCTTAATCGGATCGGCACGTGAGTCGCGTGCCTCTCTAGGACATCGAACTTGGCATGCCAATCGGCCGTGCACGATGCTGCGCGGTATATACGTGTCCAGGGTGTCGATTCCTCATTGTGCTCCGAACATCTGTCGCGGCACGACAGCGCACGGGTATTAATTCAGATCGTCGCGAGATACGAGAGTGAGTTTCCCCCTGAGTCATCTCACACCCGAACATAGTGCGGAAATTCGCACTATCCCATCGGTACGAACAAACGATGGGTAATGGGGACATGGCCAGAAGAAAAAATGTACGCTTGGGATAAGAAAAATGTTGACTGATCGATCGATACTCGATCTTTCAGATTCCGTTACAATGACTACATATAATTCCATTGCCATTAAACATAGAAATCGATAAATTCACTTGCCGGATCGATTCACTTGCTGGCCGAAATTCGTTAATGAATGCGAGAATATTTTTGCGACCGATGTATTTTCTTTATTCCATAATGAAACTGAATGATACGCTTGGAACAGATGTTACTGCGTGGAAAGTCAAAATCGATATTTTTTTTCATTTATCACAAATACGGATTATGGACTTATAAATGTGTAGAATAAAAACAATGTTTTTTTTATTCGATAATTTGATCATTTTTAAAAGTTCAAACGATACAATAATTATAGATAATAATTTGATGATTATAGTGATGTGAAAAATTAAGTTTATACCTACTGAGAAAAATTTGATGATGTTGAATCGAAGTTAATGTTTTTTTTTTAATATCGTCCTCAATGTGTAAAAAAACATTCCCATTTTGTACGAATCTACAGCGAACAATTTTATAGGGATCGATACCTTAAGGCTTCGTTAAAGATCGCACCTGATCTTAAGCCGTGATCGCGAAGTCGAAAAAATCATGTACACGTGCGTACATACGATCAAATATTGAAAAACAGGCATAGTACAGGTAAATGGGGAGACATCCTAGTGATGATTCACCGTGGTAAACCAAGAAGAAATTCTGTACCAACGAATTGTATAATGTAAAAGTAAGAGACGAACAAGAGGTCATCAGATTGCGATGCGTCACAGGATCATGGGAGTGGAAAACGTACGTGCATCGAATTTTAGTGTGGAATACGTCGTCATCTCATTGTCAGTATGTTTCATTGAATTGCAGTCTGCGTCGTAAACTCAATCTATCGGATCGCGAAAATAACGATACGGAGCTCGGGACTGATCGATCTGTGGAAGCAAAAGATGTGATAACATTCGTGACATAAGCCACCTCGATAGGTGGATTCGACTCCTTTCCAGACATTGCAACCCAATGCCAGCGAACATTCTTTCGACTTAGCCCGAAGAGATCAATATTTTCGCACAGTCGTCGGCTATTGTTCCAATTATAGATATACTAAACATTCTCTTCATCGTCTTCGATATACAATAGCTCGACACTTTCCTCACTCCCTCACTTACCTCGTTGATCGAACGTTAGCTACAGTGAATTTGTTCACGCTGTATCTTCATTTCTTCGACGTAGCATAAAAAATCGTGTCCTTAAGAAACTTCTAATTGCCTCTTCGTCACCTCAATGAACCATTGAACGTAATCATATTTCTATTTTACTTAACTTTTGTTTTGTTATTTTTTCTTGAGACTGAGAATTACAATGTTTTCTCTTTTTCCAATTTTGACCAAGCATCTTGAAGAATGATTTTCGTTTTGGTCAATTTAGCATAATTTATTTACTGTCTGACCAACGCATCATAATGATCAAAATAGACATTAACATTTTTATAAATCGACAAATAAAATGATCTGCCAAACGTTTGAGTACGATGATCCCCTCTCCATAGAGGATGTGAATGCTCCGATTTGTACCCAAAACGGGGGCATATATGAAACATGTTTTGATACGCTGCTAAAGGGAAGATGCTCTTCTCATTACCCTCTAGATTTTGGCATAGCTTTCCCATTGAACTTACTGACCTCATAATTGCCGTTTAAAAATCGTCAATCAAAGCAATCTTTGAACGAAAAGATGTAATTTGTCCAAAAAAAATCAGGTATACGACTTTTCACATATTACACGTGCTCCTTTCAACCAATTATTCGAATGAGATACCAACGCTTGAACTTTGTATCCTACTTTATGAAATGATCAAGAAGACAGAGCGAGTAAAGCGTTAATATTCTCGGCGGGACTTTGATAGGAAGATACGCATACTTTATATGCGCCATACCACGAATTCAGTTCACTCGTCATTCGAATATCATGACAAGGACTGTCAACCGAACATTAACTCGAACTCCGAGACAATAAATATATGGTATATTGCATACATATACACTCGGGCGACCCATCGAACAATCGCATAAACGCATCCGACGGCAAACTGCTCCCGTTTCATTGTCGAGAGTCTCTGGACCGCGCCTTATCGTTCCACAGAATCGATCTCGACAAACGATAACGATGACACGAGTGTGCATTCCAATGAAAAACCATTTCAAATAGCAATAACTTTTTTATCAATGACACAGCCATTGTCCTCATTGTGATGAAAAAATGGCACGATCAATGATCCAACGTTTAGCATTGTTCATCACTATCATCAAAATTCTTCTGGCTCAATAAACCGGTATCTATTTATTTTGTCACAACTATATTTTCCAATGATATATAGAGACTAAATTGACATTTAACATTGAATAGTAAAAAAGAGTAAGAAAAATACAAGATAGAAGAATAGTAACACAATACCAAAAAGTAAACCAATTTCATCCCCTATCGCTCAAATGTCAAAAACCTCCACAAAGTTCTGTATTGATTGTTCAGTTTCCCAAATTGACCATTTCTTCCACACATGCATATTTCACAGTTTCCGGTCGCTGGTAGTATATTCCAGTTTATCTCATAATCTCTTGTATTAAAAAAAAAAACAATTTATAAGTCTGGTTGTGCGGTGGCATAACCAGCCCCAGCCCCTCCATGTGGCCCATTGTTATAGCTTAATTTTTGTTTCTTAGTGCATCATTTACTGTGATTCGTATTACATGAAAAATGAATTGAGTGTGTTACGTGTAAAAGCTGGGCACACTTGAAATGTGTAGATGATTTAAGGGGTTACCCCCACTTGCGATTTTGAAAAAATCGATTTTTTTTATAAGTATAAGTATAAGTATAAGTATCTGAGAATATGTCCTGAAAATTTAAAGTCGATCCGAACCTTCGTGAAGATACTTGAGTTTATTCGTGCACCAGAGAATCAGACGAATATAGGGCCGTCTATCGCGGTACGGATTTTCCACAGTTCCCCGTACCTCTGGCGAATGCGCCATAGTGTAGCTTAAGAGGGAATGACACCTCATCGCGGTCGGTATGGTAGAACAATTATAGATTCCCAAAAATCTCTGAAACGGCTCTTCAGATCCCGTCGAAACTTTGCCAAACGACGTCAAATAGATAGACGAACAGCTGTCTTCCCCTCAAATTTTCTGAATTTGAGAAAAAAAATGTAGATTGGCTTATGATAAGCCAATCTAGTTTTTTTTTCTCAAATTCAGAAAATTTGAGGGGAAGACAGCTGTTCGTCTATCTATTTGACGTCGTTTGGCAAAGTTTCGACGGGATCTGAAGAGCCGTTTCAGAGATTTTTGGGAATCTATAATTGTTCTACCATACCGACCGCGATGAGGTGCCATTCCCTCTTAAGGGGTTACCCCCACTTGCGACTTGCCCACTTTTGAAAACATCGATTTTTTTTATTGCATTTTTTTGAAGTATAAGTATCTGAGAATATGTCCTGAAAATTTCAAGTCGATCCGAACAAAATTGACTGAGATATGAGCGTTGAAAGAGAAGAATCCGCGTTGAAAGAGCGTTGAAAGAGAAACTTTAAACGCGTTTTTCTCAAAATGGCATTTCTGAAGTCGGTGACCATAATTACTCGAACACTAATGAACCGATCTTCTTGAAATTTTGCGGGCTTATTTAATACATAAAAATGTAGTCTTTAATCGTTCGATTTTTTTTTCGAAAAGAAAATGGCCGTTTTATAGCAAAAAAACGGCCGTTTTTTTCGTTAAAATCGAACCATTAACTTTGACTGTCCGCCATTTTGTGAAAAATGAATATTTTTTAAAATCCTTCGATTAAAGGCTAGTTTATACTTATATTTGACTAAATCCATACGCATTTTTTTTCAGATGATCCACTTCGCCGCAATATTGGTCACCGCAAACCGTGTATATAAAAACATTATTTCATTAACGGCCATTTGCCACTAAACAATGTAATATTTTTCAATAAAAAAATTACTGAAAGTTCTTCAAGATGTGTTCTTTAAGATGGTATATTGATCGATTAAAAAAGTTTTGTAGTTTTCTTTAAAAAAAATCATGAAAAAGGCCTTTTTTGCGCTACAAGTGGGGGTAACGCCTTAAAAAAAGGGTCACGTTTGTGTGCCCTAATTGTTATTCCGATGAATCTTTTGCAGATTAAAAATTATAATTAGGTAAAAAAAGACTAATTCAACAACTCTTTTTGACTGGTAGAAGAATGATGGGAGAAAAGCTAGTGATTTCTTTTAAATCTTGATTATTTTTACTTATTGCTACAAAATATTTAAAAATGTGACTGAAAAGATTTAAATTGTCCCTCTATAAGAACAAATCAAGAAGTTATGTTCTGTTTAATTAGTTGGAACAAGAAGAAATATTGATTATTTTTTTTGTTTTTTTTTCTCATATAATATATTGAGGGTTCATTTTAAGAAGAGCCCATTGAGGTTAGCGAATATTGTTTGATCAATAAAAACATTGTCATAAAAATTACAATATTTGTTTTATTTTTTAATCTCAATGTTTATCAATTATTTTTCAATTATTATTTATTTATTTATAATTTGATTGATGTGTTATTTATTATTTGTCAATCTCATTCATTTTTATCTAAAATGGCAACCTTCATCGGCACAAAACGCCTCACAGCGGGGTCAACTGTGCCTCGTAGCCTTGTTCCACTCACTTGAGTCTCCGTCATACACTATTGCAAAATTGCAAATGACAAATATAAATTCAAAAACTACATTAAATTTGGCACTAGATGGTATACAAATGGAAAATCCTGGATTTTATTTTAATAGTTATTTTGAGCATTTGCTCAAAATCGACACTTTCAGCCCCGCGCTCCCCTACTAAATTATGATCACTTTTAAGCCTTCACTCGTGGTTATGAAAGAAAACGTAAAACGTTGGCTGAACATTGTTCATTCGTTGTCCGAGATAAAACGTATTACGGGATGGAATAAAAATGAGGTCAAAAGTTATACAGAGCTTAGCGGTCGTCGCCGCGTACCTACGTACATTTATATCCTCAATAATCTCATTTTCATGACGGCGTCGGCCTTGTGGAAAAGTGCAAAGGACAAGGGCCCGTTATACACAGTTATGCAGTTATATGCGTACCCCGCGTTTATATACATTCTCGTTGAAGGTACGATGCAGAAGCATTTGGCGTGGAACGTAACGCGGAAACAATGAGTCCGTGCGGCGCGCCATCGCATCGCGCGGGTTATAATTTCTATGTGGATCGTCGCCCGACAAAACGGGCAGAAGGAAAGATGAGGACGTAACGCCGCGGTTCCGTGCTTGCGAGGAAATCGCGACTGTTTTATGCCCTCGCGATTGTACGAGAGATTACAGGTATTACCGGAGAAATAAAAATTCGTCGAGAACATCCTGTATCGATCTCGCTCGACAAGTCCTTCGTCTCCCTCTCTGGCAAAACTCTTCTATTATCGCTCACACCCTTAAGCGCCGGCCCGGAGAATCTCCCGGGGAATCTCCCGCAGCAATCACCCGTTTTTTCACGATATCCCGGATTACGCCAAGTCCTGAATCATTCGTACACGATCGAAGTACCGTACTCTGTGATGGCCAGAGAAAAACCGATACGGAACATTTCATACCCTGGCATTTTACTTCATCGGCCAATGGCGCGTCTACTTTTTTTTTCGACGGAAAAGCGTATGTAGTCTCGGCTTCACGCGACCTTATTTATAATCACCACGTAAGAGTATCCGACTAAGAGTGAAAGTATTCGTGGAACGACAGAACGGAAATGGCAAAGTTCGATGCATTCAGCCTCTGGGACGTATGTGCTTGACTTTTGCTCTATCTGTGTGGCTTCGAGAGCAGCAAGAGCTTTTCCGTGCAAAGTTGAGATGACTCCACATACCTCTGGCAAGGGAACAAGGTACGGGAGGTTAGCCGATAACTCTTCCGTACAACCGGAACGAGCAAAGTTTTCCGGTCAAAGAGTGTACTGGTGACCAGGCAAAACGTTTTCAGTTCCGTTCTGCGCTCTTCGGATACATCCTGGGGCAACCATGCCCTTGCATGTATATGTATATATATACGCATGCATGCATACACACGGAGATAAAGAAGTTACCACGTTGTAAAAGTTTTACAATCTTCTCGAGGATCTCGCCCGGTCACTGGATGAGCCCCGACGACGTTGTATGCTCGAATATTCACTTTCAGACACTCCGAGGATTCGGACTGCGGGTGAAAGTTCGCAGTGTTAACGGACTGGGAATTCCGGAAAAAAACGTTCCATATCCACGTATACGTAGATGCGACACAAGAAAATGATGCCAGATGCTTTGTTGCACGGTCGAATCGGCAAACCGGAAGTAGTACCCGTGTGTTGTGTTTGGGTGTGTGTGTGTTTGGGTGTCCATATATATTTACACGTGCCTTGTTAGAAAAAAGGAAACAATTCCCCCAGTTACGACATGATATACACGTATAGATTCGTATAGACGTGTTGAACGCGTTCCCCAATGTACACGTTGTTCATCGAGTTTTTTCATTTGGCTTTAGGCCATCCCGTGTCATTGTTCATCCATTTACTTTTCTGGTTGCGTTCCGTTTTTCTTGACCCTGCAATACGGTCGGGTTTATATCGAATTTTCGATGCTCTTGCTGGATCCATCGCTACACAGGATCTACACGGCCGCTCCGAATGGGCTTTTTATCACGATGGGGTGAAAAATCGAGGTGGAAATATCTCATATACTGACTCGGAAGAGAAAGTTCTCCTCTATGTTATCACATCTTTGTTGGTGTAATATGTAATAAGTGCGGTCCCGTTTCGCAACGGTGAACCTACCGTGATGATATCGACATAAAAGTAGCGAGCACCCGAGGCTCTACTTTCGACCCGAGATACGAAAATATTTGGAGAACGTGTGGCGACAAAGTATGGCTTTCGAAAGGGTGAGGCAAAGGGACGGCAGCAGACATAAAAATTCGTGAAAGCAGAAATCACATCAGTTGCGACGAAAGAAATATAGAACCGCTTTCAAATGTGCATATTCATTATTTTATAAAGTGCAAATTGACGCTATCGTATTCTTCGATGAATATTTCTTTCATTCCGCAGTTATTTGAGACGGAAGCTTTTCGGAAGAAGATCGACAATTATTATTGAAACGTTTCTTCGGCTTGTGGATAGTACCTTTTTTGGTGTTTGCCATCCAATCATGTCGGAAAACATTTAGAGGCGTGTAAAAAATTGCGCAGTTTTTCATTGACGCAAGTTTGTTGCTTAGCAATAATAATGTTGTTTTTTCTCGACCAGTTATGTTTTCTATCGTCACCAGTCTTTAAGGGGTCTTCTCACTTTAGACGCTAAAAAAGGCTATTTTCATTATTTTTTTTGATCGGTATATATTATAGATATTCATATAAAAGTTGTAACACTTAATAAATACACTTTCGAAATACATTCAATTTTTTTAAATGCATTTATGCAAGCCAAACAAACTTTAAACGCGTTTTTCTCGAAACAAGATTTTTCGACGGCTTGTTAATAGAATCTTCGAAACTACTGAACCGATCCTTAATAAATTTTAACCACATATTCTTTACAACTATGGCTATAGCACATATCAAGGATTTATGTTAATTTTGATATTCACTAATTTTTTTTGCCAAAAACGGTGAACAAAAACACGTTTTTTTTACTCCGCCATTTTGCTATTTTCCATATATCAAAAATCGTATGATATGCGCTATAGTCATTAACATACTGAATCTAAAACCGTTTGATTTTTTTGTTTCGGATGATCCATCTCCGAGATATCATCAACAGCGCCGACCTACAATTTTTTTAGGACATTTTTTAACTACCATTATCGTCTATAAATAGTGACTTAAATAATTTTGTTTTAAATGTATTTCAAAAATGTATTTATTAAGGGGTCACCCCCACTTGCGATTTTGAGAAAATCGATTTTTTTTATTGCATTTTTTTTAAATATAAGTATCTGAGAATATGTCCTGAAAATTTCAACTCGATCCGAACAAAATTGACTGAGATATGAGCGTTGAAAGAGAAGAATCCGCGTTGAAAGAGCGTTGAAAGAGAAACTTTAAACGCGTTTTTCTCAAAATGGCATTTCTGAAGTCGGTGACCAAGATTACTCGAACACTAATGGACCGATCTTCTTGAAATTTTGCAGGCTTATTTAATACATGAAAATGTAGTCTTTAATCGTTCGATTTTTTTTTTTCGAAAAAAAATGGCCGTTTTATAGCCAAAAAACGGCCGTTTTTTTCGTTAAAATCGAACCATTAACTTTGACTGTCCGCCATTTTGTGAAAAAAGAATATTTTTTAAAATCCTTCGATTAAAGACTAGTTTATATTTATATTCGACTAAATCCATCCGCATTTTTTTTTCAGATGATCTACTTCGCCGCAATGTTGGTCACCGCAAACCATGTATATAAAAACATTATTTCATTGACGGCCATTTGCCACTAAACAATGTAATATTTTTCAATAAAACATTACTGAAAGTTCTTCAAGATGTGTTCTTTAAGATGGTATATTGATCGATTAAAAAAGTTTTGTAGTTTTCTTTAAAAAAAAAATCATGAAAAAGGCCTTTTTTGCGCTACAAGTGGGAGTAACGCCTTAAGTGTAACAACTTGTATATCAGTATCTATTATATAATCCGATCAAGAAAATTCATGAAAATATCCGTTTGTTAGCGTCTAAAGTGAGAAAACCCCTTAACTTTTAAGTTATGAAGGACCGTACAAATTTTCCTTCTTATTAGCGAATAGTGGAGAAGCCGACTGCGTAAAATCCAAGATTACCGTTATCACACGATGGCAGATCTCGAAGAAACGGATAACTTTTCATCGCTAGGCTGAGCACAATGAGGAAAAGTTTTCATTTCCCGCGGAGCTTACTTGACTTGCGCCTGCGAGTGACCAGCCGATAGATCAGCTCGTCATCCTCTTATTAGATATAAACATTATCGCTCTCGTGAAATTACTCGAGACTTACAGAAGGAAAAGGAAGGAGAATGGATAAGAATAGGCGAAGAAGGTGACAAGAGTAGAAAGACCATCGACAAAGTTTGGAGCTTGACGTCGCTTTTGTTCCCGAGAGAGCGGAGCAACGCAAAATCAATTTACTCGATTTACGATCGACCAAGATGAGAAGTACAATGTCGCGAAGTGGAGAGTAAAAAATATGACTGGGCAAGTTTTTCCAACCAACGGTTTCCGACGAAACCGTTTGCTGCATACACCTATATATAAACGCTTGAAAATAAACCGGCAAACGAACGGAAACTTGGAAAATTTATATCGTCAGCCTTGCACCGTAAACTGCAATCGTGAAATGTATTTTGCAAAACACGTCCTAATTATCTTTAATGGGACGATTGATTTCAATCCCACAATCGTGTATTTGGTTTTGAACGTTGAATCCTCATTTAAAGAAATCACACACTCACGCATGAGCACAGGGTGTCCAATTGAGGCAGTAGTCTGCTTTACAGGCTTCAAAAAATCGATTTGAAGAAGAGGAAGGATTATTGTATGGCCCGGGGATAGCTGATTAACATCTAATTAGTGTAAGTATCCAAAAACTTATATTTTTTTGGACCGAAAACTTTAAAGCCCGTTTTCTCGAGTTTTCATTTTCACAAGTTTTAGAAAACGGTGCCGGCGATAGCAAAAACAATATATGTCCGATCGAAAAAAATCAAAGTGATCTAGCTTCAGTATTAAATTATCTTCTATTTGAACTAAAAAAGTTGGATAAAAGTACTATTTAAATTACTTGTTTTGCAACTTGAAGTGAATTTTTTTTTTTTTTTCAAAAAAGTGAATTTTTTTTTCTAACTTCGAAAAAATTTGGAATTTCATCATTTCTTCGGTATTTTTTTAGTTCATATAGAAAAGGAACTTATAAAAACTAAACAAAAAATTGGTTCGACTGTTTCAGATGCATCGCACGACCTCCATCACCGGCACCGATTTACAAGTGCAGACTCCAGGCGCCCCAGAAAAATCGTTACAACTTTGAAAAATTTCAATATTTTTTAATAATAAAAATTGTTTTTTAAAGCTTGAATATAATACACTATCGTCTCAAAATTTCGTTTACCGCAATCATTTCCTTCCCTTTCAAAAAAATTGCTGAAAAAACGCTTTTTTCGGCTTCTAAAGCAGACTACTGCCTTAATCACACAACCAACGCCGGGTCCGAGGAACATAAGGGTAATCGTACAAACGTTTTCGTGTTTCCACCCCGCGGTATGGAATCCAAAAATTTCGCTGCAACGTTTTATTCTCGACGAATGCGTAACAACTTGCGCATTTTCCAAACTTCGAAATCCGATAGGATCCGTGTTTTTCGAGCTAGAGAGCTGCCTTTTTCACGTTGAATTCGTTTCGAGACCAGCTCGTTTTTATACAAATCGAAACTGTATGACCTGAGGAAATCTTTTGTCGGAACCGTTCATTCATCCGCCTTTATTTTTGCGACTTGTTTAGGATGTGCAGTTAGAAGCAGCATCCTGTAATTCCGTTCATACTTTGAAAGACGTGCTCAGTGTCCAAAAATTAAGGGGCAAAAATTAAAGGATCAAGAAAAAATCCAAAATTTTTTAATGATTTTTAACGTGGCGAAAAATGGTCGTAGAATAATGACAAAAAAGGCAAATTAAAACTTGGAGTCTCTCGTTTTGAGTCCTAGCACTCAAATTGCTAAATAGTGGACGGTTTTCGAGAAATTATAAGAAAAGCAGAAAAAAAATGTTCCACATTTTTGCTTGACTGTCGAAAGATCAACGGACCTAAATAGATTTTTTCTGGCAATTCCATCTAAAAGCTTTTTGAAATTGATTCTTCCCCATCAATTTAAGCTGTTGCTGTCCTTTGTACGATGATTTGTCTCCGAGTTATCGGTTATCATAGCCAACTTTTGAAAACGCCACTTTTGACTTTGACGACTCATAACTCGTGTATGAATGATCGTACAGAAAATTAGAGCATGGTTCTGGAAACTCCAAGGTATCCTCTAGACGGCCTTTGTTTTGTTTTTTTATGAAAAACAAATTGAATGTGAGAAACTCGATTCAAAAAATGGTCGAAAACCGCATTTTTACGGTTTTTTACATTATTTATGATTCCGTTGTGAAAAATCCATAGACTAGATATGTTCGTTTTTTTTCAACCCAAAGTATCCTGAATAAAAGCTCAAGAGTTCAAACCGCTACGATTTTTCTTCCAATGTCATCCGACCAGTTGAAATTGTCACTTTTGTGAAAAATCAATCAAAGGATCAATCTGTCTTTTTGTATTCATTTTTGGAGGGTGACATTTTTTCCTGTCATTATCCAACATTTTTTTTGTCAAAAAGTGTTAATTATAAAAAAAAAAGAATTAAAAAAGATACATGTCCCCAACCAATGACTGTATTTTTTTCACAAGTTTTTACTACTTATTGAGGCTTGAGCATTTTTATTTTTTACACGAGCTCGATTTATAGAAAAAAACAGTTTTTTCAAAACTAAAATTTTTTTTTCTTCGAATAATCCATTTTTTTTAAATGCCGCGACGACGTTTGTCTGCAGTGGATGTTGCTCGTCTTGTCACTCTTGTTCAAGCGAGCAACAGTATACGTGAAGTAGCGAAAACCGTCGGTGTTCTTGTTCAACGATTCCGAAATCGTCGGCAGCCACCCCCTCAGCAAAACATTCCTGTTTCAACTGTCCGAAATGATTTTAGAGAGTAAAGACAAAACTCAATAGGTAGTGAAAACTTGTGCAAAAAGTACAGTGATTGGTTGGGGGGTATAAAACTATTAAAAAATAATAAACATTTTTTTACAAATTAGTACGAGTAGTGTGCGGCCGTGTTGATAATACGCGTTGTTGAGGAATCGGCTTCGATTCGAATCGAAGCCGATTCCTCAACAACGCGTTTTTTTTTACAAAAAAATTCGTCCCCTAAAAATGAATGCAACAAGAAAAATTAATCCTTTAATTGATTTTTCACAAGTCACAACTTCAACCGGTCGGATCACAGTGAAAGAAAAATCACAGCTGTTTGAACTGTTGGGCGTTTATTCGGGATACTTTGAGGTTGAAAAAAAACCGAAAATGTCCTTAGTCTATCGATTATTTACAACGTATTCATAAGTTATGTGAAAAATCGTAAAAACGCAAGTTCTTATTGAGTTTCTCACATTAAAACAAAATTAATCGTAAACAATGCAGCGAACGTATAAAGGATATTTTGAAGTTTCTAGAACCATGCTTCAATTTTCTGTACGATCACGTCAGTCGTCAAAGTCAAAACTAAACAAAGGGAATAATCAACTGCAAAAATTGTCTAGATGGAATAGCGAGGAAAACATTATTTAAGTGCGTGGGCTTTTGGAAAGTCGAGAAAAAATTTGGATTTTTTTTGTTCCCTGTGATTTTCTTATAATTGGTCAAAAACTGTCCACTATTTAGTATCTTGAATGCTTATTGTAAGACTTCAAACTGGAGACTTCAAGCTTTAACTTCTCTTTTTTAAATTATTCTATAACCATTTTTCGCCACGTTGCATCCTCTTGAAAAGCACTTAAAAATTTCGGATTTTTTCTTGATCTTTTACTTTTAGCGCCTTGTGTATATAATAGGGGTGTGCGGGTACCCGATTGGGTACCCGATGTTCGTTTCGGGTCGGGTACCCGGCGGGTTACGTTTTTGCATTACCCGCCACTATCGGGTACCCGAATTTGGTAATCGGGTACTCTCAAATTTTTGGTACTCGTAAACGTCGAGTACTCTTAAACTACGAATATTCGTAAACGACTCGGAGATCCGTATCTATTATTTATATTTTTATTTATTTTTTATTTAGGTGTATCAACCAAATAATGGGAGAAAACGGAAACTCGAAGAAGGCAATAAAACGAATAAATGATAATACTGTAAAAAATATTTTTTCGTCTCACTTTTCTATCCTGTGTGTGTGTACGTACGTGCGAGTGTGTGTGTGTGTGTGTGGGTGTCTGTTAGGGTGGAGTGAAAAACGGTCACTTTTGGCGGATCGTATCGTAATAGTGCGGGAAAGTTGCGTTTTGGCATCACTAAAAAGTGTGCGAAAGGAAAAAATGTACAATAAATATCTTCTGTTCCGGCGAACACCTTAAAGTTTTGATTTTTTAACGTGGGATTCAAATGGAGAAAAAACCAAAAAGACCAAGATTCAACGCCTTGCGTTTATTCGAACCGAGAAGAATGTAGCTTCCATTTGACATTTTTAAATTGAAAATATCTTGATTAGTTTCAGAGATATAAGCGTTTGAAGAACAAGTGTTACCTGGAAAAAATTAAAAAATTAAATTAAGAAGAATGAATCGCCGTAATTACCAGTTAGCACTAGACAGAATTCATGAAAATTCGACGAAGAATCTTGCTTTTATTCAGTTTTTCGACATTCAAATATCTCGATATTTCCTGAAATGCGAGTGTCTCAAAAGAAGTTTACCGGAAAAAAATTGTAAATATATACATAACAAAAATACTAAAATAATTAAATAAATGATTTGAGTTTTTTATGAACTCCAACCTATCGGCGAAGGGTAAAGAGCATAAAGCAGGAGTCTATTTCGTCCGTTTTGCCACGTTTCCGTGGCGCTATCTATACTATGAAACGAAATTTTGTTCCGGCAACACGACTTATACCCGATGTGAGACGAGTACTCGAAAAACTCGGGTACTCGATAAAGTTCGAGTATACCCGTCCGATCACGGGTACCCGAAAAACTCTACTACCCGCACACCCCTAGTATATAAACGGAAAAAAGTAATTTTGAAGACATTCAACTCCGGGGATCGCCTTCATAGTAGCTTATTGTTCCCATATTCACTCTTTGTAAACCTCAATGCTTTAAAATCAGTTTTAGATGAATACGAAGTTGAGATTTCGGACTGTTCGGTCCTTGAAATCAACGATTCGCCTAACCGTCCGTGGTTACAGAGAGTCAAATTGCCACCTTCATCAAATTTGGAGCTGAATAACGGTACATTCATGGCTTTTCATGGGGTTTAGCAGTCCCTCCACCGAAGGTTTGAGGTTCTCTGGTTATGAAGGGTCTGACAGCTTTTAATTACGGCGTCAGTGTCTCGGTGACAGCCCTTTGGAAAATATTTCTCGCAAGCTGGCCCCTTCCAGATTTCAGGAAAAATACCTTTTGGGATCACTCGCCATGAGACTATTTTTCACCCAAAAGTACCATATCTCAATAGATCCCCCGAAGAGACTAGCAAATAATATTGAAAAATAGATAGCAGAAGTAGAAAATTTCGTTTTTCGGAATTTTCAGGTTCAATATTTTTGCAAACCATCTTATTCGATTTCTTACGTGAATGCGATATTTCCACATTCTAGAATGCAAAATGTAGAAATCCAAATAATCCTACATTTTTGACCCAATCAGACTGGTAGTCGTCCGGCAACTGCTTCAAAACGATTGGGGTCATTTTTATCCCATGTGACCAGCGCGAAACTTCCCAGGAGTGCGACCACAGAGGGTTAAAAACATTTTAAGGATCGTTCTCAGAACAGCCAGATGGACTAATGGCAACATTACATGGACTTAACGAGTTCAAGATGTGCTTTCCTCGATATATATTTATATATTCGTGTATAGACACACTCGTCAACCATAATTGTCCTGTATTTTTACGCATGGGTTAAAAAACGTTTGTTAGTGCCTGAAGCTCGTGGAAGAAACAATCACGACTTGTTCGAAGTCGTTACCGTTAGGCAAAACGGAAATTAATATAATTATTCATTAATCTTATCAATCTACGTCTTACAGTCATCTATCATTTAAAAATAAAATGCTTCCACCCATCACGTGCGAACTTCATCATGGTTAATTCGATTTCTCGAACGTGCGCAATACTTTTACCGATATATGCATGCGCAGTCGCATACACGAATGCATGATAAATTATGATTACTAGGTTTGAGTAAACACAAGAGTATCCCATTACACCGTTTAGCAGCACGTGATATACGCGAGCAGTAGTTTTACCTGTAGGTGCAACTTGTACATTCGCAATTGTTCAGGTCCTGCCTCGTGCCTTCGGGGCGTTCCAACAGAGAGCGATCGAGCTCAGTCGTTTACACACATCACCTATAGGCCCTACGTAAACATTACTCAGAATTTATAACTCTCGATTGGGGGCGGAATTACGAGGATAAACGCGTAGGGCTCAGAACGCATCGGAATCAACGACCGTGCCATCATAACCGCAATCAAATTTTAATAACTCAAACATCGCACACCCGCGGTAATTTTAAACAGAGAACCGAATCTACTTGGACAATGATCGGAAGCGGTAAATGTGATGCAGCTTCGCTAATATCTCGTAGCAAGTTCCACGTGGATATGCCGGGGTACAAATTGAGCTAGCCTGGTTGAGTTACATTCTGGTGATCCGCTCGTCCAATTGGGCTCATACAAAGTATACCCTCCTTACTAGATGGTGATCTAGTAAGGAGGGTATAGGGTATAGGGTAAGGATACTCCTTATAAAGTATTGTCTCCTTACTAGATGGTGATATTTTGCGTTTTCCTATCCAGCCGTTTTCTCATAGTTGTATAGCCAATCGCCATCACACATATCGCTGCGGAGCGATTGAAAATACCTGGTGGCTAGGTCCTACCTAATCATGGCTAGTGGAAAAGTGATGATTACGCGCTTTCATGTATTATAGTCTATCTATTGGTTGAAAGCTGGCTAGCCAGCTTCCATTATAGATGGCGTTGTGAAAGATTAAGATAAGTTTTCAAATGCTAACGCTAGGTAACGGCTAGGCCCCTGCAATGTCGGTATTTGATTCATAGCATCAGCTGGCCATTTATTTATAACAAAACAACACAATGAACATGACTATTTATCTGACAATTTAAATTAGATTCGTCGGCTTACCTTATTTGTTAATGAAGCAAGTTTGCAAATTGTAACAAATGTAGACGATACGAAAATTCATGAAATGACCAATTGGAACTGACGCGTGGACAACGCGATAAACTAATCATCCAAGATCGCAGGATCGAAACCCAAACGGAGTGGGCGTTTATCTGATATAAGCGAGAACACATTTATATGTTTATTTACTGTGCAGATATCATAATAATGATGATGTTCTGATAGAAACGTACGAAAGAAAAAATACGTATTGTCATCTACCTGTATATCTTCTTCTTCAGCTGCAAAATAATTTGTTTTTAAAGCTGGCTAGTAATCAGCCACATTTCACCATCCATCAGCTAGGATTTGTTCAAATCTGGATTATTTTTCGTACCTAGCTAGCTGAAACAGCAGACGAGGGGCGAGTTGAAATATATCTTTACTAGCTCGGGGCTAGTCGGTGATGCGTCTCATTTTCCACTCGAGCAAAAGTGTGGATGATTTGTTGATAAAGTTCTCTGAAAGCTGAAGGGAGAAGAGAATACGATCCATCGTACCTATACAATTTTCAGACGCATTCTCATGTCTACCGCATTGTGTACATGCCAAGTAATTTTGAATGCAAAACAGGAAGGGCACGAATAAAATAAACTCTTGGTTCAACCCTTGGAGCCCATTCCTCCAAGGTAGGGGATCGTGCCACGTGTGCGGGGTTAACCGAAAGGGCTATGATGCCGATACCTCAAAAGCCATATGACAGTGGATACAAATTTAAAGATACACAAGCCACTGTTACGAAGCCTTATATTATACGAGCTTGAGAAAGGCTCTCGTAATAGTATGGCCTATTTTAGTCCGGTGAACGATATATATATTTACCTCGTCAATGGGATATTTCGGTGCATCGCTGGTTGCCCACACACACACACACACGCCCGCGCGTTCATGGATAGATCCGAATATGCACGTATACGTTATGGGTATCGTGTAGTTTCGATGTTTAGTTTCCGGGGTAGCGCAGCTGGCGCCTATAAACCGAGAGAGATACAGGGCCAGAAAGCTTGCAACTACGTTAAGCTTGTCAAACATTTGACACTACCGCACCCATTTCTACCTCATCTTGTCGTACGCAGTATCGCAAGCTTGCAACCCCTCCTGCCCCCCCCTCTCGCTCTCTCGCTCTCTCTCTCTTCCTGTCTACCCCTTTCGTTCGCCCAATTAGTCAGCAGCTCCAGGCCGAAGCTCTGCGATTAATGGAGCGAATCGAGGTTCCCTTCTCCGCTGATGATTTGCCGGAAAACCGGAGGGTATTGTGTGTACGAACATCTGAGCTCTCATCGAATTTGCAGCAAGGCTTTCCCTCATGACCCACCATTTTACGTATTATATATACATCACGACCATAAAGACCACCGTCGCCAGTGTCTGCAGTGTTCGCCAGATCTTGTCAGCTCTGGAATAATCACGAGAGACGAAAATTGCAGCATCGGAAATTCCTCCTCTTGAGATTTCAGTCCCCCTTCCCCTTTCTGTCTCGTGCTCTCGGCCGGACTTGAGGTTTGAGAATCTCAATTGAAGCGGGGCTATTTTCTCGATTAACGGATTGTTCCTGGCAAATGGAGTTTCCTTCACGACGTATCCAGACGTAATCCATGTCATATATATATATATATATATATATATATATATATATATATATATATATATATATATATATATATATTCACAAATACATGACTACACCATTGCATCGAATGAGCAGACGAACGCAAATGCACACGAGAACGGACAGCGACTTAAAATGTACATCGTATAACGGAACGATACGAGATTATCGTATGAAATGAGTCAATTAAATATACATCTCTTTGTATATGATTGAGATATTTATCTGAGAGCGTGTATAATGACGATACGGAGCGTGTACAATGACGAAACGGAAATGAGGGTGAATTCATGCTGGCGATATCCTCCAGTGTTCTTATGTATAATCAGAAAAGCTGGCGCGATTTTGAAATGGTTGGTAGATATGTTCGGGCCACCTTTGTGTTTCGTACAAGATTTAAGCGTTTAACATCACAAGAGCCCACTATCGTCAGTTCACTTGTGACATTTGCCATTTCGACTGGGTCAGTAGCCAACTATTTGTCCTTTCGATGCAATACAGTCCAGCGGACGTCCACGAACTATACATAGCATGACGGATAATAAATATAAAATGAAAGTGTTAATAAAAAAAGATAATATGAAAAAAAAACAGATTGCTCAGAATGTCTTCTAGACACACACCAGAATGTGTGTGTGTTCTGCATTCATATGCATTTTGATGAAAGAAATTGAAAGTGCAGAATAAAATTTTTCGATATCTCGCTTGGTTTTCGAGATATCGATATATATTGACTTTTTTCATTTTTAAAAATATCTCGGTAAATATGCAGTTGTCGGAAAAATGATAAGACACACTTTTTGTAGGAAATTAAATTTCCTGCGAAAATGGTCGTACACAAAATTTTGAATAACACACACACACACACACCGCCCCCCAACACCCAACAAACCCAAACAAACTTGGATATGTCAAATCGTGGGGTGAGTAGAACACTGGGGTGGGCGCAGGGCACCTCGGATGGGTGTGTGGAATCATGGGGTGCGTAGAACACTGCGGTGGCCGCAGAGCACCTCTTCCATTTTTTTCTTCATTTTTCGTTTATTGTTTTTGGTTTTTTTATTCGATCTTTTTCGTTAAAAAAAAATGTATCTTTTAAATCTTGCTGGTACACACATACACGCAACACACATGCATACACAAACGCAAACCTGACCCAATTCCCGAACAATTCAAAATTAATTATTCGAACTTCAACACCTCGTTTGGTCCCCTTAGAGTCGATTTTCGATTTTTATCACTCTTGAAAAACGTCTTATAATAAAAAATACCATACGAATTTGCATCCAAATCTTGGCGCCCCGGAAATCGTAATTTCCCCGTGTGTGTGTGTGTGTGTGTGTGTGCGCGCGCGCGCATGGATATAAATGTATGTACGTGTAGAGAGAGCCGTAGAGAGGGAGTGACGTTGCGAATAAATAATTAATGAGGATAGGTTTCAAGTTGCCGTTTACGGAACGACAGCTCGTTACAGGTCTCCCTCGAAGAGAGAACCGATAACGAGAACCGGAGCTTGTCGTTGGCCACGTTGCTCCACCGCTGCCCATGCCAAAAGAAAAAGGGAATGATAAAAGCTTAATGTATATATGCATAAGAATAGAGGATGATGAAACTCGGCACCATGTATGTTTCTATACACATGCATATGACTTTGCCACCGAGCTATGCGGCCAATCGTCGAACAACGCCTGACGACGTGGTCGAAGACCGATGGAATCGATCAGCCTAGCTAATTGAACCGTTAACGATTAGGCGGATAAATTGGCCTTCTACCTATATACGCATAACTGTTTAAGCGCCAGCAAGACGCGCTAGCCTGTGGACCCTATACTGCCATGCAAGTGACGATAACGACCCCTGTACATCTAAAATTATACGCGCGAGAAGAGGCTTCTACTTATATATAGATATATATATATACATATATATAAGCAATTAGGACATCGCCAAGATCGAGTGCTAATTGCAATGGCGAGAAGCCTCACAGCATCGCAAACTCTAATATCCGTTAAACACTCATAAGGCACACATGCTCACGCCCACACATATGCATTACATTCAGTCACCTTCGATAATCGATTACCTGGACTGATAGGATAGAACGTAAACGCCAGAAGCTCGGAAACCTCATCTCACATTTTCTCTTGGTTCTTCACAGATTTTTTGCTCGCTGCTTATCGAAATTGGTCGACGCGAATACGAAAATGTGAATTGCTGTATCTTGTTCCATGAATGTACGGAATAATCTTGGCACAATAAGTTTGAAAGTCAATCATAAGTGCATGGCTCAAAATTGCGGGTCTCAAAAGTTTTTAGCCGACGAGTCGATTGGAAAAATCGGCGAAATACGGTTTTCTGTTCTTTTGTGAAGTTTGCAGCGAGGAAATAAATACGCGAAAAATACTAAGGAATAAATTGTAAAATTTCAGCCGTGTATTGATTTTGACATAATATTTTGTTTTCTTCTTTTTCGATGTTTGATGGAATCAAATGTAATTTTGTTGTAATTTCAGATGGGGCGAGTCGCGCATTTGACGATACTGGGGATACTAGCCATGTTACTGGGCCAGTCGAGTTTCGCGGATGCCTGTTCCTGCGCCCTTGAACATCCACAGACCAAATTCTGTCGAGCGGATTTCGGTAATAAAAATGACATAACACGCAATGCGTTGCAATTCAGAATTGTAGGTTCCATTACACCTGCATCCGTACAAACGTATACTTGAGAGTACGTATGCAACTCATATATTAATATTTATATACCCGTATGTGAGTTTCAATTATATAAACTTCACCAATGCTTTACATTGGATTTTCGAACCCATCGTTCACAGTTATCCTATTAGAGGCGTCATTTCGCTCCAGATAATATTAGGGTGGAGACAGACTCGGAATTCAATTCAACGTGGTAAACTGAAGTGGAAATAATTTGACTATACACACACACACACACACACACACACACACACACACACACACACACACACACACACACACACACACACGCACGCACGCACGCACGCACGCACACACACACACACACACACACACACACACACACACACACACACACACACACACACACACACACACACACACACACACACACACACACACACACACACACACACACACACACACACACACACACACACACACATCATACTAATAATTAGTGGCTGTTATTATTCTTTATATTTACGGAACTTTCCACAGCGAATGAAATTGGTTGACGGCGGTTTGTTAAAATTCCTCGAAGCTGACCAACTATTGAGACGCAATGACCATGAGCAGCCACTGTCTCAACAAATTTTTTTTATCAGCAAACATGTTTTTAATGTCCCAAAAAATCGAAAAGATGCTGCCCCCCTAAACAGGTAGTATATTAAGGCCTTAGGCCACAGTAACGGGTATAAAATCATGTGCGAATTTAACAATTTTTTTCGTATGAAAAAGTGATTCACTCATAAAATTAATGACACATCTATTTAGTATGAATATCAAGCTGATAGAAAATATATAAATATATAGATATAAAATCAATGACATATCTATTTAGTTTGAATACCAAGCTGTTAGAAAATATATATACATTTTTTTTTATGTACAAAATGGCCGACTACTAATATTTTCTTGTGTTATCTTTTTTTTAGGCGCTCCGCGGCGTGACATTTAGCATCCAAAATTTTTTACCTAGAACAAAAAACAAAAATTCTCGTCAATCTACATTAGAATACGTAGCGAAGTACGTACGGAATTTAAAAAATATTGTTTTATTCAAAAGTTGTAGGTATTTGAACTTGAGAAATGAATTTTCAGTGAAAAATTTCGTTTTAACTGCTCATAAACTGCTCATAAAATAAAAAGTTTTCGAATAATCAGAAATTCCGTGCGTACTTCTCTGCGAAATGCAATTAGGAACATAACTTTCAAATTTGAAGTAAATCGAGTGAAAATTGTTAAAGTTATTTGTCACGCCAATTGGAAAAAAGCTGTTCCGAGAAGTTTCGAATAGTCGGCCATTTTGTACACCGAAAAAAAAGATACTTTCTAACAGCTTGATATTCATACGAAATATTTATAGATATGTAATTAATTTTATGAGTGAATCACTTTTTCATACAAAAAAGAATTGTTAAATTCGCACATGATTTTATACCCGTTACTGTGGCCTAAGGCCTTAAATATGTGTATTAAAGCTAGACAAAAGTATTGTATTTCTTACGTAAGACTTGCTTGAAAAATTATTTCAACGTGTACAGAAAATGATGGGTTTTTGCATGCAGTATATGAGTGTATGTATATATATATATACACGCACACACACGCATTCGTATATATACGGCTTTAGTGTACATAAATCCCTCAATGTATGTATAGAAACTGGGTGGTTTCTATACCTCCTCAGAAAATCCGCACCGCTTATACCCGCTTTGCTTATATCCTCTCATTTTGCCGAGAAAGTGGTTCTCTAGTATACACTCTCGGGGATTAAGAAACGTGTTCTCGCTCAAACGATCAAAAGCCTATACAATTGGCAAAATCATTTCCAGAATTCTAGTCTTGGATCCCACAGAGCTTTTCCTCTTCACGACATCGGGGAAGCGGCTAGACGGCAGATATTTCCTTATACACTATCTTCATTTTCCGCCTCGAATGGGAAACGGGCATATAAGCAATCCATCATAGTTCGATGTCATCATAATTAAATCCAATATTGAGGCCGATGCGAGCTTATTTCACATACAAGCGTGAAGCTGCGTGCTCGAAATGCGGTCGTAAACAAATGGCCACTATTTTTGAAAGCGTAGAATGTTTTGTCATCAGCGACGCCTGAATATGGATAACGTTCCGTTTAAATGAGAAACGTGGATAACGACCCTTGACTTGCAGTGTTCAGAAAACCGGAAGACATTCATAGCCAAAGAATTTAGCAAAGGGTTGCAGATAAAAATGTTTCGTCAAGATTTCGCAGCGAGATCCGTCAAGGGCGCACAGATCCGTATACTCGACGACGGCAACCACTCAGCGAAATATATGCATTCGTATATTTCACTAGACTCTTTCATTGCACGTTATCTCTCAGGATTACACAACTTAAAAATTCGGCACATATTGCCAGGGACCTCTCGGCAGCTACTTAAGTGAGGCGAATATTCCGACTCGGATATATTTTTACCTGAAAAACGTAGACGTACGAATATATTTTTTATTTTGTATCACGGCGGATAACAAATTGAAAAAGCTGCATAACTGTGAGGAACATGTGACAAATTACCTCAAAAACAAGATCGCGATGAGAAACCTTAAAGTCATAGATTTAAATTCCTCTCATTAATTGAAACAAAATAAAAATAAAACTTCTCCTTTGTGGCGAATTTCCCTGTGCCGTAATATTTTATTTCCTATTTTTAGACGATGTGCCTCATGACAATATCCAGATTCGAAGGACATAACTACATAATCTCAAATTTTCGCTTAGCTTGTCCTTCTTTCTGCACACGTACTGTGCGCCTTTGTCGAGATATCTCATGCCGAGTTTTTGGCATGTATGGGTCAGTAAAGTCTGCCATGTGAGAGGTATGGAATTATAATGGCTACAGACTGCGTTATGCAAACATACGTGACACGAATCAACGACGAAACTAACCAGTACGAGAGACACCACGAGACAAAAATTTACGCGAGAAGCGACGACAAACGACAGACGAGAAGCACAGGACTCGAAATACTCGATCGTTTTATGACATATAAGACTCCATAGATATGAATTTGAAGTGATCAAAAGATATAAACAGAGAATCAGATATAAACGACTATATGATAAGAATAAATCGCGATGTGCGATGGATGACAACGATCCCATCATCAATAATGTATCCCATGTGGGCCTTACGTAATACAACGAAGAGCCTTCCAATTGGAATTTCTCGATAAAAGTTGTCTTTATTAATTAAATTTATTTCTATTTGGCGATCATCGAATGCAACGTACATCGACGAGTCGTCTGTTTCTTAGTATTTAGATTTATGAGAATACATCATGGACAAACTTTGTAAATTAATTTCCAAACATCACGCAGCTGACGTCCTCACATCGACGAATATATAAGAAATGATAAACCTTCGTTGACACCTCGATTATTGCTTGCTCTTTTTTCACCAATACCAACAACATGAGATTACGTTCTTTTTTTTTTTGCAGTTGCGCTCGTGCGAGTGAAGCATTCGTCACGAGTGAATGATGATTACGAGGTCGCCTACAAAGTGAACCTTCATCGAATTTTTAAGGTCTGTGAAAATAATAATAATACCTTTTTGCAACGTTCGATATCGAAAATGAGGCTTTTACAACTTCCGGATGTTTCGTAGTGTACTTTGTTAAAATCCCCTGACCTTTTGCAAGCTGAATCGAATAATTGAATAATTACGTGACCTACGGAAAGAGAATTTGGAACGTACTGATGCAAGCCATTCCTCTGACAATGTAATTTATTTAATTAATTAAACTTTTCCGAATGTTCCTTCGCCTTACATCAATTGATTTCTGCACAGAGACTGCAGCTTTTCTCGGTATCCGGTTTAGTACATTTTCATCGTGTATAAATCGTATATGAAGGTGAATAGGTTTGAATTCGGTTTTGAACGACCAGCAACCGACCGGAGACATTCGCTCGTCCGTGAAAGAGTGCCTGCAAAACTTGAATGCGCTTTCCGCATCTTCAACCCCGCCATAGGTTTACACCCTTCGGATTGACGTATCCGCGTGTGTACACATACACGTGTATGTTCATATAGTCACTGAGGCAAACCCACTTGACCAATCGATTGCGACATTTTACGATGAGCACTCCCTTGAGCAAATACCATTTTTCCGAACTTTGCGGAAAACATTCTCTCCATCTCGCTCTCGCTCTCTGATATTTAGGGAGGATTAAATACGCGGTAATCCATACGTGGCTATTTTATCGAGCTCTTGGAACTTTTAAAAGCACATTCACTACTGTCTATGCATTGCTGCCAGAAAAACAAACCCCCCAAAATAAACCTACCAAAATATTCAGCGCTGACGGTCCAACAGTATCAACAGAAATGTATCACTAAGTGAAAAGCAGGGCGAAATAAATTTCTCAACAATTCCGAGGTGGCAAAGAAATGTGTTTACGTGAAAAAAAAAAAAATGATATTATCTCACACGAGATGGAAAATTATTCTTCGGGCTATTTCCTGCAAGAATTATACCCGACCGAGCTCCTCCGAAAGAGCACGAACGTGGGTGGATCGCAAATTGAGAAGTGAAATCTTCAAGTGTTCGCGTTGCGCAAAATTCGTGCCTCGATAAATTATTCCTTCGGGAGTTGTCGCGGTCGTCGTTTTTCGTATTTTTTTTCCCCGTCTCTTGACCAGGCCAAATACCGATCGTGAAAGTTGCCATGTTGAAAACCGCTCCGAAACGATTACAATCGCGACGCCCCGTCCAATATGCATCTTTACCAATATGCACTCGTACGTTTATACATTAAATAACAGGAAACGAAAGTACGTCACATACATTCACGTTTTGCCATGAAATTTCACTTGGATCACGTACGTTTGTTTGCTAACTGTCGGAATACACGAATATCAATATCCAAGAATAAACATTCAAAACAAATCGCCAGAGTACGTATTTATAATAAATGCGACATGTTTCTATCAGCATATTTACAGCTGCTGTATGTTCGACGAAAAATCATTACTAACTTTGGAATAATTTATATTTCTTTCAAATATGTGAAGTAAAATCATCGTGAGAGATAAGATGCTTTTATTTCCTCGAACTGAGCCATTAACGTCGTGAGTCAAGCAGACTATCTTTTTTTAAAATAAAGGCGCTGTTCAATACACTTCGACATTTCTAAACCAATATTTTTGGACCTCGAAATTAATCATATAAGTTAAGGATACGAATAATAAATAATAATAATGTGCAATAAAAAGCGATCATAGTTCATTACGGGGTCCAGATGACCATAAATTAAAGTTTTTCTCAGTTTCATTTATTTTAAGCTTTTGTCCTTGTCCCCGAAATCTGAGAAACTCAATTTTTTTTTGACCCGATGCTATGTTTTATCGCATTGGTAAACTTTGGCATTCTCATCTCTCGTGTAAACAGCGGTTAAAAAAATAAGGACAAAACGTAAAATTTGACGTCGACGAAGAAAAAGGGAAAAATGTAAGGATTACAGACTTGTCGCGACGTGGTATCTTCTGCAAAGTTACGGTACTATAACGATATCTGTAAGCGGAATCCATAGCTATAACGAGGCAGTATACAAGCATCGACGAGTGAAATTTATCGTCGTTGCCTCCCGTGCTTGTGGTTATAGACCTCGTGCGATGCAACGGAGAGGTCATCGAAGGTACGACGATAAAGACGAGGTACTCCGAAGAGCTTCAGCTCTCTTCCTCGTCTCGTCGCTTTGTCCCGCGTACAAACCTCGATATTCGTACCTCAAAATTCGCATTACGAGGTCTACGATTCATGAGGCTATTTCGAAGTATGAGAAATTCACCCACTACGACTCTCTCCCGAGCTATCGATCATATTTGTACACGTTGATTCGATTTTTAATGGAGCTTTTTGAATCCCCTACTTCAATATACGTTAACGAAGTGCACGCTTCGCACAGCTGTAACGGAATAACTTTTTTCAGCTTTTCGTGCTAAAAGATGGCATTTTCTTCAACCCCCAATAAAAACATACTGCTTTGAAAACATTCGAATAAATACATGCGTAACATAAAGTGATCAACATAATTACATCCTTTTGGAATTATCATAATAGCAAGCCTAAAGCTATTTCAGTGCGGAGGATTTGAAACATTGGAAAGCTATGGATTATTCGGTGCCGTTTTATGATGTTGCAATTCACATCGTTGGAATGCAATGATTTTTTTCTCCTGATTGTCCATATTTTTCAAGCTCACTCAGGCTACGGATATCTCTCAAGCGTTTTCTAAGATCTGTATTAGAAATGTACACCCTAATTTTACAAAAGAAGATATTACATAATAAATCATTGAGATAAAGCAGAGATGTCAATACTGTTTTTTAACGTTTGACATATGCCGATATGGCGACATTATTGAAAACTAACGACTAACAGATCTTACTTATTTTAATAGTTGTCAAAGATCCATCGATATTAGCGTCGGATAATCATTAAAAATCGGTTAAATTGTATAATCTCGACCCTCTGGTACGTTTTCTTACTCCATTAGCATATTTTTCATTTGGAATATAATATACTGACTCGATTATTATTATTTATTGAATATCCAACCGTTGTCGTTGTAAAGCATCATTTTCGATCGCAGTTCGGGGAGGTTGTCCCCACGACATCTCCTTGATTCTCATAGCTAAACCACAACCATGAATATGAATAGAGCAGACTTTGGACACATACAGGTGTCGAGAGATTCCGATTTATTCGGCTGGAACGTGCCATCTACGTGTGTGTTTACGATTAATAGGCGACACCGGAAGCTCGAATTGTCTTGAAACGAAAACCCCTTTGGCTCTGGACATCCTCGTTCGAGAGCATGTGCGGCTTGTCCTCTCTCAATCCTGGCCAAACATGGGTCATCAGTGGACGTATGATCGGTGGAAAACTGAGCACATCGCTTTGCGGACTCGCAATACTCTGGTCCAAAGTTACACCTCGGCAGCGAAAGGGCTTCGGCAAATTTTATCATCGCGGCTGTGCTTGTAAAGTATGTATCCCTATTATTAATCATAACCCATAGATATTAAGAACAAACGGGATGAAACTGCCCCACGAGACACAAAGGAAAAGATGCAGAAAACAGACGTAATAACTATGCCGAAGAAGAATTTTTCAAACTTATTTTTATGCAAAATTTATCGAAATTATTCGACAGAGTCCTTTGTTGTCCAGTCTTCTGGCGATCTCTAGTAATTTCCATTCCACTTTCTTCGAAGCTGTGAGTCGATAAAGTAACCGTATGATGGTGGGAAAAGGGAATTGCCTGTCTCGTGTTTTATGGAAGTTAGTTGGAAAAAAAAGATAAATGTATTTTTTTTTCAATATGGAACCCTTCATTTTGGAGTCATAATGCATTTATTCGCTTTTTATTAACTTATGGAAATCGCAAGTCTCAGAAAGTGCACTGGAATTCGAGTTTCCCAATACCAATACAAAAACAGCGAAGCAAAAACTAACGAAAACAAACAGTTTTCTCTTTTCGTTAAATTGATAGATCACATTTATTAAGCACCTTTTCATACCAACTATTTCAAAGCTTTATTCATCGTCGAAAAAAAGCTCACATGAACAATATATCGATTATCACTGAAACTTTACGATATACCGGGTGAGACAACAACTATTAGCAGTAGAAATATTTTCTAACCTATCAAACCTAAGAGAAAACTTTTCCTGCAAATGTTGCATAGTTCGAAGGGGGTCATCGAGTGGTGGCTACGAGGTTCATCCAGGAGGAGGCGTTTCAGAGGTTTCAAGATCACCTCCATTTTTTCATGGGACCACTATTTTTTAAGAATTTTATCAAGAAACTAAAAAGAAGTTCACACACCAAATTTCAAGATATCTTATCAAGATTTAGTATAAAAAATCAATAAAAAAGAAATTTCAATGTATTCAGCCTAAAATCGATTAAAAATAGTCTGTATGAACGAACAGGCTCTGATCGAAGTTGTGGCACCACTATGTGGTTACAGCACGGAGGATTCCCGGCTCATTTTTCTTTGGCAGAAAGAAATAGGCTCAGTGAAAAATTGGCCAACTCGTTCACTAGACTTGGCACCACTGGACTTTTTTATAGGGGACTTTGAAAGACATACTGTACAAAGAAGTGCCGACTACTGCGCAAGATGTGCAAGGAAGATTAATTAGAGCCTATTCGTTAATACAGACTGACGTGATTACTAAAACAGTACAATCAATCTCAACCAGATTGCAAGCGTGCATTGAAAGTGGTCGCCATTACTTTGTGCACCTTTTATAAGAGTAAGCGTTTGCACCATTTTTAACCCTTCCTTGACACACTGGGTATTTTCACCTGGACGAATTTGAAATAAAATGCTCACTTGCCCAAAATTGAAATTTTTCAATAACTTTCGTACAACAATTCAATTTTATATTTTCCGAATTTTACTTATGCAGACATCTTGAGAAATGTTTAAAGTGTATCCCGGATTCTTTTCAATAAAAAACTTTTCAATCGCCTTTAGGGTAAAAACATTGAAATCCCTCTTTTATCGATTTTTCTATGCTAAATCTTGATCGATCATCTTGAAATTTGGCGTGCGAAATTACTTTTAAATTGTTGATGAAATTCTGAAAAAAATGGTGGCCCTGCTTAAAAAAATGGAGGTGATCTTGATATCATCGATGCGCCTCTACTAGGATGAACCTCTTAGCCACCACTCGAGACCCCCTTTGAACTATGCAACTTTTGTAGGAAAAGTTTTTTTCTAAGTCTGATCGGTTCGAAAATATTTTCCCAATATATATATATACCGGGTGAGGCCACAACTATTAGCAGGGAAAATTTTTTCCAATGAAAATATAGGGGACAAGTTTACAAAAAAAATAAGGAATACCAAAAATGGTCAGCGTCACGGGCTAGGTGAAATGGCGTGGAATGCCCCATATATATATATGCATATTTCACCTAACCCGTAAGGCCGACCATTTTTTGTTTTCCTTTTTTTTTGGAAAATTGCACCCCATTAAAAGAATATCGTCACTAATTTTCCGATTTTTATGTCGTCTCTTCTAGGAGTTATAATTTTCCAAAAAATGTCGATTTCGGATGTTTTGGAAACGTTTAAACGCCTGAACTAATTGAGATATCGACAAATGCCACTACATAATTTTTTTTAGTTTTCAAGCATACTTTTGAAAAAAAAATTATCAATTATTAATGTCACCGTTTTTTTTGCTTGTCAAGTAAAAACTATTTTTTTTTAAGATGATTGGCCTTTATTTTCTGTTAATTCTCTAAAATCGAGTAACCCATTCTATGATTCTGAAGACTAGTCTTATCGTGGGCCCATTTTCCTTCTATTTTCTTCGAATTAATCATATTTTTTTGAGAAGATTTTTATCATTTTCATCTCCAATAATTCTATTAATGATTTTATGATTTCCAATTCGCCTTCGACATGCCTGAAACGGTTTATTTTTAATTTGTGCGGATTTTACTTGAATTTAACGAAAAAAAGCTCCTTAATAAAAATTTTAAAAATTCGTTAAATTCAGCACAAATTAAAAATAAACCGGTTTAGGCCTGTCGAAGCTGAATTGGAAATCACAAAATCATTAATAGCATCATTGGAGATTGAAATGATAAAATCTTCTTGAAAAAATATGATTAATACGAAAAAAATAGGAGGAAAAATGGGCCTACAATGACATTAGTCTTAAAAATCATAAAAGGGGTAACTCTATTTTAGAGAATTAAAAAAAATATTTAAAGACAATCACCTTCAAATAAATAGTTCTGACTTTAGAAGCAAAAAAAAGTTGACATTGATAATTGATTATTTTTTTCCTATTCTTTAGAGACAGTATGCTTCAATGTAAAAGAAATGTATATAGTGACATTTGTTGATATCTCAATTAGTGCAGGAGTTATCAGCGTTTAAACGTTTACAAATCTTTCGAAATCGAAATTTTTTGGATAATTATAATTCCTAAAAGAGAAGACATAAAAATCTAAAAATTGGTGTGGATATCCCTTTTATGTCAAATTTTACAAAAAAAAATACCAGGAAAACCAAAAATGGTGGGGGTTACGGGCTAGGTGAAATGGCGTGGAGTGTCCCATATTTCACCCCCCATCCCCTATTTCAGGGAACGCATTCAGTTCTGGGACACCCTGTACATATATACACACACACACACCTACACACACGCACATTTATGCCGGAAAGTACGTTATGAGACGAATCCATCGCCATGACCCCTGAACTTTCGATACTCTCAACCCATACGGAATCGAAAACAGCAAAGGCGACACTGACAAAGCCCCACGGGTCGTCTCGTTTGATAGGCGATATTCCCTGTTACTCGCTCCCCCTATGATCACGTATTTGCTCTTGACGTGCACGTACGGATGGTCCATGTACATCCTTTACCACATAACGTACAAGCTATCGAAGTCAGAAGAGCACCTTTTGCTTGCATAGCTCGACATAAAAAACCGTCCGGTTCAGTCTGTCATAATTTCTATTTATATATTGTTTTACTCGTCGAGTTTTTATGTAAAGCAAATACTCTACATGAAAACACCATTTGCACTTAGAATTACGAGCTCAAATAAAAACGCCATTCAATTTATTTGCTCTTTTTATGCAAATTCCATTATAGAAACCATTTGAAACAAACTGTTGCTTTTCCGGAAAATGCAATTGGTGCACGACTATATGATCGGCACTTTTAATTCAATTTCCCAATGTGCGCGCATGTCTGTGTGCATTGGATTTTCAAGAAGTAATCGCTTTAAAATTTCTTCGTGAATGTAGTAAAGATAAATCGTAAAATCCTTCCTAGATGCATTTTTTCCTGCCAATGACGAAGTCGCCATTGACTTTCTCACTGAATGATCGGCCCTCGACTCAAGTAGCGAAGGATTTTTTTTTATGTCACCAATGTTTTATCATTTCATCATCGGAGTACCCAACTACCCATGTAGAGATTGACCGTTGGGCCTGGGACGGGCCTTCACAGTTAGCTTTTCTAGAATATTGGGCCGTGAGTATTTACCATTGAGGTGCCTTTGTAGAAATGATAAGAACGGTCCGATATCGGCCAACAGAGCCAATGATTTAATTCATTGTAGCGCCAATGTTAGTGATCGCACTTGGCCTTATGTGGGCCCTCTTAAAGGGCCTATGTAGAAATTGACCACTGGCTCTATGATGGGCCTTTACAGTTGGTCTATCTAGAAGTTAGTCTATCTAGAATATTGGGCCGTGAGTTTGTTTGGGGTTGTTTGGGTGCGTGATAAATATTCAACCTATATCGGGCCAAGATTGGCCCGAGATTGGTACTTATGGATACATATTTTATGGAATAACCTTGAAATAAATTGTGATTTGCGTATATGACAGGTTTCAAAATTGGCATATTTTACTTACTCATGTTGGTTATTTACAAATGCCAATAATAGGCCAAGACTTGATTACAAAAACTGAACTACAAAATATAGACGATTAATATATGACGTGCCAGTTATTTGCCTATTCTGGCACAACATACAGATAACGAATAACCCAAGGCTTAAATAAAATAAAAGCAGGTATGGTCTGACCCACTCAGCCAATAAAAGGCTTAGATTAATTAAATGTAATTTCCAGTATTTTGGCATTGCCAGTTTGAAAATTGGCAAATTTTGATGAACTATCACGGCTGTTTATTGGTTTAAACAGATGGGCCCGGATAGGTTTTAGTAATGGGCTGATAATGTGCCAGTTCTCAATTTATAACGGAACAGTAATAGGACAATGTAATTGGCAATACCTCAGCATCACCAGTTTAAAAATTGGCAAATATTGTTTATCTTTCATAACTGTTTAATGAATTTAAAACATGGGCCATGATAGGTTTTAACTATGGGCCGATATTGTGTCGGTTTTCAATTTAGAATGAGACAATAATGAGCCAATGTAATAGCCAGTATTTTAGGATTGCTAGCTTTAGGATTCGCAAATTTAGTTTAACTATCACTGCTGTTTATCGGGTTTGAAAGATGGGCGAGGATAATTTTTAGTAATGGGCCGATATTGTGCCGGTTCTCAATTTATAACGGGACAATAATGGGCCAATGTAATTGCTTGTATTTTAGCATTACCAGTTTTTAAATTGGCAAATATAGTTCAACCGTCACGGCTATTTATTGGTTTTAAACGATGGGCCGATATTGTGCCGGTTTTCAATTTATAACGGAACAATATTGGGCCAATGGAATTGTCAGTATTTTAGTATCCCCAGTTTTTAAATTGGCAGATTTAGTTTAACTATCACGGCTGTTTATTAGTTTTTGAAGGTGGGCCAGGACAGGCTTTAGGGATGGGCCGATATTGTACCAGTTTTCAGTTTAGAGCGGAACAGTAATGGGCCAATATTATTTATCTTTTGTTGGCTTATACGATGGTCCCAATATTGGCCTGATCGTAACATTGGGCAACTCATGGCAACCTCTACATGGGTACTCGATTTTTTTTCTTTCAGATCACGGTTTACAAGTGTATGAACATTGAGACTCGTGCCTAAAAATGTCTGAAAGCGCCAACTCTTTTTTCCTAATTCGCAGATATCATACACCGAGTGGTGGAGGAAAGGTGCCATATTCGAAACTTCAGGTGGGAAGCAATGTCTGTGGGAAAGCTCGCCGGGACCGCAAGACTGTCAAGAAGATTACGGTATCTGCATGCGCGGTCCTGCTGGATGTTCTTGGGTACCGACGGTCGAATATAACAAATGCATAATGCAACATCAGCGTCATCGGGTGAAGCAACAAGCACGCAATACTTGAATCATTGGTCAACGAAACGACGTGTATGAATACATATACACGTATGTACATATATATGTATATCAATTTATATATGTACGTACATACATATATATGCATGTATATATATATATATATATTGATTCGAATTCGATAAAACGCATGGCTATATATATATATGTGTGTATATACAACGTCGTCTGCCGCGCTTTATGTACCATTATTCATATATTCCCTTGATCTTCTGTTTGCCCGGAAAATTCCCTCCTTTATCCGGTCAATTTCCGTTTCTCCTTCTCGACGCTTGTTTAAATTTTCCCTGTTTCTTCCCTCATGGATTTTCAGCTCCTATTCAACAATTTTCCAATCGCATTATGAATTCTCGAGTTTCGGTACCAAAACTGAAAGACACGAGACGAGCGAAGGGGCAGCTTTGTTCGCTTTGATTGCACGGTGAGAAGTATTCTCCTTCTCTCGCTCTCTCCCTCTCCATTTTGTTTTCATCATCAGGGGGCATTCTCAATAGAGGCTAGTATCCGCGGACTTGATGGAAATGTTCAATAACGAACGATTCATCGCGCGGAACATACGGAAATGAAAAAGAATGTCGCATGTTCTTTGCAAAATACTATTCACGTTTAATTGATGATGTTCTTTAACTTTGGTGTCGGAATTTGTCGGAAGAACGTTTCGCTATTTATTTCCAGTATTAGATTCGCGAATTTCCGTTCAATCCGTTAATTCCCAATCGTTATCATAATTATTATTATTATTATCATCGTCATCATTGTTATTATAAAATACAATCGTTCTCGAGAAGTCTGATAGGCCTGTCGTGGAAGAAGACTTGCTCTTCACCAAATGCAATTTCTCATTCAACAGAATCGGATTTATCACCTTTGAGCATCTGTACGGAAAAAAACACCCTTTCGGAAATTTCTTTTCGGATAAACTATTGATATAATATTCTGTTCTTCATCACGATTGTTTTTTTATAGCGCACACCCGCAAGTTGTTCGCTGAAACGATTTTCGAAAAATCGTCTAACGATATTTCGTGCGCAATAACAGAGGTGTTATAGAATTCCGTCGAGATTATGATGCAGGCGATGGGCAAAATTAAAGTACAAAACGTAAAGATATTTTGATAAATTTGAGGCTTGTCTATTGAAAATTTCGGGCACGCGCCGTGGATAAACGCACGATCTCCTCTCTCCATATTCGATGAGATCAGACGATCGCCTCACGACGCTCTCTGGAGCTGGAGAGAGAGAGAAAAGCGGGGACACTTATTTATGTGTATGTGTGTGTGCGAGTGTGTGTATGTGTGTCCGCGCGCACCTATGTATGTGTGTGTATTTGTACCCGTGCATATATATCGGATATTCGATATCCGGTCGCTATCACGATTCTTCTCAAATAGCCGCGACGACCGGAAAACGCGATACGTTCGTGTCAAATGGATGCCAACTAGCTGGGAATGCCCCAGAGACTCGAAGTTCTTCAGAGGGAAAACGGAATATAGATAACTAGATATATACGTGCTCGCGTAGACGCTTCATCTTTAATCGGGTTGAATTATTTATGTCATCATTTCGACACAACGACCGGCGAAAGCTACAGGAAAAAATGTAACACGAACAAAACTGTGTAGACCTCACCGTTAAATAGTGCGAGCTAATCATTTTTCTTTTTTTTTCGTAATGCCCGTAGACGTAGACTGTGAGAAAAACTCTCGAATAGTTTTTTTCTTCGTGAAATAATTAAGTATTTATACAATGTAATTTAACGTAAAATAATAAATGTCTGGATGAGAAAGAATTTGATGAAATCGACAACCTTGCGCTTCCTCGTTACCGCCGCCGAACAGGGAAAACTAAACGGGCGAAGTCGACCATTTGGTCGTATATATAGGAGAAGAACATCGTGTACCGGTAACGATGCGTATCCGGATCCACATTGAGCGGTCAGTAACTATTTTATGCCTGTTTGACGTTCCGCTTCGCTTTAACGCTTGGCACATTCGATGGGGAATGCTTTCGATAATCCTCGATCATTTCACAATGATCGAATAACGATGATCACACCGAATAAAAGTGAGATAACGATAGTGCTATTGTTTCTTTATCACTCACCATTTCACGGTGATTCGGGTAGAAGGTCTGATCGATCAGGGGGAAGTTATCCTTCCCCAGGCGTCGCTGCAAGCCGAGCAAGTGCGCGAATACCCACGGTTTGTCCTGCAAAAACACAAGAACACCGGAAAAACCGGCGGGTAAGTAGCATTCGCATTTTTTGTTTCTTCCTCCAACGATCGTTGGTGTAGCAAAAAATTCAAGAAAAAAAAACCGGGTCGACTCACCTGGAAGTTGTAAATAGCGGAAAGATTGTTGACGCTCGGTACGCTTCCGTACATGAGGCCGAGCAGAAGATTCTTGTTGTTTTCACCCGCATCTCGCAGATTCTGACGGACCAGGGCGAAATCCGGTTTGAACGATCTTAGTGTGCGTTAACAGACAAAAGAACGCCACGAAAACTCAAAAACATTGTCGCAGCTTGTGCGCAAAGCGCGCTCTTCTTGACGTCATAGAAACTTTTGTCGCATCTCGTATGACAACCGGCTCGAATTATAATAACACGAAAGCCGACTCGATTATTGGCCTTGCGAGGCGATTTGCGGAATCGTTTTGAACGCTTGCGGAATATCGTGGATTATTGGTACTTCCCGAGGATTTGCCGGGAAAAGTGTGCTTTACGAATGTCACAGCAACGCCGATGGAATTTCCGGCGAGAATTGAACGAGTCGCTATCAAAGCCAGCTAATTGGGAACTCGATAAAGCAGCGGGACCGAAACTCTGCGAGGTCCGACGCGACAGCGTCGGTTGTTTTCCCAATTTCTCCACTGTCATTATCATTATTACTTTTACGTGAACAATAAGCCGGAGAAAGCGTATAGCCACTGAGAATAAATAATAATTGCGTTAGCGAGGGCGAGTGCCCGGTATATATTTACGAGTTCCGCGGTATATGAGAGCCTCAAACGGGAAGTCCGATGCGACAGTTTACTGTTGATCATACCGGGTAAGCCATTACTTCCGGGTGCTTCGCGGCATTAACAGCAAAACCATAAATTCCGAAAGACCCGCGGCCACCTCTTTCATATACCCGGCACTTAATTACCATGTGGGTAGATTGACGCTCTAGTATCTGCTATTACGCGTTTACTAGCCTATTTGATCTCCTAGTACATAGGCCTGTACGTGTGCATGCGTTTGCATCTATGGCTGTCCGTACGCTGTGGATAGGCGTAAATGTGTGTGTGGGTGTGTGTGTGTGTGTGTGTGTTTACCCTTCGGAATACTCTCGGTCCGTATAGAAATGAGGGTTTTGTCCCGAGTGAATGAGTTATTGTGAAGCAGTTTGCGTTTTGTATCGTAGGGCTGTAGCATTCTTCAAACCGGAAGTGGCTCACTCTCACTCTCTTCGAGGAGATCCATTCGGAACTAGCAAGTATTGTTGCTCCAATCGCTATATCGCACCGCGACCGCCATTTCCTTCATGTGTACCAAAAATTCATTGAAACCCTGGACTGCCCAGTATGACAAATCGTTTCGCCTCAAGGAACTCTCATTACGAAGGAAAAACAATAATTCGAAGTTTCTGCAACTGTTTTACGTACTCGAATCAATGGGAGACTGGACATCATTGTCGTGTTTTTCGTAATTTCATAATTTATTGGAAATTCATATGAAACGGAGATAATAAATGTATGTTATTTTTGTTGCTGATCAAGTACGCAAGCCCTCAATCATCCACCATCGCGTCATAACGAAATGCACCGTGTATCGACCAAACGTAATTATGGTCCTTGCTTTCACCAAGGCCTCGCGTAAATCCACATCCTCCCTGAGAGAAGCTGGACCAACGAAAAGAAAAAAAAGCCCGGCAACAGGCAAAAAAAGGGATTGAAACGCCTCGTCGAGATTCGAACGTTACCTGATGACCTTGGTCCCGTTGCGAAAAACGGCCATGGACACGATCGTCCCAGCCTCGCTAGCCGTCAAAGATAACTCCCGGAACTCCGCCTGTTCGACGCGAATCTCGTAGTCACCGTGGAGTCGACGACCACGGAAATACTTGCTCCAGTCGGTGTTCTGATCGTCGATAACCAGAAGGGTGAAGCAACGATCCTTGTTGTAAGACGGCCCACGTGTCGTTCCTGCTACGGCAGCCCCAAGAATCGACGCACCCTGGTAATATAACAATCGTATGCAACAAAAAAAAACGTTACTTTATATTCCGAATATATTTTTCGATAATCGGTTACGCTCCTTCGATCAATTCATTCTCGAGTCCCCAATGTTTTCACATCTTCAACTCGCGTTTTATAAAAATATACCCGATTTTTTTATGACAGTTGTCCATGTTCGGAAATAATTGAGTAAAATGATGTCGAACTATTTTTATTCGCCTTTCGATATTGAATTGTATGTATTCGATATTCCATTCGATATTGATTCGAATGGAAAAGTTGCATTATTCCATAACACACTGTTTGTGAACATCAAATTTGTAGGATCCGAATCGATTATCTCGAAAACGACGTACGTAGTAAACCGACTGAAAGTTCGAAGCTAAAATTTACTAGCCATTGCTACGTCCAAAAACTAAAAATCCTGCAACATTCACCGATCAAACGCGTGACTCGCCGAAATTAACAAGTGACAACCGACCGCTGTGATTTTCGGAACGTCGTTGCATTAGTACGGAGTAACGGCTGACTGCGAGCTAGACGTAAAAAGCTTCAATAGTGATTTATGGAGGCATCATATCGGTGGCAGGTGGAATTGATTCTGGAGCCCTCGCACTCGTAGTGCTTCGGTATATGGAACATGCCCACGACCGTACGATCGTGAAACAGTTTAATCCCTACTAGTATCTAACCTAATTGAACTACCGGGTTAACCCCTGGCTATTCGTGACAACTCCAACTGACAACTTGATAAACGATCAAGTTTATTCGGACCCAGCAGCGGTTTGCGGTAATAGAGAATCAGCGGTATAGCAGTACATCAGAGCTATGGAGAACAGAAAGAGGACAAGGAGAAAGAGAGAGAGAGAGAGAGAGAGAGAGAGAGAGAGAGAGGAGGAAGGAGTGGCTTTTGGCACCCCGATTTGGTGGTGCACCGGAGCAGCCTGTTTTCGACGTCATCTAACTCCTAGTGTATCCCTTTGTAAATGTGAAATTAACACCCCAGCTCGGTAACCTCCCTACTGTATAAACCGCCCTTTGAACAACCAAACATATACGCTGGAAGCCCTGTTTTGACAAAATAAACGTTGCCCTACACACCGTATAGATTCTGAATCAATATCCCATTTCTCCATTTGCCGTACTGTTGATGAAAAATTGAAGGAACTAAATATAATGCAGAAGTGCTCCCCATAAAATAAATGAGATCTACTAAATATTGATCGATTCTTATCACCCTTCGGAGAATCACTGGAACAATAAAATTCTTCAACTAAAGAAACACTTCAGGCTATGGAAAAATTATTTATAACCGAGGTGGAAATGACAGGTTTACTTTTGAACAGAACTTCAATTCAATACTATCAGCTACTTCGGCATTAAAAAAGACTTTGTATTTTCGAACTCATTACGTCGAACACACACCAACACTGGACGGGCATTTCATTCCAAACGTCATTTTATAACTCCACACGTTGAAAAACAAAAGCACTGTAAAAATAGCGCTGTGAAAATCGGCGGTGGCAGATCGACCACGATAAAATGCCTTTTCTACTCGAAATCAAATCACGACTGTTCGATTCTAAATAGATTGCAAAGTAGACTACCGGAAAAGAGAAAATGTTCTCCACAACCTCAGCTAGAATATCAGCCCGTGGCAATACATGAAGGAGATGAAACAAAAAGCTAAAAATATTCAGCTGCGCAAACGAACATCGACGTCGTTTGTCCGAATGGAAAGGCACAGAAGGTCGCGTATATGCGCTATAGAGCTGGATATCCATAGTAATTTTGCCAATGGAAATTTAGACGATCGCACGTGCTGAATCAACCAACGCAAAACCTGATGGCCTCATTCAAATCGTTTACCACCCTCTTTTTTCTGACCATATGTTTTTTGCTCTCGAGTTCGCAGCTCTAAAATTCACCGCACCTGACCTGATTAAAGCATTTGCAACGCGTTTGCAGCAGTTTGGGCTAACGTAAAAAGAAGAAAATTCACTAACGGTCCGGGGCAAATTGGCATGCTGCCGCGCTCGCGCGCCCTAGCTGTGGTCTCCCCGCTAATTTGCATAAAAGCCCAATTAGTTTATGAGGGTTTTCGGCGGGTTCGGGTTTTTCTCGCCACACTACCGAAACGTATGATTCCGCAGCAAAGACAGCTTGTCGCAGATACCATGTACATATAGCCCTGAAACTGCTACTTTTCATCTCGCTTCGGTATTCACGCGGCAAACTTCCGTACTTCGTGCATAGTCAGGACGATAAAAACCCCTTAATTGAGCAACGTGTCGTAACCTACGCGAACGCAGCGATGCAACGCTAGCTAGACGTGGTTTGCGAAGATTTCCACTGAAGAGCTGAATGAATAGTGGAAAAAGGTTGGCCATTTCCTCCCCTTTTGCCATTACTTCATAGGTAATCTCATTAGGAGAACATTCCCTTGACCTTCCGCAGAGAAGTATATATTTTACCGGGGTAAGCAATTTCAATATGTAATGTTCACGGTACCGTTTCTCATCATGCACCAATTTTCGCAATACATGAAAATTGTATCGAACAATCTATGTTGCTTATTTCAATCCGTTTCCGTCTAGTTCGATGTCTATAAAACTTGTGAAAAACAACTTTAATGTCGAACTTTACGCGTCGTTGGGACAAGATGATAAAATCTGAATGTTTTGAGTGGCTGATGAACTTGTTAGAACTCTACTTCATTGCGCTCAACTAACAAAAATGCAATTGGGCGTTGTGAGGTATTGAGAAAAAGAGCTATAAAGATTTTATGATTTTAAACGACGCTCACCCTCGTGTTGATTCCCTATAGGAAGTTTTGTTTTCATCATCCATTCGCTATTTACGAAGTACATAGAGTTGAAAAATCCATATTTTATAAGACTTGATGTGTCACATCTAAAAAAAGCGTCGGTTTCATATTTTTTAATTATTGTACGTATACAAAGTTCCCATGATGAACAATGTTGTAATTTAATCATAATCGCGGTTGCAATGACAACAATGTGCTACACGTAATGTCCATTACATTTACGTAACCCTCGGATCCGGATTGTCCTTCTCGTTGTGTTTCAAAGATCTTTTCCATTGGAAGAATAGTTTAGTTGCAGACTGACCTGATCACGCGCAGCCCCAGTGAAGCTCTGGACCCGTTGAAGGAGAGTTTCCCGTGTTTTGGCGGGTGACGAGGGTGCGCTGGTCGTTCTGGAGCCGGGCCTCAGGTTGAGGCTTAAATCGCCACCGGGTCCGACGGGTTGATGAGCCGTGGGACCTGCGGAGCTAGCGACACCCGGCGGTGCACCAGGAACCGGTGGTTGATTTGCCGGTTGAACGGGCCCCGGTTGAGATTGGAGTGGCCGATCGGGGATCCCTTGATAGGGATGAGACGAGTCCTGTCGTCCCACGGGGGCCACCCCGGTTTCGGGGTTTGGCTCATCATCGAGTTCCGAACTCAGGTCCCCTGACGAGAACCTGGAAGACAAGCTGTGATGATATTCGCGCGGCTGACCGATTACCAGCGATCGTCGGGCCTTTTTCGCGAATCGAGCGATCGTGGTTGCCGATGTGCGTATGTACAATTATCAGAGATACGTAAAACGAAGAAGAGCGAAGAGCAAAAATAAGAAGAGCGGAAAGAAGAAGAAGAACGGAAGTAGAGTAACAACCGACGATGTCATCAAACAGTGTTGGATGCGTCTTAAGCTGAAGGTTGAACCATACAATGTCGAGGTTAATAATGATGACGATGGATAATGAGCCCTCTTTGTAAAATAGGTGTCTAACCAAAACACCGAAACAAACAAAAAACAAACAAAAAACGGAAATTAAAAACAACTATAAAAAAAGTGGTAAAGCAACGGACGAGGATTCTGCCCGTTGATGATCGCGCGAACGACTGCTGCTCGCGATTGCCGCTCCGGACACGGGGTCGTGAACCCTGGTTAACGCATGCGTATACCAACGGGGAAACACCGGTGGAGAATATATACACACGAAACGCTGCCGTACCAATCGTGGGGAAGGGGACGAGACCTCCTCGACGTATCCGCGAAAAGCAAAATTTTTACGTAATCTTGATTCATGAATGAACCACGAAAAACGGGCGCCTTCGGTATATACCTCCGGTCGCTTTCTACTAGTCATAACCGAGTATATGGTGTATGTGATGAGTTGGTGAAGAACTGAATTCTCGTAGGTTGTTGCATTTTGGATGAGACGCGAAGAAACGCGAAACTCGTTTAACTGAAAACGTCAAACATTAAAACAAATGCACAGAACGAAATGTTAATAGCTTTTTTTTCAGGACAATAAAGTTAAAAACATCGTTGAAACGTAGTTTCAACGTAGTTGAAAGTAGTATGTAGAACATATCAGAGTACTTCGTTTTGCTGCGAAACGATTGTTATAACGACTCTCCATTACATTTGCCATTTTAGTTGACACAATCAATGAATTCGTGAGTTAGTAACTTTGGAAAAAAAACAATTTATCCGCTCTTCTTTCGCTATTATCCACGGTACTACTAATTTACGTTTATAATGAAAATACGCAGGGAAAATTCCATGCAATTGGGAGTGTGCTTGAAAGAGAAATAGCGCTTAAAGCTCCGAGGATCAAACGTGCAGAGAACATTTCGATAGAACAAATGGAATACAGCTAAACTGAAGATAGATCCAAAATAGCAGATTCTACGCGAATTACATTTTTTTAAATAAGTGGAGCGAGTTTTTACACCGAGTAATTCTATCGTCCGTGCACTAATTGTTCGTGTTTAGTTGCGATGTCAGCTGTGCCCGAAAAAGGTCAGAATGGGGCTTCCCGAGAAACTGTCGAACTGCAAATAGTAAGACGAGTAATCGTAAAAATAGTAATAATTTTTTGATAGAGTGCATAATTTTGAACCGTCACTTTTGCCAGATATAAGGAACACGGAACAGCCGAACGATTGCATTTGCGTTTGCATGGAATTCGTACAGGCCATTTTTTGAGCACGAGAAGGTTCATCGTGAATCGCTATAGCGTTTTTCGCACCAAACTACCAAGCAATACGTGTACTCGTACCAAAATCCAGATGGAGAGGTCATTCGCGCTGAATTGCGACAATAATCCATTTTACGCTTATTCAATTGCAATAATTAGAGGTTTGTTTATTGTATCAATGCAAATGAAAAAATGTCAAAAACCTTAGTTTCTCTCATTTAAGTTGCTTGGATTTTGGTCCGATTGTTGAGAAAATGAAAAGCTGTCTATTAAGAGAACCATCGATAAATAATTTCGTCACACCTGTCGAGACTCCTTCGGATAAAATGCGTGGGATCACTCGGACAACAATTATATTACATTAACTTACATCACGCAAAGGAACAAAAGAATCGCCTCATGAAAAAAATCACATTCCTCGAATCGATGATACGAGAGCGCAACATAATTTTATTCATGGTGTTATTAGAATAAATGAATTAATCGTTTTGTTTGTTCGATTTCTTATTTCATGGAGCTCTACGGGCTTACCTGCGTTTCAGGTAGTTAACATTGGTGGTGAAGGATTGGCGGAAGCTGGAGAATGAAATGGTGCCGGGTGATGGAGCAGTTCCACAATACTTGGCGCACCCGCCGCGTCCGGTAATCTTGCTGGTTCTTTTTTCGCTTTTACCTCAAGGACTGTTAGCGCGAGCGTTCTAAGCGTTTGATTCTTCGGCTTCCTTGTTTTGTTTGTCCTTCAATTTTTTTTCTCTCGTGGATTAAACTTGTACTGGCGTGTGCGGACTATTTACTCTTCGATGTTTCGAGTATTTACTTCCGGTCGGAGATCCGTCGCTGTATTGCCTCGACGTTGAGTTCCGGTTCGTCGTTGATTAACCCGTCAAGTGTCGGATCCTTGCGATCAAATTCGGTTGTTGAAACAAACTTCAACGTAAATGAACTCGAAATCAAAGGGTCAACTAAGAGAGGATAAGGAGGATAAACTAAACAATCCAAGTCGAAATCTGAAATTAAAGAAGGAACAAAGATTGTTCACTGGTCTACTTCTATTGGCTCATCTATGTTTTTAACGCAAACAAAATCAAACATTGCACTTTGTCACTTTTAAGTTTCGAAGTGACAACCCGAAATTTCATAATTTTCGCAACCATATTGCGTATGCTTTTTTGGAGCACTTATCCTACACGCACTCTGACCCAATTTCCTACAATTTCCTGTACTACCTGAGATCCCGAAATTCATTAACATGCCTCTTAAGGCTTTCTGCTAAAACGCTTCCTAACATCTGATTTTGCATCCTACATACGACCATGTCTCAATCAACGCTGACAGCAGTACGATGAATATTATACAAGTTTTTGATATTTAGGCGAACAGTACAAAAATGGAAGAACGAAGAAAATCTTTCGCCGGATTATTCTTTCATCTTGAAACGTATCTTAAAATGACACTGGACTAAAACTTGACTAGCCTGCAAAGATTTCTTTGCTCCAATGAGCAAGAGGGATTCAAATTTCTAGGACACCCGTACTTCAGTTGCGTATTGGCTTCATTATACCAAGTATAACTGCGTGAATGATCTTGTACCTCTCCCGTTCTCGGTTCATAACTCGTGAAACACGATCAATAGGCGCTCGTCAAAGTTTGTGCATTCCGCGAAGCTTTGGAGCAACCGCGCGTTCCTCTCCAAGTTACGGAACCCCGTCGAGTCAACGGGAAAACTACATAATCGAAGCGACCCGAAGCTATACATTCATATACATGTATATATGTGTATGCATATATGCATGTACACACACACACACACCCACACACACACACACACACACACACACACACACACACACACACACACACACACACACACACACCCACTTAGTCGCGAATTCATAATCTATGGACGGACTGAACATCCGGCATGTATGCCGCATACGTAACGTCGTCCTGCGGTCCTAAGAGGCTCAGTAAGGATAAGATGTACTTTTAAAAAGATTACGACTAAGTTCCTTAAAAAGTATTACCTCGAGTTTCCTTAAGGGATCTTCTCACTTTAGACGCTAAAAAAAGGCCATTTTCATTAATTTTTTGATAGGCTTATATTATAGATATTGATATAAAAGTTGGTACACTTAATAAATACTCCTTCGAAAAACATAAATAAATACATTTATTTATATAAGTCACTATTTGTAGACGAAAATGGTAGTAAAAAACGTAGGTCTGTGCTATTGATGAAATCTCGGAGATGGTTCATCCGAAACAAAAAAATTCAACGGTTTTAGATTCACTTTGTTAATGCATATCATACGATTTTTGATATATGCAAGAATAACGAAATGGCGGACGTTTGTCGAAAAACAACCAAAAAAAACACGTGTTGTTTCACCGTTTTCGGCAAAAAAGTAAATATTTTGAAAAAATCTAATCCATCATATGCGCTATAGCTATAGTTGTAAAGAATATGTGGTTAAAATTTCAAAAGGATCGTTTCGGTAGTTTCGAAGATTTTATCAACAAGCCATCGAAAAACGTTGTTTCGAGAAAAACGCGTTTGAAGTTTTTTTGGGTTACGTAAGTGCATGAAATTTTTTGTTGAATGCATTTCGGTAGAGTATTTATTAATTGTAACAATTTTTATATCAATATCTATATGAACCTATCAATAAAATTCATGAAAATTGCCTTTTTTAGCGTCTCAAGTGAGATGACCCCTTAACAGACAACTCAAATTCTCCGGAGCTCGAAAACTTTTCGGAATTTGTTAATTCGATTTAAATAAAGACGAAATTTTCGTTTACAATTGTTAAAATGACATCACTAGATTCTTTCCGCAATAACCGTAGTTACAATAATATATACATAAAATAGAAGGAAGTTATGATCGCGACTTTATACTGATAGTTACGTAAGAAGTGATTACAAATAAAATAAAAGGAGATAAAGAAGACAGATCAAGATTGAAAAAATTGGCATTATATCATCGTTATTTTGATCAGGAATTTGTCGAACGCTCCTAAAACACTCAGTAAGAATAAAAATTACTTATAACGAATAAGATATACTTTTTAAAAGATTACCAGTAAGTTTCTCAAGAGGTTCGTTGCACAGACAACTCAAATTCTCCGGGGCAGAGAACTTTGCGGAATTTGTAGATTCAATTCAAATTGAGGCGTAATTTTCATTTGCAATTATTAAAATCGCGTTAGTGGAACCTTTCCAAAATAACCGCAGTTATAATTCTATATAAATGCACTGGAAAAAAGTTATAATAGTGACTTTATACTGATAGTTACGTAAGATGTGGTTATACCTAAATATAGATTAAAAATATATAGTTCTGTTTAAGATTGAAAAAATTAACATTAGATTATTATTATTTTTTGACATTTGTCTGTCAAACATTTTCATTCCGAAGTAGTTCAATGGTCTAAATCGTTATTGCAAATACCCTATTTACGCAAAGCTTTTATCTTTCGATTTAGTCTTTGTAGTGTTTTTGATGTGTCAACGGGAAGAAGTTTAAATTCCGAAAATTGCGTACGAAATATTTAATTGTTTCTACGGAGTAGTCGTACACAGGTGAAGCTTTGTACGGCCGTGCTACAAGATCCTCATAACCATATTCTCGGCTTTTTATTCAAATTGGATAAAGTAATTCTTGCGTATGCACGTGTGAATTTTGCCGAAATATTTCGTGTAAAAATTTGAGCGTCGGCTCTGGCACAGGCTCTCTCACTGATCCAATATTGATACAAGACCTTTATACGTGTTCCGCATTTACCAACGTTGAATCCAGAATTTCACCATGCACACAAACCCTTCCCAAAGCACCCCTTAGTCAGTTTTACCTTTCTTACGTCCACATTTTTTCTACTCCAAATTTACGTAACTTCTTGCCGTAATTTTTAAACTATATATATAATGCAAATTTTGAGAGAAAAATGTTCAGCGTTCGCGAGGTCATAAAGACCGATGCTTTGCTATTTTGCCACGTGCACACGTTTTCAAAAAAAAAATCTATTTCTTTGTGTTCAACTTGGTCATAATTTATTCTGTATACGTCGCCCCTCTCTCACCCGCTAGTTTCTTTTGCTCACAATTTCGGACCGTGAAATAATTTTTTTAAGCACAGTAGTTATCAACTTCCTGTCATTTATTGCACTGTTTTTCTTACCCAAAGTTACATAACGACCAAAGTCCAACGACGAAGACCCGCACCCCATAAAATAACATTCCAAATAAAAGCTCACAGCATGGGGGTAGAGCCTCGTTACTTCGGACTCTTTTGTCTCGTTCGAAAATTCAAAAATTTTGCAAATGCTTGGCGCGCCAATTCCGACAGAAGAAGAGAGAACGAAAGACTTATTTGTGAAAGTCTAATAGGGATGTCAATTTTCATTAATCTTGTTGCGCAGAATCAAGATTTCACTCTGCTATCGTTAATTAAAATGTTTGTCACGGGCATCAAAATGTTATTCTTGTTTAGCCAGTGGGCCAGCGAGAATTCTTTCTCGTACGTGGTTGTTTTACGCTTTACGCGAGAGGGGTATCGCAACAAAACGCGAACGGAAAAAGTTTCGCTTCGTGTTGTTGGCCTTGTAGCATTTACGAAAACTATATTTATTCCTTCGAGCTTGTATATGTACTGGCGGTTGTTTCTTCTCTTCACCCGTACAGTTACGCTTGCTCTTGCTACTTGGTTGGGCTTCTTCATTTTTTTCCGCCCCTCTTTCTACCGTTGCCGAAGAGAAAGTGCACTTTTCTGGACGCAATGTGGAGGAGGGGTACGAAGGTTCAAGCCACACGCAAAGAGAGATTCGGATTTCGGTCTCTCGCTCTCCTCTCGGCTCCCTGATAAATGTAGTGTACGAAGTGAACATGTCTACACCCAGACAGACGGAAATACATGTGTAAATATCTACACACGCACACTAGCACGCATATGTACATCCGTCACGCTAGCAAGAGGCATCGGGACATCGAGGAAATATTAAAAACTGCAAAAAACAGCCAAAAGTAGCAAAACTGAGGGAAGGATAGAACGGCGAGAGAACGATAAAGACACCCAGGGATGCAACGAATCAAGCAGAGAGGATGAAGCAGGGGCAACCCAGGTAGGAATTGACGATGAAAAAAGGGCTCGCCAAGCTCTGAAACAAGGCTCACATTTTTTAATTCGGGCTGGGCACCAGCCTGATTTCAGGCCTAGCTGAACCCCTGAATGATAACGCGGTTTCAGGCTGTTGCACACAGGCTTGACCAAAGGCTGGTAGAAAAGCCTGTACTAAGCCTGAAACGACGAAACAACAAGGTTCAAAACGAGCCTTAATGAAGCCTTCACGAGCATTTATGACCAGGCTTATCCCAAACTCTTCTCGAGGCTATATGAGGCCTGTTTTTTAGTTTTCTATATTCTACATTGAGATAAATTTAATAAATTTGTAAAGAATTCATTTTATTTATTATATATATTTATTATTCATTATATTATTTGTTATAAAATATATATAAAATATTTTAAACACAATACTTCATTTTATTTATTGTTGATAGGACACGTAATACACAGAGTGTACGCAAACCCCAGAAAGTGAGTATATACGAAATGTGTATGTGATGAGAAAAAACCTTTTTTGTGTACCTCATAAATATCGATAAGGGAATATGTTTAAATGGTTTCAGCTGCCTCCTTCGCTTTCGTTTTTCGTGCCTTCGCACCCGACAAATTTATTGCTAATTATTTTTCCATAGAAGTACAGAAAAAATATTATTTAAAACTTATTTTATTTTATCACAACCTGAAACAAGCCTGCATCTAGCCTCGATTTTTTAGCCTTAAAATTCACTGGCTGAATAAAGCTTGAAATAACCCTGAGTTTAGGCTAAGCAGCCAGTCTTAGTTCCAGGCTGCTCCAAACGATGCAATGAAACCTGGCCCAGGTCTGTCTCACTCAGGCTCGGTGAAACAAGGCTCGCACAAGTTTGTTTCCATCGCCAGTCTTTTGATTCCCTACCTGGGAAAGGACATAGATAGCGAGGAAACGAGACGGATCAAAGCTGAGTGATCTTAGCGAGTAGTAGAATTAGTGAAACATGTAGGAAATCCGGACAGAGAAGCGAAAGGGGTTAGGATACGTATACGGTGGGCTCGCGAAGAAACTGTTAAGCTGCTTTTTTTTCAAGTCGGGAAGACCACGTACAAGAGGCAACGCCCGCGCACCCCAGCCCGTCGTAAAATCAGCGTGAGTGTCGTCGTATCGACCCACATATACACACGCAAACCAACATCCGTTCCGTGCATACGTTACAGGTAGACGTCGCGCAACATTTTTCCTTTCTCCATTCTCTATTCGTGCAAGCGGGAGAAAAAGGTGCAAAGATTACGCCGAAGTTCCCTACAAGTAAAAAAGAGTACACGAACCTGGGTACATGTATATAAAACTGAGTAGAGGTAGTACGGAACTCGCGGTGGCCCGAAAAATGGTGAAAAACGCTTCGAGGTATCGTCGTCGACGCCAACAAGGTGCTTTTAGGCAGCGGGAAATATTCATGGCTAGGCGGCCAGCTCCGCGTGCACCGAAGCTGTAGTTAGGTAAGCTGCACCTGAGACTCAACACTCCGACGGAAAAAAATAAAGGCGAAACCCGTAAAAGTTCCTAATTCTTAGCTTTCTCCTCGTTCGAAGCTACAGCCTATGTCCGAGACGCTTATCAAATTACATGCGCTTCTTTCCAACGAAAATGTCGATGAGCGTGGATGAATAGAGATTATGACGAAAAAAATTATATTTACTCTTTCCGTGGCAGCAAAAAAGCCACCACACTCACACACAATTGACAACGAGATGATCCAGTCAAGCTCTTTCCACAATTTTTCTCTCAAACATAGATAAGCCGATTGGATTCGATAAATTTGTGGAAAAAACGACATGAAAAAAGCCACGGTCGAGGAAACACAACCCATTATTCGAATTGTCCTTGAGGGGTTACATCTGAGTACGAAAAAAATATGTTCGCTTTTTTTTAATTGGCTTTAATGATGTATAAACATCACAAGAATTATTTAAGTACAACAGGAATCTTGCACAAAATGGTTTTATTTTATTTTTAGCCTTCATTTTTCGGAGCGCCTCTGAAACGCACGAAACAACGTAGACGGTGAAAATAGCAATTTGGAATCGTTAGCCCAGTCGTACCAAGAATATTCAATGACCTAACAACTGAAAACATACTATAATAATGCCTCCATGGGTTTATGAAGAATTCAAGTGAAACATCCAATTCCATCGTGTGGACGATAGCTCGTAAATCAGTTTAGAAACTTTAAATGTGTTTTTCTCGAAATAGCGTTTTTTTTAATCGGGAGGATGCATAATTCGGGCAGTTTTCATTCGATTGACTTGTGATTTCATCTGCAGATTCTTAGATAGATTTTCTAGAAAAGTACACACGATTTCCACGATTCATCAAAAATTCTCGTTTTCATTAACAAATTAAGGCCGACTTTTTAGCGGAAAAAGGACAATTTCCTTAAAATTATGTCATTTTGCGAAAAAACCATATTTTTCAATAATCGTGTGTATTTCTCTAGCAACACTAATGTGACGAACGAAATATTTCTTTTCTTTGTTCGAGGTACTAAACCGTCAAATTCGTCTGCATCCTTCAGCAAAGCGCCTAAAAAAATGCTCTTAGTGCAGCTACGACTAAACCGTCATTTCGACTTTTTTTCGATAAATTTTCCTTTCTGTATATGCCAACACATCCCATGTAGAGATTGACCGTTGGGCCTGGGACGGGCCTTTACAGTTAGCCTTTCTAGAATATTGGGCCGTGAGTATTTACCAATGAGGTGCCTTTGTAGAAATAATGAGAACGGCCCGATATCGGCCAACAGAGCCAACAATTATTGGGCCAATGATTTAATTGATTGTAGCGCCAATGTTGGTGACTGCACTTGGCCCTATGTGGTCCCTCTTAAAGGTCCTATGTAGAAATTGACCACTGGCTCTATGATGGGCCTTCACAGTTGGTCTATCTAGAAGTTAGTCTATCTAAAATATTGGGCCGTGAATTTGTTTGGGTGCGTGATAAATATTCAACCTATATCGGGTCAAGATTGGCCCGAGATTGGTCCTTATGGATACTTATTTCATGGAATAACCTTGAAATAAATTTTGATTTGCGTATATGTCAGGTTTCAAAATTGGCATATTTTACTTACTTATGTTGGTTATTTACAAATGCCAATAATGGGCCGAAACTTGATTACAAAAACTGAACTACAAAATATAGACGATTAATATATGACGTGCTAGTTATTTGCCTATTTTGGCACAATATACAGATAATGAATAACCCAAGGCTTAAAGAAAATAAAAGCAGGTATGGTCTGACCCACTTAGCCAATAAAGGGCTTAGATTAATTAAATGTAATTTCCAGTATTTTAGCATTGCCAGTTTTAAAATTGGTAAATTTCGATGAACTATCACGGCTGTTTATTGGTTTTAACAGATGGGCCAGGACAGGCTTTAGGGATGGGCCGATATTGTGCCAGTTTTGAGTTTAGAGCGGAACAGTAATGGGCCAATATTATTTCTCTTTTGTTGGCTTATACGATGGTCCCAATATTGGCCTGATCGTAACATTGGGAAACTCATGGCAACCTCTACATGGGATATAGAATAAATGTTTCGAACTTCATTTTGATTGCTTTTTTAGTATTGTAAAAAAGACAAAAGGTCTCATTTATTTCGGTGAGCCACATAGATGTAACGCCTCAATTACTGTTTTGCTTCTGTACCATACGTGACGCTTATTCATTTCTTCGTTGCGTTTGTGTGCTTTGTTTTTCAACCTTCCTTTTTTTCGATCTGCCGCCCTATTATCCTTGACTGCCCTCACACTTGTACGCGGCTGAGAAAACATTGTGCACAGTGTAGGGGGGCCATACGAAGCACCTAAGGAAGTGGGGAAAAGAAAAAGGGCGGAATGGTATGATAACCTGGATACCGGCCGGACGTGTTGGCGCATGGGTGAACTAATGACAAGAACGAACGGTGAGTACCGAAATCAGACCAACCCCTCGTTATCATTCACTTACTCGTTCAGTCCATATACGCATATACATATATATAGACACACACACACGCGTGGATAGTAAATACACATATAATATCGAGAGATAAAGATGTGCATTCATATAGCACCCTCCAGGAAGGGCGCCGATAACAAGGGTCGTCCAGCCCAAACAGAATAGCGCTTAAGGCTGTAGTCTGCTTTACAGGCTTCAAAAAATCGATTTGAAGAAGAGGAAGGATTATTGTATGGCCCGGGGATAGCTGATTAACATCTAATTAGTGTAAGTATCCAAAAACTTATATTTTTTTGGACCGAAAACTTTAAAGCCCGTTTTCTCGAGTTTTCATTTTCACAAGTTTTAGAAAACGGTGCCGGCGATAGCAAAAACAATATATGTCCGATCGAAAAAAATCAAAGTGATCTAGCTTCAGTATTAAATTATCTTCTATTTGAACTAAAAAAATTGGACAAAAGTACTATTTAAATTACTTGTTTTGCAACTTAAAGCGAATTTTTTTTTTCAACAAAGTGAATTTTTTTCTCAAACTTCGAAAAAATTTGGAATCTCATCATTTCTTCGGTATTTTTTTAGTTCATATAGAAAAGGAACTTATAAAAACTAAAAAAAAATTTGGTTCGACTGTTTCAGATGCATCACACGATCTCCATCACCGGAACCGATTTACAAGTGCAGACTCCAGGCGCCCCAGAAAAATCGTTACAACTTTGAAAAATTTCAATATTTTTTAATAATAAAAATTGTTTTTTAAAGCTTGAATATAATACACTATCGTCTCAAAATTTCGTTTACCGCAATCATTTCCTTCCCTTTCAAAAAAATTGCTGAAAAAACGCTTTTTTCGGCTCCTAAAGCAGACTACTGCCTTAACAAAGAGAAGAATTTTGGTGGTTAGCTTCAAGACTTGATCTATATTGTCTTTGCGCTCCATTTTCTCTTCTTATACACTCGGACGAGCGCCGGCTTTCGACACGCTTAAAATATAGCTAACAATACACTGGATTGACACAAACACGGGAAGAAAGTGACCATGAAAATAAATTTAAAAAAACATTTTTTCGGTGTACTGTATAACACAGTTATTTTTTTATCCGGCTAATAAATCAAACGAACCCAGCACTTATCTCTGGTTCCCCCGTAATTTATACATCAAAAGGATTGAAACATAGAAAATCAAAACTTTATCGAGATTAGTTGGAAGGCGACGATTTTTCAATTCCGTCTCGAGCAGAGTTCCTCGCCATTTACACTCTTCTTAGACATTAAACGCAAGCGCAAGTAACGGTTACGATGTGACGACACCAGAGACTTGGTGCGAGCTACGTTAGCAAAATGCGAGCGTAACGTTTCAATATCCGGTAGAAGTGCACAAAGGATTAAGAGGATGTGCGGAAAGAGGAACCGGGTGGGAAGAGGACAGAACGGGGATAGGAAATGTGACGTAAAATGTTGCACGATGATTGGCGTGTAGTGTAAATTCCTGGGGAAAGAGAAACATCCAGAATTCAGAGACCCCTCAGTGGACCGCTGCTATAATAGTGACGAATTTCTCAGCACAAGCACTTGTATATCAACCTGATGTGTATGACATCCAGATGTGTCAATGGCATAAAAAAGAGGATCGAGAGAGCTTTTTGTGGATAAGAGTCTTGGGACGATAAAGGCGAGTAGAGACACTCGGGGGGAAGCAAGAAGATTCGCTTCTTCTTCGGTATATAAAAGTCGATACACAAGCATGCACGCGTCTCGATCGATAACGACCTCGTTGGATATCTGAAGCCACATGGATGAAGTGAGACGACAAATTGGACGGATACACATGTATCATTGAGGTAAAAATCGAGTGAGAAAGGTCCTTATCCGTATTCGGAATACGGTTTGAAACCAAAAGCTCGAAGAATTTTATTCGCTCCAGTTAAATCGACATGAGACTTTATTAAAGACGAAAAGAAAAGGCCGGAACGCCCTGGATGCAAATAGGAAAGGGTACCATAAAACGAGAAGTAGAACATCTAAGTCTAGAGATGGAAAATTCGTCCATTTCTCGTCGGAGCGAATTCTCAAGAACGTTTCGCCAAGTACTGCGGCTGAGCTTGCCTACGGTCTCGTTTGCTTCATATCTCTTATTTACACACGCACGTGCATACATACAGATGATCACATCGAATTCCAATACTTATCGGGATCATCGCTATGATAGAACTCGTAATTAAATATTTAACACGGCATACGACATTTATTCAAATCTCATTATTTAGCATGCCGTGGCAAAGCATTCACTCTCCACCCTGTGAGGGATCGAAATTTCAACAGCTCTTGTGCCGCCAATAAATCGAATACCATTTAAGGGGTCTTCTCACTTTAGGCGCTAAAAAGGCTACTTTCATGAATTTTTTTGATAGGTTTATATTATAGATATTTATATAAAAGTTGTTACACTTAATAAATACACTCTCGAAATGCATTTTGAAAAATGTATGTATGTATGTAACCCAAAGAAACTTTAAACGCGTTTTCCTCGAAACAACGTTTTTCGACGGCTCGTTGATAAAATCTTCAAAACTACTGAACCGACCCTTATGAAATTTTAACCACATATTCTTTACAACTACAGCTATAGCGCATATCGAGGATTTTTTAAAATTTTGATATTTCCTTTTTTGGCCAAAAACGGTGAAAAAACACGTTTTTTTTGTTCTTGATCGATGATCGATTCGATGATCCATCTCCGAGATATCATCAACAGCGCAGAACTACAATTTTTTGAAGACATTTTTTCAACTACCATTTTCGTCTATAAATAGTGACGTAAATAAATTTAAAAAATTCTCGATGTATATCGGAAGTGTATTTATTAAGTGTAACAACGTTTATATCAATATCTATAATATAAACCTATCAAACAAATTAATGGAAATAGCCTTTTTTCCGTCCAAAGTGAGAAGACCCCTTAAGGTGGACTCATTGAAACGACACAATCATTCAATTTTCCGACTTTTGAGCCTTCAGAATCTTATAAATCATATCAGTTTCGTGAAGTCCACATCGAAAAACGATGGTTTCAAGGAACCTCGTGGACACGTACGAAACATTGAATTGGTAGTTGTCATAGCATAAGCGCCTGTACGATTGTAAAAGTTATAACACACTTCACGGAAAGTGAGTAACGAAGTAAGCGAATTTCAAACATTCATTTTATCATTTACAATTGTAGCAATAATATCAGCGAAAGTGCAAAAATTGCGCTAGGATTATAGGATAGAATTATTTTTCTCTCTTCTTCTCTTTCTCTCTTTCTCTCTCTCTCTCTCTCTCTCTCTCTCTCTCTCTCTCTCTCTCTCTCTCTCTCTCTCTCTCTCTCACTCTCTCTCTCTCTTCAACACGTCTCGCTACTATGCCGAAATAGCCCGGTTTTGCAGAGAAGAAAGATGTATGGCTGCAGAATGAAATTGCCAGCCCTAAATTAATTTGCGATTCACGAAAGAAGGATCCTCTAATGCTGATGACGAAGCGTAGGCGCCCGACCATAGTAAGTGCGGTCTACAGTCGTCACTTGCTATGGTCGGAGAATATGGTTGTTTAAGGTAGTACGAGCGCGCAATCTTGATTTCTATAGATTTGGTTCAAATTTTAACCAGACATTGTTCATATCATTATGCATGTTTGAGTGAAATTTCAGAACAGTCGACTACTTAGATGGAGAGATATTTGGTTTTAAAATTGCAACTTTTAACACTGCAGGGTCTGCATTGAAATTTAAACAGAATAATTTTCCGTAAAAAATATTTGTCCCCTATAATAAGAAGACATGGCAAACAAGATTGCGCGCTCGTACTACATTAGGTCGAAAAAAGGTTTACCGTACCCTGTGGATTCGGGAAAGGATGTGAAGATGTCCCGCGGTGCAATGTGGGCAAAAAGTCCACATTGCACATTGATCTCACCTACCTCGTGCAAAGAACAAACTTTCCCTCATTGCTGGCATCCTTTCATGCTGATTTTTTTCTGCATTCCCTTTTTTCACCCATTCTTTTTTCGCGTTCACCTTCGACGAAAGGTCAAACGTCAAAAACTCGCTTGCAGTGTAGCGTAATAGCGTTTATGATGGGGAAAACATCTGCTTCCTTTGTACGTGTATACGATTTGAAAAGTTCATTAGTTACCCTCGCAAACGAGATACATATGCGCGAAACGAGTCTCTTTCATCGGACATATGCGATGAGGAAAAGGATCGGATGTTGGCAGAGAAGATTGGAAAAAACAAAGCAAGCGCATGTTTCAAAAAGGATTGGAACACAGGAAGTTCGGAATACTATTCCGCTTGACGATAACGAACGGTCCTGATTGACTGATTTTATCGTGTATTATAGATAAAGGATAGATGTACACCGATACTGCCCGAGAATTATTACAACCTCAACTTTATACGCAGCTGATAAACAATAGTTTCTAGCCTACACGGGAAATTAATGAATAATCAGAAAAATCTCAAATCAATTATCCGATGAATATTCAATTCAGGGGTAAGAAGTATTCAATCATCGGAAATAGGCTTTGAAGATAACTTATAGAAACATGTTTAGGCATTGATGAATCTTTAAGGTTGTTATGGGGTTAAGTCAACATGTTACCACCGAGCTGAAATGTTTACTGGACCTTTATAACATCTTTGCTGATCATCCTGTGCAGTTTAAATACGATCCACAGTACCGTTTTTCCGAAGAAAAAACCGCAACTCGACGTATTTCGTGTAATATGAGTAATGAGACGCTGAATCTATTACATTAAACCTTATCCAAACCGAAATGTAACGACGGGGTCGAAAAGTCGGTTTGATTCGCCTTCGAGTGGTCGTAAGTCTAGTCCCGAAATCGATTAAAAAAATAGACCCCTATTATTATCACGAATTATCGCAACTCTTTAGCTCGTCGGTTTAGAAAAGTGCATTCATGACATGACTGACGCGGACTCGTTAACATAACTTGTCAATTTTACTACTAACATTCGTTATTAACGTACAATTTTCCAATAATCAATTAATAATTGAAGGCTGAATAGAATGCAAGCGTCACTTTTCGTTAACTATCAATTATATAGCTAATATAGTGAAATATTCGAACTACTGTCCGGACAGTGGGACCCGTCCGAGCATTGGGACCGGTACCTGGCACACTTTTTCTTTCAGGCGGAATTTTTTGCTCTGACCGATATTCATTTTTGACAGCTCCTTGGGCGAATATTGAGGTTACGAACGGGGCGCGTATGTCTCTAACTTCGCGACACTTCTGCCAACCCGTGAATTATGATATACCACGATTTACGACGTTGCCAATTCGTTACGCGCTAATTGAGCGAGAAAAAATTATAAAAAATAATTATACAAAGTAATGCAAACACTTAATGTAATCACCAAATGTCAAAAATGCATATTTTTACAATTAGATGTAGAAAAATAGTTCGAATCCGCACGTTTAATATGACGATTATTTGAAAGCTAACCGTTGGTAACAGTCAATCGGCTCCGTGTATAGGCATAGGGCGCTCCGCTCGTACTTCACCCCCGACGGCTAAACCCCATAACAACCTAAGACACCATGTTACTCGAGGTAAAAGTTTTATTAAATATTCGAGATACAATCATGTCGTAAATTTATATCATTCGTTGTATGAAAAAGCATAATTGTAATGTCGAAAATTGTACCACTTTGGTTAATCGATCTTGTATACATATTTTATTTCTCTACTACTATTATGAAAAGTGTCTATTTCAGGCGACCAAATCGGTCGCCTTCAATTTTTTTCCCATTTTGTCAAAAATCCAAGACACTTTGAAACACTCGCTGATGGAAAATTCGTCAATCTAGACATCCGAAAGATTTAATATGAAAGTTTTATCAAGTTCAACGTTATCACTGTGAATGATATTGGACATGAGTTTGGTACACAAGTCTCGTCCAATAGGACGAGACTTCCTTCCAAAATTATTTCATAGTGTACGTATATACGTATAAATATATACGTACATATGTACACTATGAAATAATTTTGGGGCGACAATTCTGTGTCCAGCATTAAAGTAGAACTTGAACTACAGCACAGCCAACAAACTTGGTCGTATCACTGCGGACTTCTGCGGGATGCGATGAGGGAGTTTGTCTAGGGAGTATACCGGTCAACTATATATTTCTACTCTCTCAACGAGACTATTCAGGAACGCCGAAGTTCCTGACTGGGCGCGTCCTCTTCTTTCTCAGGCTTCTTTATTTTTGAACACCCTTCTGGCCGAAAAGATCGGAAAGCAGTGGAAATTACCGTTATCAACCTGGATCTAAGCCTGATTATCCCCCAAGTATACAGTCGTACAATTCATCAATACCCTCATCGAATATCGTGGTAGCTATCAATTTATCGATATTAAACAATTCTAGAAATGAGTCATCGAGGAAAAGTTTCGAAAAAAAGGATTCATCCAGCCGCTATGTGATGATAAAAAAAATATTTCGCAATACGGAATTTATTGCAACCCATCAAACGAGAAAGGCGAATTCCACCCACGTTTTGATAGGGAGTTACATGATCGCTAGGGCTTGTCTCCCCTTTCATCGATCAACGGCTCACGTGCGTCGGAAAGTTCGGTCTCGAAGGACTTGCGAGTTTGACCAAATTGAAAGGGCTGTATAATAGTGGTAAGCCGATTGTGTGTATGTGTTTGTATGTGATTCGGAAAGCGGGAGATAAATGGATAAGGGTAGGCATAGCAGAGAACGGGTAGAGATGAGAGGAATCTCGCTCCGGAGCAAATCCAATTGAAAATTACTTGGACGGCCTCTTTATTCCTGGCTCGAATTCAACTTTTCTCAAGGGCTACTGAGAAGAATGCGAAATGAGATTTTTTCATTTCGCACACATATCTGTCATCTATGGCCAGTTCGAATCCCAAGCCTCCCCGCGATGCGCTTTATGTATTTAAATGAACGCAAAAACACAACTCATTTGATTAAATTACAAAGATAACTTAACTCACTAAATTAGAATGATGGAAATCTTCCGAATGAAGTCGCGAGATTTTCGGTTCGGTAATTCACCTCGATGATACAATTCAGCAAAGATTATTTCAAGTGTTATATCAGGGTTTTTCACATGTTCGTTTTTTTCCTCTGTCCTCTCGTAAAACGGGGATTCCTTTTAGTTCGCATTATTGACCATAAAAGCCTCGTTATTTAACCATTATAAAGCGACATTGGACAATAAAATATATAATTGTATAATTAAAAAATCGACTATAATTCCCTGTAGCGTCAACAGCAATAATGAGTTCGTGTAAATCAATTTTATATTACGTCGAATATAAAAAATGCTCCAGTGGATTGCTACCTGCATTTTTAAGTTCAATTTTCCATGTACGCCTTCCGTTATGTCCAAGAGAGAAATCCCTTTGTAAAGCCTGTGTTAACAAATTTTATTGTAGTTTATACTCCTAACTACTTCTCATGAAAGGAATAAGTCAACCGTTTTCAAAGTGGAATAAAGTACATCCGAAAGAGCGGACAGGCAAGACTTCCTCAACTGATTCGGAAAATTATACGAGTATTTTCTGCTATTCCCACGGGACGTTATAGAGGAATACTCGAAACTCAAACAAAATTAAGAACACACAAAAGTTCGTCGAGAGTCTTAAGATATCATCGATAGCAGTTTGCTTCAGAGATTGACTGATGGACTTATTATTTAAATATATCAGTGCGGGTACTGACAAATCGTTTTCTCTAGTACGAAAAAAATATTCCAATAGTATGGAAAAAATGAGGCTCTCTCAACTGGCGGCTGATCTGTCATTAACAAGGTTTTCTCGCTCCGGAATTTTCCATTACCCTTCACTCACATTTATGAACAGAGTGCTTCACTTTAAACCGAATACCTGAAAATATATGCCTTGGATTAGGCATATATTCGAGCAAATGTTCTTGATCAAAGTCGAAAAATCGTACAGGCGATATTGTTTGCACGAAAACTTTTGTTGCGACGTAATTTTTTTCCAGATTTATCTAGACCTTCAATAATTTTCTAAATTCGTATTTCTTTTAACACCACTGAGGGATTAAGCAAGACGAATTCGTCGTTAAATTGGTTCAAATGCAAAGCAAATATTTAAGTATTCGGCATTAAATCAACCACGCTCTATACATACTTTTATTATTTATTTTCGTTGTGATCGATCACAATTTTAAAAAAATAGAACCAGCCCGTTGGCATTGTTTTCTCAATCAACAACACCACAACTCTACCGACTTCAGTAAACTTCAGTGCAAGTTTTACAAATATTGCCACAACTCCCATCGAAATATCCTTTTCCAAGCTTTAACCTCAAACCTGGCACAGGATGTTATTTTCTTTTAAATGGCAAGAAATTTTCAGTGATCGCAAAAAACGTAAACATTGTTTCGATCCGTGGGGATAAATGTCCTGTATTGTGGCATTTTAAATTAAAAAATTTGCAAACATCGCAAGAGCCTCGAGCGTAAGTAAGAATGTTATACATTCCTTATGAAACTACAAACATTTACCGTTTTTTGAGGATGATCTAATATTACAAATTTAAAAATTATGCATACTCATTCCACTGAACTTTTGGGAAATTTCAGAGTCCCTAAAATGTGAGTGAACTAAAAGTGAGGCTAAGTCATTATTTTAGATTTTTCGAAGTGGTGAACTACGTGATATGAATTACAATAAAAAATGATTCATCTTTCTCTATATTCAATGTATGCGTATTAGAGGCAACAACGAATAAATCGGGCAGGGCGTTCGGAATTTGTTCAAAAACTATTTGTATATAAATAATACTTTTTAAAGGTGACGGTAGAGCTAATATGATTTGAAAATAAATTGTCCTTCTATTATCCTGGATTATATTGTAGCGCGCCTGAAGAATTAATGCTTATGAATGAACGAAAAATCGGAAGTACGCACAAATGTTATTCTTCGAAAAACCTATTTCATGAAGTACACTAGGACAAGCCCCGAGAAGGTTTGGATATAAAAGCGGAATAACACACGTGGATGTAGATATTAACGAACGAGCACGAAGAATATTTATAGATTTTCATCATTAATACACCGTGACGTGCATAACGCAATGGAGACATCAGCGCGCACATATATGGAATACATTTTTATACGCGTTAAATTGAAATACGATAGGTTCGCAAATCTTGTGTGCACGCTTAAGGGGTCTTTAGACGCTAAAAAAGGCCATTGTCATGCATTTTTTTGATAGGTTTATATTATAGATATTGAAATAAAAATTGTTACACATAATAAATAGACTTTCGAAATACTTTTTAAAAAATTATGTATTTATGTAACCCAAACAAACTTTAAACGCGTTTTTCTCGAAACAACGTATTTCGACGGCTTGTTGATAAAATCTTCTGATCCGATCCTCATGAAATTTTAACCACATATTCTTTACAACTATAGCTGAAGCGCATATTAAGGATTTTGTTTAAAATTTGATATTTACTATTTTTTTTATCACAAACGGTGAAAAAACACGTTTTTTCGAAAAATGCCCGCCATTTTATTATTTTTGCATATATCAAAAATCGTATGATATGCGCTATAGCCATTAAGATACTGAATTTAAAACCGTTTGATTTTTTTGTTTCGGACGATCGATCTCAGAGATTTCATCAACAACGCAGACCTACAATTTTTTTAGGACATTTTTTTAACTACCATTTTCGTCTATAAATAGTGACTTAAGAAAATAAAAACGACCTATGACAATGACATTTTTTTCCAAATGTAATTCGAAAGTGTATTTATTAAGTGAAACAACTTTTCTATCAATATCTATAATATAAACCAATGTTGGTGCAAAAGCAACGCTCACATGGAAATTGAATTTACTTTTCCAATACCGCCCGTGGAACCAGAGATTCACCATACGCCCCTTCGTTCAAACTATCCGAGAAAATCGCCGTAGCCTTTTTTATCTGGAGATTTAGCAGAAAACCCGTAAACCATACTCGGAAGTTCGTTGAAGTACAAAGAATATACGGAATCAGCCTAGAACTAACAGATTATCACTAGAGTACGAACAAAATAGAAGAAAATGAACGTGCACGATCATAAAAAAAGGATCGTTGACAAAAGTTGCGTTTATGCCGAGCGAATCCAGAATGGAAATGTCAAATGTCACAAACGGTTATTTATTAATTGAGATCGATATATTTGAGTTTGAAGGGCCGTGATATTCGCGCATTCGGTTGCGTTCGATATTAATAATTTTTACAAACCGTAAATCTGGTGCCGTTTAGTATCGAATGTTACGATCGCACAAATATATTGAAAATATAATTAAACATTTCAATCTATATTTTATAGATGTACGTCCCACTCGACCATGTAGGCTGACGAGATTAAACGTCATTATACCCTGTCGTTGAAAACGTCAATGGAGTAACACTGCAAATAATGACACCCAATACTTGAGTTCACAATTTCACAGGTCTCGATAGGATTTGATCGAACTCGCGTGTCTCTCCTTCACAAGCTGACTAATTAATCAGTGGTCATCAGAATAGAAGCAAGCACCACCGAAACCAACGCACACGTGTTTTAATTTACTCCATTTTGCCGAAAAATCTCTTACGCATTAAATTTATTTCTTTTCCGTGGCACGTTTTTCATGAAAGATTTTATGTGAAAAACGTTTGAAAAACATCTTTCACATTCAGCACAAAGTAAATGGGTAGCTGTAAAAATGCTTTACTAAATTGTCATCCATGCGTGACGTTTTTTTAACGAATTTAATAGTCGTTTATAAAAATACTACCCCGTATTGAATGAACACGACGTGATACGGTTCATTAGTCAATAATTCATCATTTTGGATGCACCGATATTGGAGAATGGAATGACGCTTCGTGATTTGTTCAATTATTCCGTTGCTGTCGATCTGTGGCGCACGTTGATGGCAATATTGAGTGCCCGTGCATCACAGTTAATGAGAAGAAATCAAATACCACAGAGATACCACCGTTGAAACATAATTGCGAAACAAGCAACGCCAAATGAAATTGTACTGCAATGAATAAAATTGTGTCTCACACATCCCTGCCTAAGGCAAAATATGCATAATGGCAATTGCTCGCAACAACAATCCCAAATTACAACATACGAATGATCACGAAATTCCCTCTCTCGTACCAATATAATTCACCAAATCAATTGGTAAATTACGACGCCCCTTGCACGCGTAAAAATCAATGACTGTTCGAACTTGGCATACGTTCCGAATAGAAGCGCACGTCACTCATAGCATTATCGAAAATAAATAAGCCAGAAATGAGTGAAAACCATATTTTTTTATGAAATCGACTTGAATTACGGTAGGAATAAAAAAAAACACAAACCGGCAGTAATGAAACCACCCTTACGACGCCGAGCCGCCCCTTATACTCCCTATTCAATCCACTGTCTTACCTCGATATATGTTTTTCTCTGGTCCGCCGTGCGTGTTACCCTGACGAGAAACTTTGCTCTTTTTTCTTCTCTTAAAAAAAAAAGAAGATTCTCCGTGCCTTGCGGAAAAAGCGTTGAGGGAATCGTCTCGCGTATAACGCGCGTGTATGTATTTGAGATTCAACTGCGGACGTAAGAGCTCGCACAATCGGTGTATCTCTGCGCGAAACTTTACACCAGAGTTACGAGTGAACAGCCGAAAGGGTTGAAAAATGTTTATTCCGAGAAAGCGGTCCGACGGTGGAAAATAGGGTGGCGGAAGTCAGGCGCGATCACGTGAAACTGGTACGCGCGTCACGTCTGCGTACTACTGTTTATACGATCTTGCGCACTCGTCACGTCCGGCGTTGGCGAACACGTATTTTGCGGCGAGTTCGAAACTCGTCGACCAAAACACCACGAGCAACTTGTTATTTTATATAGTTTCGCTGTGAGCTCACTCCTCCCGAAAATCATTTATTAAACGGTATTAACGCCGCTCTTATTCTCCTGAATTAAGGTATGTGAATGCAAAAAGTATGTCAGTGCGGGAGAGACATTCAGCGCAACTTGACATTACAACGTCCTGCTCGAGAGAGACGGGGGAAAAGAGAGAGAGAGAGAGAGAGAGAGAGAGAGAGAGAGAGAGAGAGAGAGAGAGAGAGAGAGAGTGCAATGTGTATATGCATAGGGAGAGAGGGATAGAGAGCGAGAGACAGAGAAACGTGCAGCTCGACTTACCTATGTCGTGTGTGTGTACTACCCACTAGTTCGCCGTTGAAGCAGTGAAGCTCGGGTGAGATACGCGAGGGTGTCGCCCCGGGTTGTACAATCCGGTCGATAGAAGCGCGTCTGCGCTTATCCGTATCAAACGCTTTCTATCGCGCGCGCTCTGCCATCAGCGATCAGAGCGCGCTCCCTGCTCATTTCCATCAGCAGGCCTCTGGAGTGTCCATTGAGGGTGAGAAGGAAAGAAGTTTGGGGACGATGATAGACCGTGCAGGGCTGGAACTGCATGGGAAAGTAAGAAACGTACGAAGGGGATGAGAAAGATCAAGGGCGGTGGAGGAAAGGAGAGGGTGGGAGAAATAGACGAACGGAGGGGGTGGTGGACGAACGGAGATCGGGGAGAGAAAAGGAAGCGAGCAATATGCATATAGAGGAAAGACAAGTAAGAAGGGAGACTCGTAGCTAGATAAGAGAAAAAAAACTCATTGATGGTGAACGTAAACAGGAAGATATATAGGATCACACAAACGAAAAGCCAAAGAAATACAGAAGAACGCAGATACAGAGGAACACAGGGATGTAAAGTTCCAGACGACAGATAAGAGATCGGAACAGAACGAGAGATTGGACGAAGAAGAAATGGTACGGAGACAAACACAGGGTGAGGAAAAAAGAGTCAAAGACAAAAAGGTAGAAATGCAGAAACGCGAATGTCAAATCACAGCGAAAGATTGAAAATCAAAGTCAAATGAGACTCACCGAGGCGAACGAAAAATGGCAGAAGCTAACGATTCGACAAAAAAAAAGTATGGCACAGAGAAGAGCAATCATTGAGGAAAAACGGTGAGGTGAAACGATGTAAAGAGAAACAGAGCAACCGCCAAACAGATCTAAGAGAGAATAAATAACAGACAAGAATACCTAACGGTAATTTAAAAAAGAAGAGACCAGAAAAGAATCTGGAAAAAAGAAACAGGCAGCCGAGGAATAAGAACCTAAAGACAATGTAAACGAAACGAGAAAATTGAACGCAAGAAGCGAGTAGGAGAGACATTCCAGAGCGATATTGAACAATTGACAATAACAAGAGATAAGAACAGTTTGAAAGCGTAAGGGCGAAGAAAACGAAGAACTGGCATTGTTGAGGGAAAGAAGATATAAAATCGGAGTTTGTGCAGTCGGCTTCAAACTTCTTCCTTGCAAACGACGCGTTAGTTCCGAAATGACAATGGTCCGCAGATATCAACGGCCTACACGTGACACTCACGATCGATATAAACTGCGTGCGGGATTTTGTTAAGTCACCTACATTATTATAGCTCAGATTCGGACGTATCATGCATGTATGTGGGTCTGCCAGAGACACGCGGTCCATGCCCGTCGCTTGCATTGTTCCACGATACGATATACGTATAAGATGAGAAGAAAAGGGAGCGGGAGCGAAAAGGGAACAAGCACGAGGAAGCCTCGTGGATCTGCTAACCACTTGACCGGCTGCTCATATGTCATCCGTGCACCTCCTCGTTCCCTTCAATGCCACTATCCTTTCCCGCTTCCCTTCGAAAGACACCATTTCACTACACGCCTCGAAGACTTTTCATAAATTGCACAGATTGGACCAAACTTTGATCTTTGCATGCCTTTCTTTATCGTCATTTTCGTCAGTCAGGAATTGCCCGAATCTGCGACTGTTGAGAAAACGAAAAAATTTCATAAAAATGGAGTTATTCTGTATGTACATCTACAACAGTCATTCTTCAAGTAGAAATTGCAGTTCTCCAGCATCCTTAAGTGATATTGAAAGAAGCTAAGCTGTATTTTTATTTTTCTCTTACTTCGAAGATGAGAGCATTTCGAGCCGGCATGGCAGTTGCACTGATGAAAACGTCCAATAGAACTAAAATCAGGCCGCCGAATAACGCGATTTAAACTTCTAGGAAAATCCCCTAAACATATACGTATACAATCTTTTACGACTTTGCGAAGAGTTCGAAGCGCGGCGAAGTTTCTTTCGTTAACAAAAGAACCTCAAAATGGAAGCGTAGAAGAACAATTCTTTACGGCTGCGTTGGCTCCTCATTTTTCAAGCAAGAAAAAAGCGACACATCCCCAGAAGATGAAGGCATTGAGTAGACGAATCAGAAAAAAAATACAAAACGAACCATTGTTTCAAACGAAAGATTCTATTGTTCTTCTTTACAATGATAGAGTGAGCTCATCCATTCGTTAAGGCGTCCCGTGAAAAATTTGCCGGCGCTTAAGATGCGGCCGACGCTTGGTACGATATTCAGCACCAACCGCTAATACCCAGTGTTGGTCCTTTATACGGGCCAATGATTTGGCCATGATTCTGCCAGTGCTCATTTGAAGCATGGCAAACCAGCGAACACCCAACCTTGGGCCAAATATCGATTACCACCTGTCAGCCAACTTTCGGGTCCCAGTGTTGGCCCCGAACATGGGCCAATCGGTTGATCATGGGTTTGCCAGTCTCGAATTGAAGCTCGGCACACCATCGAAGAGCCAACGCTGGGCCAGTACTAATTAATGACCGTCAGCCAATTGTCGGGGCGAGCGCAGGCCCTGAGTCTGAGCCAATCGTTTGACCGTGGTTTTGCCAATGCTTATTTTTAGCATGGAAAACTGACGAATTGCCAATCCTGGCCCAGCACTGGCTTTGAACGGTATAGTCCATACATATATACAAGAATGCTTTTTTACGTATATTCTTATTATATGTTTTTTTCATTATCGCTGCATGCGACTTTCTACGTCCTGTGATAATAAAAACTCATCATTACTGTTATCTGAAATTCACTTTATTAAAAATAGAATTGATTTATACTAAAGTTTTGTGATGTATTAGAAAAATGCCGAGTTATTATGATAGTATTAAGAAACGTCGAGTGTTAAAACGACGGCAAAAATTAGAAGACTCTTTACAGCAGGTTAGGATCAGAGGCAACGAAACAAAAAGACAAGTAGATAGTGAAACAAATTTGGAAACAATCCACGAACAGGTGATTGTGTATAACGATGTTAGTCAATCTAATAATTCTTTCGATGAGCAATCATCGAGCACAGAAACTTGTGAATCTAAACGATGGTCGGCTAAGCGTTGGGTTGTTTTGACATCCCTACACTGGACCAACACTAGCCCGAATATTGCGCCAACAATATGAAGCCGACCTTAGCCCTACTATGGGCCGGTGATCACGCCAACCGTCAGCCAATGATCGTGATCTCTGTAGCTCAATGATGGGCCAATACCCGGTCAACTGTTAGAATTTCCGGTAAGCCTACTATTGGCCAACCGCACATGCCAGCGTTGGGCCGAAGAGATCACTCCTACCGTGGCGCAACACTAAGTCGGTAGTGCTGCCGTTCATCGGCCAGTGGTAGAATGTAATTGGCGTGACGCTGGCTCGAGGTTGGGTCGGTTGCGTCGTTTTTCACGGGACGTACGCAATTTCTGATTAATCGAAAACTTTTCATTTTATAAGCAGTTTTATACGAATTTTTTTACTGAAAATTCAAGTTCAATTCAGATTCCAGTTCAAATACCTGCAACTTTTGAATAAAACAATATTTTTTAATTCCGTACGTACTTCTCTAGGCATTCTAATGTAGATTGACGAGAATTTTAGTTTTTTGTTCTAGGTAAAAAATTGTGGATGCTAAATGTCACGCCGCGGAGCGCCTAAAAAAAGATAATAAAAGAAAATATTAGTAGTCGGCCATTTTGTACACCGAGAAAAAAATGTCTAACAGCTTGATATTCATACTAAATAGATGTGTAATTAATTTTACGAGTGAATCACTTTTTCATACGAAAAAAATTTGTTAAATTCGCACATGATTTTATACCCGTTACTGTGGCCTAACCTCTTAAATTGCCTTGAACAAATGCACACTTTTTACAATACACGCCATACTCCACTCTCACAAATCTATGTATACCTAACTTTTTAATCCGTTGTATTTCTCCCTAACCCGGCTTTTCGCGAGATAAAAATCTCCCTCGCCTAAAATCCCAGCGACCACGTTGTAACTTCAATGAAATTGATAAACGACTTTGCAGGAATTTTCAGCACAGCAACCTTTCATATCGCTATTAAAATCTACGCAAATCGCACAACCCTTACGATAATCCAGACTTCACGTGAATTATATATTTTTTCCGTTAAATATCTCATATGAAAATGTTTCAAGCGAAATGCGAAAAAAAAGTTCGTTGGAGTCTGTGAGAAAAGAAATACGAAGTTAAGATAAATCGACCCCGAACTTATACTTCCTTCTCGTTGAACGAGACTCGAAAGTTTTCTCGGGAGTGTGAATCCTTGAATTGCGAGGATCCTTCATTCCCCCCAATGACGCCTGAGTCGAGCGTGGAAATGTCGTTCGGAATTGCCAGCGAGCGAGGATCATTTCTGGGTTAAACATAGCCGACTCCGCAATACCATTGCTTAGCGAACGACTTTCAAACTCGGTGCGAACGCTACAGCCATTCCAGATGTACATCTCCGTTCACTGCGTAATTAATAAATGTTCTTGGGCCTCTTTGACTTCAATAAACGCATCAAGAATTTATTGTTCCACAGTGCAAGTTCATTGGAGTAGCAAGGAGGAGACAGGGGGTGCCTGCCCCCCCCCCCTCCAGAAAAAAGATTTTCTTTTTCCGAACCCGAATATTAAACAATTAATTGATTTTTGTCTATAATGAAGTGAAAATACATCCCAGTGATCTGGTAAAATTTCAAGCCAAATTACAGAACCTTTAATGAAAAGTGACGGCCCTAAAAATCGTCTTATTTATACGGCACCTTGTGAAGATGACATTCTGGCCACATTTCTATCTAATAATTTATACACTAAATAGCTCTAGTTGCCCGATATAAACTGCTCACGCATGTAAAAGATTCTAAAGATTCTGTAACGACAATCAAAATAGGGGGTCACGAATCTTTAAAGAAAATGTTAATGATAAAACTTAGAAAAAAAATCACTAGCAAAAAAAATTTCGTAGCCGCGACTTTTCAGAGAAAATGTAAAAATGTCCAAATCTACTAAATTTGCGCGAAACTTTTTATTTCATTTTATTGTTGGGTATAATAATTGATTGTGACTTATTTTCATTAGGCGCCACTGAAATTTACCAATGATTCGGAAGGGACTTTCTTATGCTCCCACAAAATACGGCCGAAAGGAATACCTTCGCGAAGGGAATACCTTAAAGACTGGTAATAGGATTAAAAAATTATGAAAAATGAGTTGATTTGTTAATAACCGACACTGATGGATGAGCGGTCGGGGTTCGCTTCTGGCGGCACTTCGAGTTAAGAGCTTAAATACACCTGAGACTGCTAAAAGTAAGGTTAGGTTTAAGATTTTTTTTAGTATAAATCTGAATTTTATTGAACAACCATGATATATATTTTACAGAGAAGTTGAGGCGGATTGGGGATCGTAAAAAGGGGAAGATCCTGTACGGCCGGAAACGAACCAATAAAAAATACATTTCAAGGCATGACATTTTCTCTACATTAAGTGAAAATTTGGTTGAAAAATTTTAAACGGTAAAAAAGTTACCGTCTTTTTCCTGGGACGGGTTTTTGCTGACAGCGTTTGCGTTACCAGATGTGCCTCTGCCATTTTTTATCTAAAAAAAATATTTGTTTCTTAAAATAAATAGATAAAACTAATACTTATCGAGCGGTCATTTTAAAATTTATTTTTTTCGGGTCATGCCCATGTAGAGATTGACCGTTGGGCATGGGACGGGTCTTCGCAGTTAGCCTTTCTAGAATATTGGGCCTTGAGTATTTACCAATGAGGTGCCTTTGTAGAAATGATAAGAACCGCCCGATATCGGCCAACAGAGCCAACAATTATTGGGCCAATGTTTTAATTCATTGTAGCGCCAATGTTGGTGATTGCACTTGGCCCTCTGTGGGCCCTCTTAAAGGGCCTATGTAGAAATTGACCACTGGCTCTATGATAGGCCTTCACAGTTGGTCTATCTAAAAGTTAGTCTATCTAGAATATTGGGCCGTGAGTTTTTTTGGGTCTGTTTGGGTGCGTGATAAATATTCAACCTATATCGGGCCAAGATTGGCCCGAGATTGGTTCTTATGGATCCATATTTCATGGAATAACCTTGAAATAAATTGTGATTTGCGTATATGACAGGTTTCAAAATTGGCATATTTTACTTACTTATGTTGGTTATTCACAAATGCCAATAATAGGCCAAGACTTGATTACAAAAACTGAACTACAAAATATAGACGATTAATATATGACGTGCCAGTTATTTGCCTATTCTCGCACAATATACAGATAATGAATAGCCCAAGGCTTAAATAAAATAAAAGCAGGTATGGTCTGACCCACTTAGCCAATAAAGGGCTTAGATTAATTAAATGTAATTTCCAGTATTTTAGCATTGCCAGTTTTAAAATTGGCAAATTTCGATGAACTATCACGGCTGTTTATTGGTTTTAACAGATGGGCCCGGATAGGTTTTAGTAATGGGCTGATATTGTGCCAGTTCTCAATTTATAACGGAACAATAATGGGCCAATGTAATTGGCAGTACTTCAGCATCACCAGTTTAAAAATTGGCAAATATTATTTATCTATCATGACTGTTTAATGAATTTAAAACATGGGCCATGATAGGTTTTAACTATGGGCCGATATTGTGTCGGTTTTCAATTCAGAACGAGGCAATAATGAGCCAATGTAAGAGCCAGCATTTTAGGATTGCCAGCTTTAGGATTGGCAAATTTAGTTTAACTATCACTCCTGTTTATTGGTTTTGAAAGATGGGCCAGGATAATCTTTAGTTATGGGCCGATATTGTGCCAGTTCTCAATTTATAACGGGACAATAATGGGCCAATGTAATTGCTTGTATTTTAGCATTACCAGTTTTTAAATTGGCAAATATAGTTTAACCATCAAGGCTATTTATTGGTTTTAAACAATGGGGCGATGTTGTGACGGCTTTCAATTTATAACGGAACAATATTGGGCCAATGGAATTGTCAGTATTTTAGTATCCCCAGTTTTTAAATTGGCAAATTTAGTTTAACTATCACGGCTGTTTATTAGTTTTTAAAGATGGGCCAGGGCGGGCTTTAGGGATGGGCCGATATTGTGCCAGTTTTCAGTTTGTAGCGGAACAGTAATGGACCAATATTATTTCTCTTTTGTTGGCTTATACGATGGTCCCAATATTGGCCTGATCGTAACATTGGGCAACTCATGGCAACCTCTACATGGGTGGCGGTCACTGAAATAAAACACGATTTTCCGCCTCAAAATTGTACAGTACTTATAAGTACTAGATTATTGTGTGAAGCATAAAGGTCGTCGCTCACTTATCAACCCGGCACCCGACCAGCACCCCCTCGCCTCGAGCGGTTGTCATTTCTTAGGTGGGCTTTCCATACATATGCACTCACTTGTCAACTCGTGCGATCGATGCTGTCGGGTGATGCTACGGAGCTGACAAGTGAGTGCATATGTATGGAAAGTCCATATAAGAAATGACAACCGCTCGAGGCGAGGCGGTGCTGGTCGGGTGCTGAGTTGATAAGTGACCGACGACCTTAACAGCGCAAAGCTTGATCCCGACCGGTCCAGTAGTTGGGGAGATATTTCTGGTACCGATTTTGAAAACACTGTTTCGAGTGAAACGCGTTTAAAGTTGTGAGTACACTTTATACTGAATTAACCGGTTTAATTTAAACTTACATGAAATCGTCGATTTCTGGGCCGTAGGGCTCTACCCACTTTTCGCAACATGACCTTGCTATACAAAAGGTCACAAATACCCGGTATTCAACAGGAGCGAGAACACCCGTCTCATAGTCAAACAGAAGACAAAGGCCGCATCTACCTACGCCCTAACCGTTAGTCCTTGCTCACCCGGTCAGTTACAAAACGCTATAACTTCGTCATTACTGCGAATTTCCTTATGAAATTTTTAGGGTAGACACTCAAAGGATAGTACTTTCGAATGAGCACCTTTTGGAATAATCGTTTTTTTTTACCTACCCAGGTGTGTGTAAGGATTGTGCGTGGCCAACACTCCGAGCGGTGACCGCTTAGCCGTGCACCGGCTGGCGCATTAACCAGTGAGCGGAAGGCCCAATCATTTTCTGATGCCTTAGTGTAGTTATTTGGTATTCCTTTCCCGGAGGGCCGTATTTTGTGAGGGCATAAGCAGGGCCTTTCAGAATCATCGGTAAATTACAGTGGCGCTCAAAGGGGTATAACCGTCTAGAAGCTTGTGTTTTTGAGTAATTTTTAGGAATTAATTTTTCGGTAACTATCAAACCTACCGTGACGGGGTTTTTGACGTATATTAACCCTTAATAGTCACACCGGGTCCACGGCACCCAAACAAATTATTTTGATGCCGTACCACTTTTTTTCCCAATTAAACGTACTTTTTTTTATATGCGTAAGCATTCCATTCTTTCCTTCTAAATCGCACCTACGTTGGATGAAATAAATATACTTTTTGAAAAGTCCACAGAAACCGCTATGTCTATTTCAAAGTACATTGTTTCCAGATTATAAAACCATTTTTTTTGGTTAATAATTACAAGAGTTACAGCAATTTTTGTAAAAAAAAAGTCATTTTTCACGTTTTTTTTGCATAATTTTTTTTCATATTTAAAATGTAATGTTTCATATCGCTCAATGCATTATTTCATTATTTATAACAATTTAAAAACGCCTGAATCCCATGGACCCAGTATGACTATAACGTGATTCGGGCTAAGTGTGACTACTAAGGGTTAAGACATGTTTCAACTAGCAACACAAATTTGTATGAAATACTTTATTGAAAACTATACAAGTTATGCGCTGTTATACAGGTCGTGGCGTGAGAGGCTCGTCGAATCGGGCGCACGGGTTGCGGCAATCCTAATCGTCTGAAACAGAAGAACAATTTTTTTCTTAATCTACATGAATGTAGTTATCGTTTGAACTCGAACTAAGTCAGTACGACATTTTTTATCGGCATCGCAGCTGTTTGAAAATTAAGGATTGATTTTCCCGGAAAATTGTCAACTAAAACATGAGGGCGGTGCTAAAATATTCAAGCTATCGGTATCATTCTAGTTCAGACTATAGGTGAAGATTTCCTCGAAATGTGTGCAAAACCCGAAGTCAATCGGTCCAACAGTTTTTGAGAAAAACGTACGCTCGACTTGAAAAAATGTCGTATCGAGAAAAACGCGTTTAAAGTTTGCCATACATTTAGCACTGATACAGATGAACTTACAGTGGATAAGAACTAATTTGAGTAACTTATCCTTTATCAGCTATACCGGGACCATACACACTACCTTCCTCAGCTTCAAAAAAAGAATATTGAGCCGCACTCGCTTCTCTTCTGGCTCTTCTGGCGGTCTGCGCCTCTTTAGATACGGTAGACGCCCGTCTGTTGGATCGATGCATACGCTCGTTGTCTCTACACTCTGCGTAATGTTTTGCGTTAGGGCCGATTTTGATTCCCAATACATCCATAATTTTTAGATTTTTGTTGAATCCTTCATTAAAAATGACGACAGCTAAGTAATTAGCAATATCTATAGTGTTTTTGCCACAGTGCAAATGTTTTGGGACAAACATCCAGATAATTGAAGCTTTCATTGTTGTTTTGTGTAAAAGCTCCGAGACATCGCTCTAATTAATCGTTTGATGTCAAGTTCTCATAAATGGGCCTGATGACCCCGAAAACTGCAACGCTCAGCGGTGGTTTATCATGGGTGACACTGTCCAATGTTCCTGCAGCTTCTGCTCTACGCCATGTGCACCAGCTCTTGGGGCCTTCAGGGCAGCCTTCATGATGTGGATCACTATCAGTCGATCGTTTATGGTCAAATGTAGCCCATATAGCTTTCTTCATCTCTGGTACTGACCCTGCATTTTTGCGTATTGCCAAGCCGTAATGCATAGTAAGTTCATTGATGACTTTATCTGTCAATTTTCCAGATCCTTTCCCACCGATGCCCTTGTCCTTTTTCTTCGCATTATGTAATCTCGTCCTCTTACGTTCTTGTACATGGCCTACGCATTCTTTTTTTTCAACGATAAAGTCTTTACCATATACCTTAGCATCAACAAGACCTTTGTAAGTTGTACTATCCCCATCTCCTACATATCTTCTATATTTGACTTGGAATTATTCGATTGATCGCATGAAAATTTTCTTCGCCGCATCCACTTCCATTTTACCAGCAGAACCGCTATGATTTATTGTTCATACACCATCGTGATTACTCTTCCAAGTTTCTTATTCCACTGTGTCGGACTTACTTTTCCGTACATTGCACGATTGGCAAAGACTTTATTTCACTACTGTGTCAATGACTTCATTGGAGTATATTCCAATGAGCGTAGTGATGCCAAACAGCGAAGAGAAGCCTCTTTTTCCACGTTCCGTCCCTGGACATAGTCAATTCCGACGGAACAGTACCTAGCTTAGCGTTTTCTTCCTTCTCTTCCTCGGCTGCGTCCTTTATTACGATGTCATTGGCTCCTTGACTCGCATTACAGATATTTTCCAGACTTGCGTAATATGTATTTCGACTAAGTTCTAGACAAATATCCATTATGCCACAAACAGAGCGATTCCTTTCATACCAATGCCTAAGAGTCGAATGGCAAAAACTATTCGACGGTTTATTTCAAAAGCCTTATCAATCAGAGGACATGAGTTTATATAATTTACACCACAATTACACTTCACTGCTATTCTGAAGCCCAATCCACGAGAACTTGCTTCACTAAAAGTTATATCTTCTTTACACGTCGTACACATGACAAGTGCACTGATAGCTGAGAAGACAGAAAAAGTTGAGAATACTATAACCGTGTTCTCTGTTTCTACAACAGTCGTCATCTCCAGTATCTTTCAATTTTTTCGCTGACGTGCTGGTATGCTCAGTATCAGTATCAAAACTGTATCGATTTCCCTGAAATTTTCTTTTTTTTGGTATCGGATTACGTGCACGACCACCTCGCTTTCCTTTTCGATCCATTTTTGAAATACGCACGTCTACTTTGTTTAGAGCCCAAAAGTATACTGACTATTTGTAAGGGTACCTTGGATATTGTATGGCAAGGGCCGGTATACAATGGACACAACGGTCGAGGGGATGACTACCTGCCGCGTCCCAACGCACCTCAGCCTTTAAGCCTCTGTAACCATGGGAGTTCAACGAATTTGAAATTAATATTTTCGAGACACATCCTCAGAACCCCAAACTATAAAAAATTGCAAAAAGAAATTGAATTTTTTAAGTTTCTAAACGGTAATACCCCCTTAATAAAAATAAGTTAAAATCAAGTATTATACTCAACGATAAACTGGAATAAAAAAGTTCACGCAAATTTGGTAGATTTCGTCATTTTTACATTTTATTTGAAACGTCACGGCTACGAAAATTCTTCTGCTAGTCACATTTACCCAAGTTTTATCATCAATATATTCTTTAAACATTCGGTGACCCCCTGCTTTTATTGTCGTTACGGAATCTTTAGTTTTTTTTTTACATGCGTGAGCAGTTTATATCAGACATTCAGAGTTATTTAGTGTATAAATTATTAGAAAGAAATGTGGCCAGCGTGTCATCTCCATAAAGCGCCGTATAAATGAGACGATTTTTAGAGTTGTCATTTTTCGTTAAAGGTCCGGTAACTTGGCTTAAAAATATAACCAGTCCACTGGGAAGTATTTTTACTTGATTATAGACGAAAATCAGTTAATTGTTAAACACACGGTACACGTTTTCCACAGTTTCCCCGTACCCTCAGCAAACGCGTTATAGTGTATCTTAATATACTATCTTATTAATAGTTCTGATTAGTGCTGATAGTTCTGATATTGCTGATTAATAGCTTATTAATTAGCATATCTTAATATACCATCTTATTAATAATTTATAACAAGGTGTCGTCGTTCACACGCACGAAAAAGCAAGGAGGACATAATTGCGTTATATCAGAGTACTTTTTAAATGCATCATTATATTTAAATGTACTATTTGTAAAGATAATTTCGGGATGAATAAATGTATGTTATTTATCCCGATACACAAGTTTGTTACGGTGTCAGGTAAAAGTGACAGCTGAAAGACTGACAGCTGTTCCACAACGGCGTTCAATGACCGTGAGCGTGACAAATGCAAACGCCCAAATTTTTTAGACCTAGGCCCTAAAAGACCTCTTTTTAGGTCTTGCTTACACGCACGAAAAAGCGAGGAAAACATGGTTCTGAAATATTTAAAAAAAAGACGATTGTGAACAAAACCACTTTTTACGCCCCCCCCCCCCCCCCCAGAAAAAAATGCTGGCTACGCCAATGGGCAAGTTTTAAATGTCCAAAGAGAGAACAAATCTGCGGCTCAGTAATCGCTATTTATTTGGACCAATGAGAAAAGAACAAAGTATCAGTAGGAGTGTTTCCGTATCAAATATTGTTGAAAATGCTTATCTCAAAAATCAATTATCGCTACTCGTATCCAACAATAGCAATGATGCTTCTGACATAATATCTAATGACGGAAGTAATTCTGAACCGTTGATACGAATTTAATTACCCCGTTCTCTCAAATGAGCGTAGGTTCGTTCTATCTTATCGCAAACGAAGAAGTTACCTGAATGATTTGCACAAAGTATTACGCAGAGGGACGGAGATTAGAATAGATAGACAATCTCTGGATAGACAATGACTAATAGATTTACTTTATCAGTAATGGTGCATACAAGGTTTGGGTGGTGTTTAGTAGAATTATTGGGAACATATCATTACATATACATATACATTCAAATTAAACAAGTCATTATGTTTGAATGGACGGTATCTTATACATTTTATTATTATCAAATATATATGTATATCTGTTTGTGTGTGTGCAATATTTTCTATTTCAATATTATTATATTATGTGGGGCAAAATAAAATTAATGATGTTATCTATTTAATTATTATTAACCGTACATGCATATTTGTGTATATATATTTATTTACTTAAATTAGCGTTTCGATTTTTCAAAATAGGCAAGCCTAAAGAAAATTCAAACTTAGTCTCCCAAACTCTTTAAGGGGTCTTCTCACTTTAGACGCTAAAAAGGCTATTTTCATGGACTTTTTTGATATGTTTATATTATAGATATTGATATAAAAGTTGTTACACTTAATAAATACACTTTCGAAATACATAACATTTTTTTAAATGTATTTATGCAACCCAAACAAACGTTAAACGCGTTTTTCTCGAAACGTTTTTTGACGGCTTGTTGATAAAATCATGGAAACTACTGAACCGATCCGTATGAAATTTTAACCACATATTCTTTACAACTAAAGCTATAGCGCATATCAAGGATTTTTTTTAAGTTTCGATATTTACTTTTTTGCCAAAAACGGTAAAAAAAAAGGTATGATATGCGCTATAGCCATTAAACATACTGAATCTAGAGCCGTTCGATTTTTTTGTTTCGGATGATCCATCTCCGAGATTTCATCAACAGCGCAGACCTACAATTTTTTTAGCACACTTTTTTTTAACTACCATTTTCGTCTATAAATAGTGCCTTAAATAAAGAAATAAACAATTTTAATGTATTTTGAAAGTGTATTTATTAAGTGTAACAACTTTTATATCAATATCTATAATATAAACCTATCAAAAAAATGCATGAAAATAGCCTTTTTTAGCGTCTAAAGTGAGAAGACCCCTTAAAAAGATTATTCGATGACGTCAGGATGAGCGAGTACTGCGCTCCAAGCCGCCCGAAATCCGCAAGACTGGGAAACCTGTAATTCGTATAAAGCGCACTTGCCCTTTATTCCGTCTCGAAAATGGTATGCGATTTAGCGCAACACAACGTTAAATGTGATGGAATTTTCAAAAGCAACGGTGTCTCTTGTAAGCCCTTCGCAAATAAAAATCAGCGAGGCGGCGTCCGTGAATTTGGGAACGAAAAAAATCCATGGATTAGCGGATCGATGGATGATGTGGCTGTAGGCTCATAAGTTTAACGTGATTGTTCGCGTTCTCGGATGAATACATAAATGTTGACGTTCTAGCGCTGATTTCCCTGAAGAGTTACACGGAATTGACGCCATTGCGCCCGGACTCTGACGATTGCATAATTAGTATTCTCGTTGAGATTCTCCATGGGTTCTCGCGTGGCGAGCGGGCGGACAATGCTTATCAATGATTCATCTATCGATCTATATATACTTTCAGGGAATTCGGTCCCCCTTCCCGTTCAATCAGCCCGCGGGATACATTTCTGTAAGATTGGTTTATTTTTTCATAGTTTCGTAAAATACACGTGAGCGAACGTATAATTCTCGGATATATTTTGTTGACACTAAAATGCAAGAAGAATATACTACGATTACACAGCATTCCAGTATGTTTTCGAACATCACTTTTTATTCAGCGAGGAAAAATCCGGTGGATTTTTTTCATGGAACACAAGAGTGTACGAGATTTTTGTAAATATCTAGAAAAGGGGCCTTTTTTGAAAAAAAATTGGACCGCTATTTCAGCGTATTTTTTCGTCGTCTTAACGGTTATGTAAAAAAAAATTATCGCTGACCACAATATCCCAGGAGAAAAGCGAAAATAGTGGAAAATTAACGAAACAGTACTAAAAAGGTTTTATTATCAGTTCAGTTGATTTCAAAGGATTTAGCAATACTATCGAAGAACGTCGATATTCGATCATTAATCGGAAACCGACGTTAGAAAAATATTCTTCAAAGTAGCCCGCCAAATGTGCCTCGCGTGTCCCACATCGTGAAATGTCCAATCCAAACATTGTTTTGGATAACGACGTAGGACTAATCGGGACGTTTATTTGGCGTACTAGCAAGACGTAACAATTTTCTTTGCTTTGTAGCATGATCAATTATGGAAAGCGACTATTTCAAAAAACGTATTCGTGATTATGAGGTGAAAATATGCCCAAATACAGGTTCAATTTTTTTCCCCAGAAAGGGCCCCTTCTCAGGATATTTACCAAGATTTTTATTTACTTGAAAAATTGAGATCAGAAGAACGAGTGCATTGGACTTTTTTAGTCCTCGAGATATTTCCGTGCATAGGACAAAAGTCGTCCATGACATTTAATTCTATTTAAATTCATTGTAGGTTATGAATGTTTGAACGCTCAACATTAATTTAACCAAATTTTCAATTACGAATTAATTATTTGTCCTTATTTGTACACCCATGGAATCGAGGATCGATGCGTTTCCGGGTCGGACTGAGTTTTAAAAAAAACATAATGTTCGCACGAAAATAGTCGCTTTTTATTAGTTATTAGAAGCAGTATCGAGAGAATACATAAATTATTCGTTATTTTGATACGGCGTAATCGTACATAGTAAGCGAGTATCGTAATCACACAAATAATCGAGCATCAACTATCTCTCTTGGCCCATATCCCGATCGGAAAATATTCGATCTAGTAGAGATTTACACACTTCTGCTTCGTCAGCGCTATCCTCTGCTGTCGTTTCACGGAGATGACGATCGAGGGTCAACTTCAGACACAGTTCAGGTCGGCGACATTCGCGAAGAGCCGGCAGATAATTGTCGGACGTCAAACTATTCAGAATTCCGAGCATTTGCTCCCTGCGACAAAAACAGCTTGTTTTAATATGTCACGCTACGTCTTTATTTAAAAAGAAACTTGAATCTCTCAGTGCGCTGTTACCGACGGTTTTTGCACGTGAAAATAATTGACGCGGATCGCCCAATGCGAGTTTGTAGTGAGATTGTCAAGTTTCTCCAACTCTATTTCGAAACGCTCGTCTCGATTCCCAACGTTAAGGCGGGATAAACACTTAGACAGGTAAATAATAGGCGATATTGAGGGATTTTTTAAACTGAGAAATAATTATTCTACAAGTACAAAACAATTTTTTTAACTAATTCAACATCAAGATGGCGGAGCTGTGGCAGGGTGTTGAAGCAAGGTCGCCGCGAGAGTCGCGTATCGGCGTGCAGTCTAGCTTCCGGTAGACTTTGATTTCCAAAAAAGTTCAAACATTTTTTCCAGTCAGTATATGTATAGTTTCTATGTGACGGTAACTAAAATGAAGAAAATGCAAAATCAAGAAAATGGCACGCATTTACAAAAAGAATCAACATTTCACACAAATCGTCTGTATAATGTGGATTAAAAGAGTCGTTTTTTCCAATTTTTCAAAAACAATTCCCGTCAAGTAGAAGGTACCAACGTTATCAACATTTCTACCAAGTTTAAACTCAATGGGCTTAATAGTTTTCGAGTACTTCTGCACGCCAATTTTGATAATGCAGTTTTGAGAAAAACGCGTTTGAAGTTCATGCCCGCTCCGAATCCGAGCGGTGAGGCACAGCGTTGACGGGCTGTAGCGTTTGAAGTTTCCCGAATTACGCTTTGAAACTTTGGAAAAACAATCTACATATATAGTTCTATCGTTTAAAGAGAAAAAAAAATCGTTTTTTTGATCGTTGTAAATGTATATACCGCCTTAACGGGCTACATCTACCTAGGTGGGTCAAAAATTTGCATTTTCCAAAAATCTTTTTATTCGATAATATTACCTTTTAGCTATATTCCCTGAAAAATTCATTGAGATATTCATTAAATTGAATGAGCTATAGCTTCTAACAGGCGGCCGGGCAAGCGGCAGCAGTACCATACTTCAAACTTCAAACGCGTTTTTCTCGAAACACTATTTTCGAAGTCGGTGGACACATCACGAGAATCACTTTATGGATTGTTGCCGAATTTACAGGACATACGATGAAAAACATTGAAGGGTCGTTGACGATCTCACTTTTATCAAATCGATCTTCATTTGTTAATAGTTACGTGAAAATGACGACTTTTTAAAATAGATTTTGTATGCTCAAGTTCGAATTCGTCGCCACGTTGTTAAAAAAAATGATTTTAAGAATCGACGATCGTCAACGACTCGTATTTATTGTTAACTGGAATAACCCGTTTGGTTTTTAGATTTTGGATGGACCGTTTAAGCTGGAGTGTCCACCGCCAAACGTGGCGAAAAAAATTTCATCATCTGCCCGTGGCCATGTTTATGTTGTTTTTCTGTATTTTTTGGTGATTTTTTTTTTCAAACGCTCTCGACATATGTACCTTTGTGTTAATAAAAAAAAATGCCTTTCTGTTTCACCAATCCTTTCCTCTAGGTAGATATAGCACCTTAACAAGCGATTCTTCAAACGATTCTATATGGAAACGTTTCCTGAAGTTCCCGGGAAAGTAAATTAGAGACGGAAATTGCCCGCTTTCCGATAGAATTATACGAGTATTTGCCGATACACGTTTGAAAAAAAGTTTTTTTTTTAAATTGGTTTTCATATATTTTATTTGATCACATGCTAATTTATTCAATTTTATCGTATTCAATTTTCCGTTATTTCTATAATGAAAATACTAATACGATTTTTTGGGCCAGATAAAATTAAGATGATACTTTATGCGAAAGGATGGTCATTAGCGTGGCACAAATTTGAGCTGTATGTTGATCCCTTCTTCTCACCATCCAATTATCTTCTTTTAAGGAAAAAAGAAATTGCCGCGGAAGCTGCGAGCCGTCGAAAAATATGTCTCTAAAGAAGAAAGGATTAATTGGTTTGAAAACTTTATTTACAAAGCGTCAAATTTATGAGTAAAAGTGAAAAAAAATGGCGAAAATTGAAAATTTCAAAGCTCTCGCGCTTTCGCGAATATAATTTAAAAATTATAAAGCGTAAAATTCATAGGTGGGAAGCGTACGTGAAAAAAAATTATTTTTTAATGAAAATTTGAATTTGCGGGAGACTTGAGCGACCACTAAATATTTTTGACCACTCGCAGCTTTCGGGACATTTTTTTTTCTTTAAAGAAGATAATTGGATGGTAAGAAAAGAGAAAAAACAGAGCTCAAATTTGTGCCACCCTAATGGTCATGTTTATTCGGTGTGGACTACGGTTTATTCAATAGAAGAATACTGACTAGAAGAACTGCCAAAGGAAAAATCCAATCGGAATTTCGCAGTTCTACGTTAGCGAACCCATTATAATCGTAAATTGTTTACCTCGTGTCTGGTAGAAGGCTTCCGCTTGTCAAGAGTCCCGAGACCTGCTCGATCAGACCCATCTTTACAAGAGTCTCCCTTAGACTGCCGGCATTATCGCGGCTGCATAGAGAACAAAGTAGAAAAGCCGACTTAATCTGCAACTTCTCTATCGGGCTTTGCAGGGCTCTCAGTAGCACGGAGTACCCGTCATTGACATCCATGTATCGCAGGGAAAGTGGATGACCCCGGAGAATACCTTAATAAGAAACACAGCATGTTGCATGGGCGTCACAGAAATAATGAAGCGTTTGTTTAAATTTGACATGAAAAACTAGTCCAAGCCTTATAGCCGAAAAAATCAACATGATCGTAGACAAAAATATAAATTCGATATGATTATAGCTAAAATGAACAAATATAAAATAAGTTGTGTTTATATAGATATCAATAGCGGTGAAGGTAGCTGTAAGACTTTGACGATGTACACTGAAAATACAATACGATACAACAAATATAAAAGATATAATAATTTTAAATAAAATGAACGAAAGTAATAAATATATAGTATAAACAAATAACCTATAGCAACGAAAACGCAACGCACTTGTGTGCGCTTCGACTACTGAGTGCGAGGTATTTTACTGCGTTTTTCATGGTGACGCAACGGAAACTCTAAAATATAGCCGCCTATTTTGGGTTTCCCTGTGCCCTCGCATAAATACGATGCAGTACTGCATTAATAGTGACTATGAGCAATCTGGAGAGTCTTTGGGGAACTGGAAGAAATGGAGCGAGAATTTAAAGTAAAAATAAAAGAAGTTGGGACGTCAAAAACCCGCAAAGGCACACGAGTAAATATTAGAAAAAATATGTTATACTGTAATTATAATGCAAAACATTAAGGGGTAAGGCTACTGTGATAATGACGAGTACTCGTTCGTCGCTTGAGGCAACTCAAATTGAAGAGGAAGGTCCAACATATAGTGCAGAAATCGCAGATTGAAGGTAAGCTTATTATTACAACGATAGAACTGCTAGTGAAACTGTAAACGCGTTTTTCTCTAAACTATGTTTTTCAAAACATTTTAACATTTTAACAGTTCTTCTTTTTAACATTTCTTTCATTAGTTATTAACAACTAGGTCATATTTACTTAAAAAATTGGAAAAAAAAATATTTTTTTCTAATGATTTAAACACGATAACAAAAAAAGCTCGGTCAAGTCTCAGCCAATAATATCTTTTGAAGAAAAACACCTTTTTGTCAGATCAACCGGATGGCCAAAATCAAGTACACCGTCGAGCCTCTCATGGTCAAAGATCCTTCACGAGATTGTTCATAACTTCTTTAATTATAAATCTTTTTTAGGACATTTGGTACACAACTTTATTGATGTACATACAAATTTTTGGACGATTTTTGGATCATCTTACTTATTCCTTCAAAAATAATTTTTTTTAATGGTCCTGATTTTTCGTGTCGTCACAGTAGCCCAACCTTTTCATATAATTATACTCATTATAATATTAATATGATTATATTTTTTATTGGTTCGTTTCCAGCCGTACAGGACCTTCCCCTTTTCACGAGCCCCAATCCGCCGCAACTTCGCTCTTACCTCCCATTCCACATCCATACCCCCTCTATCAACTATTCCACAGCTCTCCCCTACCTCCCGTTCCACACCCCCCACCGTACAGCCGCAGCCGACTTCCCCCTCTGTATCGTATTCACCATGGCATATCTGCCATGGGCATAGGGAAACTGCGGAAAACCTATACCGATACAGCCGGTCACAAGTTCGCTTCCCAGTCACGGAACTAGTCGTCTTTCGCCGCAAAATGTCGAAGAAAAACATTTCCCAACGAAAGTACGCGACTGGGTTTCGAACCCGCGACCTCCCGATCCGCTGGCCACCACGCTAACCACTAGACCAACGCACCGGGTTATTAATATGATAATATTAATAATAATATATAATTATGATTTTTTTAAATAATTTTAATACCGAATACATCCGGGCTAAGGTTGGATCGATTACCCAAACGGCTAACAAGGAGACGGCACGGCCGTTGGGTCGAGGAGTTGACCCAATTTTTTTTGTGGTGAAAGAGGACACCTTGCACCTCACGTGGTCAAAGTAATAGGGCGCACTACTCGGAAAATTCCGAGAAAAATGGATTCAAAGTTTCTTAGGCGCCTTATGAGTTTAAAATGTCAGGCACTTGTCGAGCCGCCGTCTAGTCTAGACGGTTAGGGCTCAGTCTTTTGCGCCGGAGGTCTCGGGTTCGATTCCTCCTTCGGATCTTATTTTTTGTTATCCCAACAATTATTCAAAACGTTTCTCATCCCTACATTATTTTTAAAAATTTATTTACATTATTTTTTTTAATGATTTTCATTTTTTCTAAATTCTTTTCTTTTTTTTCCAATAAAACAATTCATAATGGTGGGTTTTTTTATTTTTCATTGTAAAGTATATGAGGAGGAACATTGGGTTTTTAATGAGAATAACAAAGTCGATTAGGAAAAATTCAATTTTTATTCATATAATAATTATATACAAAAACCGCAGTGGTAATTATCGTAGAAACAAACAAAGCAATAATTTTTGCGACATCTTGCGCAACATATAAAAGCGGATTTTTTACAATCGCAGGGAGTTTGCGATACATCCGTACGAAAACATGTCCCATTAACATTCATGAAAATGTTTCTAGACAAGACAAATGTTTACAGACAAGTTGAAATTTCATAAAGCGCTTGCAAAATTGCAGCGAATTATTAGAGCAGAATCGTGAAATTAATTCCCGGGAGATTGTATAAAAATCCATTCAATAATTCACCATCAATTATCGTCACCAATATTCCAAGACATAATTCAATACGTCTGGTTTGCCTCAAAATTATCAGTTACTAGAAAAATTTTCATGAACGCTAATGGGACATGTTTTTGTACGGATGTATTGCGAACTCCCTGCGATTGTAAAAAACCCGCTTTTATATGTTGCGCAAGATGTCGCAAAAATTATTGCTTTGTTTGTTTCTACGATAATTACCACTGCGGTTTTTGTATATAATTATTATATGAATAAAACTTGAATTTTTCCTTATCGACTTTGTTATTCTCATTAAAAACCTAATGGTCCTCCTCATATACTTTACAATGAAAAATAATAAACCCACCGTCATGAATTGCTTTGTTGGAAAAAAAAAGAAAATAATTTTTTTTAAGTGAAGATAATGTAAAAAAAATAATGTAAATAAATTTTTTTAAATAATGTAGGGATGAGCAATATTTTGAATAATTGTTGGGATAACAAAAAATAAGATCCGAAGGAGGAATCGAACCCGAGACCTCCGGCGCAAAAGACCGAGCCCTAACCGTCTTGACTAGACGGCGGCTCGACAAGTGTCTGACATGTTAAACTCATAAGGCGCCTAAGTAACTTTGAATCGATTTTTCTCGGATTTTTCCGAGTAGTGCGTCCTACTACTTTAACCACGTGAGGTGCTAGGGGTCCTCTTTCACCACAAAAAATTTCGGCCAAATCCCCGACCCCACGGACGTGCCGTCTCCTTGTGAGCCAAACAGAATATTTAATTTGTAAAGAATTAAATTTTTAATCGTTACTGTTTATCACCTTGACCCCGACTAAATCGATCTCTACTTACAAGAAACTGCATATAAGGCCTTGATTCTCGCCTGCTCACACTCATCCGTGTCGACCATACCCAGAAGTATTGGCATCAAACCCATCTCCAGTATTTTCTCCTGACAGAACGGATTATTCTGCGTGAGTTCGGCAATAATATCCGCGGCTTTCCATCGTATGCCGTCGTGTGGCGAATTCAAGCACGGCCCAAATATCGCGAAACCACCAATTTTGTAGAAATCGTTGGCTATATCCATACTGTCGACGGAATCGGCTATCCTCTCGAGAGCGTTCTCATGCTCGGTGGGATTATCATGAGGGCGGAGGTCGACCACGTTGGACAAGACTTTGACCGCTTTTTGAAGCTCCTCCAGTATATTAACCGATATTGATTCCAGCGCTTCGTTCAGAAATCTCTTTCGCTGTACAAGAAAAAAAAACCAAAGATATTTATGCACCGATCTTTTATCGTGGATTTATTCTAGTAACTCACAACTATATCCAATCAAATTCGATAGTTTTTTCTAACTACCTTATCCATTCTACAGAGAGTGATTGAACCCGATAATTTGGATTTCTACTGAGATACTATTCTGAGCACCACCTCCTACATTAAAAATCAGTCCGAAAGTAATGGCTTACAAAGCAGCTTTCCCAAAACACTAAGACTTGACTCTATGTATTAAACATTTTTTGCCAAAATTTATAAATCGATCACACAATATGTCGCATGTTATCCCATATTAGGGATTAGAATACTGCGACGATCAGAAAAAGTATCTAATCAGATACAATTTGTAAAAGAACTAAACATCCAATCAATGGGTTTTTGCGATCAATGTGCCGTTTTGCACGGTACTTGAGTTATTATGAAAAGTAAAAAAAACGATTATAATATTTAGATATAATCGTAAATACCCTCATTAGAGAGCAACAAACTGCTATTTATTTTTTTTGGAAGTGCCCCCAATAACCGCTTCCCGGATTATCTTCAACGAAAATGCAAGATTTTCTAATTAAATATATATTTATACTAAGCATTAATAAAGACATGTTTCAATTTTGGTCAAATTTATATAATAACAGAGATTAAACATTTTTTAGCGAAATTCGACACTTAATTGGTAATTCTGTTATTATGCGAATATGCCAAAAATGAAAAAATGGTGCGATTTATACTAGAGTATAAAAAGTATATTTAACACAAAAATTTGATTTTGGTTTCAGACAATTTAAAAACATATTGAGTAAGACATTTGAACCTCTAAAATAACCATCAGCTAGTCTCCCTCTCACAGGGATAATTATGATAATTAATTCATTACGAGTAGTGAATTCACTGATACATCTGCCTGTTATTGAAACAACAGACTGTTGTTTCGGTGTTAAAAAAAAAGCCATTCAGCTTTTTGACGACCACAAGGTCATTCTCCTAGTATTACAAAATAGTTTGAAAGCTTTGTTTCTAACAAATTGTTGGCGGCATTCCTGAAGTCATATCAGTGCATTCAGTGTGATATATTGCCTAAAGACAAAATGACAAACAGGAGGGTCAAAACACAACTCCAAAAGTAATTTTTCCCCTAGATGGTGTAAATTTCACGGAAACGAGGTAATCACGCTCTCCTTGTCTTACAACAGCGCCAAAAGGGTTTGCTTCTTCTGTTCCTGCCTACGTGTCTATCATCAAGGATCAAGTCGTAGAGACAAAAATGTCAATCGCTAGAAACCGATGTCCCCGTCCCAATAGAACAAGCTCGGTGCGTGCCTTGTTTCGTCTCAGGCAATGCAATACAGTAGAACAGACAGAAAATTGACCTCTTCGTCTATAGGCTGAACGTGGGAGGAATGTGGCGCATCCTCAGCCTTCGTAGCTTCCATGGCAAACCTAAGCAGTCCATGTAGGTTAGCGGGTTGCCTGGGCTGGTCGGGCATCGGTTGGAGGGATTGACTATTGGCTCCATCAACACGACGCGGCCCTTCTATGGAGAGCGGCCGACGGCTGCTTGCATTCTCACTTGACGCAGGAATGCTCGAATCATTACCGTTGCTTAAAAGGGAAAAAATCGAGGTAATAAATTTGTCGCGAGTCTCCGTGATCGATTCAAGGCGATAAACCACCTACGCGTATAATGCGTTACAAAACACGTCTTGGACAAGGTTTGTTTTCAACCTTGTTCTTAAACATGTGTGTGTTACCTGTTCATGTTTTTGTCTCCTTTTCGCGTATGAGCTGCACCCATCAATCTTCAAACGAACAGTTTCTAGCCCTTCGTTTTCTTGCCGCAAACTCGTTTGAATATTGGTCAGTTTCGGGCGAACACGAAATTATTCAGGACTACTTGTATATTGTGGATTTTAAAAAACTGTAATTGAAAACCCTCTCGGAACTTCTAGAAAACGCTACCACGCGAGACGACTCATGGTGACCAACTGAAAACTAAAGTCAATCGACATTCGAGAGAACTGGCGAAGCCATCGGAACGCCTCTTGCGGCTGATGCGTAAACTTATTGCTTGTGTAGGAATCCGACGACTCGTCGGTATGTCAGGCACGTGTTGAGAGACAATTCCCAGTTAGCCAAGCGTACCATTGGTACAGCGTACCGCAAATGTGAAGTAAGCCGTACCGTACAGTACCGGTAATGTACGAAGGAAATGGTAATGGTCAATTTTCAGTGCCCCTGAGATATTAAGGGGTTAGTTTACCGTGATTACGCCAAAAGTGGGATTATTGAAAAAAAAATATTTGAAGGAATGAGTAAGATGTTTAAAAAATCGTTTAAACATTTATTTGTATGTTCATAAACAAAGTTGGTACTAAATTTCATTCAAAAAGATTAACAATTAGAGATGTTATAAAGAATCTAGTGAAGGACCTTTGAACGTAAGGGGCTCAACAGTGTACTCAATTTTGTCCACCCAGTTAATCTGAAACGAAAAAAACTTTTTTGATAAAATAGATACTATTGGATACTATTGAAACACGATAACAAAAAAAACACATTCAAGTATTAATACTTGAATGTGTTTTTTTTTGTTAGCGTGTTTCAATCATTAAAAAAATCCGATTATTCGAGCAAAGATGACATCATTATTGTTAATAACTAATTTTTTAAAACGTCATGAAGAAAAACGTCGGTCACGACTAAACTACTATTACACGGAATAAGTGTACTGGATTTCAAGTCAATCCGTTCATTAGATGTCGAGGAATCGTGTACACTGTTTCGAAAAACATCGTTTCGGAAAAAACGCGTTTAAAGTTTGACTAACAGTTCTATCGTTGAAATCATAAGTTTGCCTTCAATCTGCGTTTTCTGCACCACATGTTGGACTTTCCTCTTGAATTTCAGTTGTCTCAAGCGACGATTTTTTTAACTTTTCACAATAGCCTAACCCCTTAAGGGCCGACCGCCGCCATTGACACAGACAATGCGTATGTCACTTTACTTTTCTTTTAAAAATTTCCAGACAAAACGAACACATATGTTTTTTTTTTCTTTGACGTCCACTTATTACCGCGTCTTTCAATTTGATTTTTCAGGTCACGTGGAACATCTTTATACCATAGTATAAACATCACTATACAATTTTTTCATTTAAATGTGATCTGGTTAAAGCTTACTTGACGAAAAGGTCAGAATAAACTGTTGCATTTTTTAAAAAATTTACGGAAATCGAAATTCATTGAAATGGAACCTTACAGCCCGCTCATTCCCATCCCTTGCATTATATCGAGTACAATACTATGATATATAAATTGACCTGGTGTTGCCGGGGCAACAAAGGCACCGCAACAAAAGTGAGATTTGCATGCGCTCCTTCAGAGCTCAGTGTCGACAGTTTTCTTCCATTGTTTCGGTCTCTTTTCTTCACGTTATCAAAGGGCAGTAACGAACAATTTTTCGAAATAAAATTTCAGACATCATAGCACAACACATTTGCGAAAGTACTCTTATTCTGTTTTACAATACTATTTTATTTTCACCGCGACGATGCCATTGGTCGAGAGTGCTTTCAACAATCGTCAAATAAACGTGCCACCTCGATTGCCCATGATACTGAAGCAATTTTGCAAAGCCGCGATAAGAACTCAACCTTACGATCTACTGAAATGGTCCAGCGCTTACTTTCGGGCTCTCGCCGAGGGCGACGAGCCACCGACTAAGATCAGACTAGAGTGTCCATTACCACAGACGATTTCCGGTCTGACTCTTGGGTTCTTGAGGGTTTTACTTCGTCAGCTTGGAGGCGAGTAAATTACATTTCTCTCGTATACGTCGCAAACTGCGTAACGATGAGTGATCTCGTATAACTTACCGGTAACGGTAGTTAAAGTGACGTTTCTAAAATAACACTAATATTTTCTCACGCTAATTGTACGATCGAACGATAGATTACAACAAGATTCTCCCGATCGAAGCAATCCTGAGAAGATGGGACGATCTCTGCTTGGATCGTAGAGATCTCAATCTTATTATGATTATCGGTAGATTTCGAAGAAAGTGCCAAGTGAAAAAGTTTTTGGCCATAGCCGTTGGTCTTCTGGGTTCGAGTCTTTTCGAAACGATGCTGATGATATGTGAACTCTTTACACTCGAGCCTGATGGTGGCTCGGCAATGATACCGGTTACTCTGTTTATGGAGATTTATGGGTAATCTTGAGTCTTTTTTAACTCCATTCAAAGTGGCATTCGTCTTGTCCGGTTGTCTTTTTATTGAAAGACAAACAAGACATTATATTTTATTGCATTGTGCTATTTAATTCCTATAAGAAGAGGGGAGAGTTTTTTTGAGTTAGCGCGAACCATTTTGTAACCGAAATAACGTGACTCAATAGCACAAAAACGGTACAGAGTTTTTGTATATTCCATGGGTCTAGCGTAAAACCATTTCCAGACAAATCTAAGTTTATTGTGTTCGATTAAGTATTTGAGTAGATAAAACCCACAAACGTATTGTAGAAAAATGTTATTCGTGCGAATCGAAGTAATATCGGAAAAATGTACAAACAAAAGAACTCTGAGCTTATCATATCGGGGCAGCGAATCGTTAGCAAGGAAAGATATTCTCTTAACGAACTCACCGAATCTGCATCAATCCTGTTTACAAGATACCTCGCGGGTTTGCGTTGTGACGGTAGTAAGAGGGAATCCCTTGACGAGGATCCCTCGGAATTCTTGATTTTCGACAAAGGCGAGAGTGTTCCGCGTCCACCGACATTCTGTAACACTGGACGAGACTACAACGCAATGACAATAACGGGCGAACAAGCTTCACTCGCGAGCCAAGACACCGAAGCAGACGTCAACGTAGATCTCGAATCGTCCTTCAAGGACGAGCCAGATTCCGACGCCAAGCGTAAGGCAACATGATTTTTGTCAAAGAATCCCTTTTTTCCAACACGATATTCTCCAACTCAAAAGAATATTAACATTCAAGCAGAAATTATAAAAGTAATGCTGTTCAGTTTCCGTTAAATTCAATGTTTGAATATAATATTGTACATCTTTGTATATAAAAAATTGTACGGGAGCAATATATCGACAGCAATTGAGCTCGATATTGAATCTTGCATTTTGTCCCTTGTTCTCCTTCATTAAAGACCTTCCGGAACTTCGCGAAATATGGTCCAAGCATATTTTTCGAAGAAAAGTTATCATCAAAATCTATTACCGTTTTCGAAAAACGCTTTATAAACAGTTTATTATTCCATCAGTTTTCTCAGCAGTATTCTCTATCATGTTATTCTCGAACATGTTTTTCGTGCAAATGTGCCTCGTATACAAAGTATCTGAATATTTTACCCAGAAACGCCCGAAATCACGCCAAAGAATTCCCATCGTTCCGAGAGTATGTCCAGCAAAGCAGGAAGCAAAATATCGGAACGTAGTTCTGAAAAATCCGCGTTGGTCAGTCTGAACGTCGGAGAGTCAATGAAGAGTTCATCGAGAGATGACGTCGACAGCGAGGCAGCAACAGCCGAGACAAAATCTGAAAAAGAAGAATCCAGCAAAGCGGAATACGAATCTGGCGAGAGTTCCGATGAGATTACGTTGAAAAGCGATCCTCACGTAGGGGATGTCAAGAACGATGTAAAAATGGACTCGGACAACGCGAAAAAGAAGATATGCTTGGAAGACATGACACTAATGAGTTATTATCCAAATGTCCCAGGTTCGGCAATGTCACGATTTAATCTCTTCAATTGGTATACAGTAAGGCATGCAGTAAGTTTCTTTAAGGTATCGGACCTCGATCGTCACCGGAAGAAGTTGCGGCTGTAGCTATGTGGATGACGGAATGTGCCAAACTTCAGGAAGGAATGGTCGGTCCAAGAAATCTTCGTCACTTGCAATGTCCAACACTCGACCGTTCCGAATCCTCCAAATCGTAAGCTCAACAATGGATATGAGTTACTTTCCGCCAAACAAGTCGCACTCGATAGTGACACTCAGAATTGAAAAAAAATCCTTATCAACCTGCCAATTTAAACGATTTTCTCCTAACAAATTCAACGTTTTCGAATAAGCTCCGAAAAAGTGCTCTACTCTTTTGGATGAGCTACACTACAATGACATCCCAAAAATAAATAATAAGTAAAATAATTGAATAATACGTATACCAATACTAACAAATAAAGTAGATCGCAAAAGTAGTTTCGTCAAGTTAATGTTTGTAATTTCCACCTGTTATTGGAATGCAAGTAGAGTGAACCATCTTAAACAAATGTAGGTCGAAGATCGCACAAAAAATAGCAAATAATAAATCTCGTAGCGTACTGTCCACCGGACAATTTAGAAAAAATGTCGATGAAATTTTGAAGAATTATTCCTACAATCTTCGGTCGTTGATTACACGAGGTGCGTTACTCGAGTACTAATTCATGTTGAGAACGATCGTTCTAAGTATTGTTGACTAGCTGAATATCCACGTATAGTTTATTAAAAAGTTTTCACTTCATAATATATGAATGTATATTAATAGATTTCAACAGCAATTTATAATATAAATATACACTCCTTAATTTCATAATTGAAAGCTATCATTACTCGTGATAGTTGAAACCGCGGATATGTACAGAATCCTCGGGTCGCGTATGTGACTAATGTTTGCAAAATTTGCACGCAACCTTATACAAGAATACACGTATAACGATAAATGTCATTTGCATTACTGAAATAATAATAGATATGGCTTTGTCGTCGTAGGGACTCTGTCAGTCTCGAATAAAGATTTTAAAATTTCTTCACAAGACACCTTGTTTTCCTCGTCTTCCAGAAGAATTATTTTACCCCGTCGGAGAATCACAACCAAATTATTTCCAGGAATACTTGAGTATCAAAGTTTTGATTATTAGTTACGAAATTCAACGATGGGTGTATCACAAGCGATTCTTTAACGACGCAGTTACATTATGTTGGAGCGAAGAGTACAAGCTCCCAAATTATCGTCAACTCGATACGTCTTGATCCGAACTTTTTCTAAAATCATTCGAGCCCTGTGCCCGGAGACATTCGAAAAATTCGGATTTATTAATTAATTTTCACGAGAAGTCGATGCGTTAAAAGATTAGTAAAAATCACCCGGTATATAAGTATCGTGGCTTCTTTTGATCGTTGAGTTTCGAGTTTCATTAATTTGTATACGTATAAAACTTTTGAGTATTTTCCTCAATCGTCGACTCAAACACCGTACACCGTCAGCGCGCACGAACAATAAAATTATATGCGAAAATATGTATTTCTTTACACGTGATACGTATATTCCGACGAACCGTTTTAAAAAACAATTCGTATCATTGATATTTTAAAAATATGTCTTAACTGTATGAGATCAAAATATCCTTTAGTTATTATTTATACAAAATAGTAAACAATAAAATATACGCAGATTGCATATTTTCGGCATATAAATTTTGTGTTCCGTTTTATTCGGAAAACCCGTGCTTTAAGTAAAATTCAATATGCCACGTATCCTATCGTGATTAGACGAGTAACGTTGGCAACGAACGCACGCGGAACAATCGTCGTAATTGATTATGAAAGACATGATACATCATGATAAAGAGCAAGAGAGCTACGAAAAGTATGAGGAAATTTCTCGCTCTTACACGACTCGTTCGCCACTCGAAAAGTTCGTGTTGGTGCGAAAAACGATTTCTGTACTGTACCGGCAACTCGAATTTGCTCCTCAACGGGTACAGCGAACGATAGAAGTCGTTGAGCAAAGCACGAATCACTTCGTTCTCCGGGCGTCTAGCTGGGTCCATATCGTCGTTGAGACAAATGAATTTCCTGAAAAAAAAGCCATTGACGTGGAAACGGGTGCACCGGTTTTTTTTAATTCTCAAATTACTGAACACTCACTTTGGTTCGCGACGAATCTCGTCCAAAAGTTGCACTGTCGACGAGATATTGCTGGTCAGCATTTCAAAAATTTCGTTCTTTCCGGCTTTCACGATCTCGTAACTATAACGTTTGTAATCGCTGAATTTCCCAAGCAGTCTGTCCGCTACAGGTTGGCACTTCATTATTAGTTCTTTGGAAACGGTTGGCTGAAATTTTTTATAATTATTATAAATGATTAATGTGCATCAATTCTTCATAATTGTTATATTAATTCAAATGATTGAGAATTGTTGAAAGCCACAATATCAAAACACTATGGAATAAAACTTCTGATTCTTCAAAGTCCGATATTTTTTTCTACCTTCAACATGGAGTACAACAATTTCAAACAATATATAAACTCCTATCAATATTCAATATGAGTAACAAATATCGAACCAAATTCGTACCAAGCGAATCAGTAATCGCACGAAATAAATACTGCGTGTTGTATTCGAAAATGTTATGACTTTGGAGATCGACGAACTACGTCATGCGATTGAATAAATATTAATTTTAAAAACGTTTAAAGGGAAATCTTACAAGTTTTGAGTCCAGATATCGTTCCCCCGACGGTGGATTTGGTACAACGACGAGTTCTATCCTATTAGAACAGTTCGTTATGGCGATCTCAAAGTCGACGACGTAATTATAATCCAGCGGTAGACTGTACATTCTCGTCAGCATCGTTCTGATTTCTCCGTCGGACCAGGTGCTTCGTGTAACAGATCAACGGACACATATTAGAAGCCCGTTTCGTATAACCGATAGTAGCCGACGCGCGGTGGGAATGCGGCTTTGGCGAACTCCCATGTTAAAGCGTCTGCATAAGCTTGAAATTTAAAAAAAAAATACGATGTTTTGCAGTTCACGGTTTCATCCCGAGGGTCTTAACTTTAATTTGCAACAAAGATTTTGTAAAAATTCCAAGAACTGACCGAGCTATGATGGTTTTTATGAAGGGTCAGTTCGCCTACTGCGCTACCGCGTACCACCCGGCTGCCATTTACCCTCTTTTCTTCTGCGTTTTTCTCGCAACTATGTTTTATAAAATAGTGTAAGTCATATCTCTTCAATCGATTCACTTCAAATTTGGACAGAGTTTATAATATTTTCTTTCGTATGACCAGATGATTTTTCGACAAGTTTATCCATTTGTTAAAAAAAAAGTATCAATGTTGTTTGTTTGGTTCAAAGTTGAACTTTTTTTTACAGTTTGCCATTTTACTGATTTTTAACATTTCAACAGTATCCGGTCCTCCGAAAGTTTTATTATTATACTAAAAGTACATTTCTTCATTATTGATTTCAGATCACACTAGTTGCCAGAATCACGTACACTGACTGGCCATGTAGCAATGCGGGCACTTTGTTGAAATAATGACTTCATTGATTAGGGGGAAATTATAAATATGCTGGGCGGCAAAATACAAAAATATGTGTATGATATGATATGTGAGTACTTTAGAGAAATAGAGGAAGTCTGCAGAAAGATGGACAAGGCAGAAGAGGGAGGAGAAAGAGAGTGGAGGAATAAATGAAGAAAAAGAGAGAAAGGTTAGATAGTAAGAAGTGCAAGAATCCGTGGCGTAGTAAATAAATAAAGGAATATGTAAGCGGAAGGTCATTGTTTTGTAAAAAAAACTGTTAAAAGTTGTGCAAATAAAACTCGATTTGATTGATAACTTTGTTGGTCATCGATATATTTCAATCTAAAAAAATCAAACTTGGCAAGACTTTGTATTAATTGGGTATAGCATCCCGACCTCGTCACACCCCAGCAGGAAAAAATTTAAATCGACATGCCTTTCAGGCGTGAAGCCTTCGTGAAAATCTTATACAACAATGCATTGAGAAAGCTAAGCTGTGGACAAAATTCCGGGGAGTCTTTTAGGGACTGGAAAACGTGAGGCCGCAAGTGTGGAATAAAGAGCGAATAAGATGGGGGGAGTAAAAGCTCGAAAGGATATACAAAGGAAAAACAGGAAAAATAAAAAAAAAATCCGTTCCGCATCCCATCGTAAACAGTAATCGCCTTACCCTGACTTGTCGGTGTCGAATTTTTCAAATATGTCGCCAACCGTTGCTCGACGTTGCTCACTAACGAGATAATAAAAGTACGAGAAGGCGAATTGCATATCCTCGGAATTTCTGATTCTGTGCGACGAAGTCTTCCTGAATTCGTCGTCGAACTTTTCCTGCATCTCAGCTATTATCGACTTGTCCAATAGATGCGGCATATGAGCCGGTACTCGGCGTCTCTCGAATCCATAAGCCGTATTGTATATCCTGTTCACATACAGCAAGGACTCGGCGTAAGTGTCCAAACGACTCGATTTGTGTTTGGACTGGATAGCTAGCTTGACTTTGCTCGGTTTCTCGTTTTTGACGTGCACTATATTTATTATGTCGTCGTTGCGAAGACGCTTTCGAGTAGTTTCAATTTTACTCGTGAGCGCATCACGATTTATCGCAGCCTCGTCACTCGCACGTTTTCTCCCAGTTTCTACCTCGGCTGTCGAGTTCGTCGTGATCTTCGAGAATTTTGAATCATTCGCGTCGGACTTGAGAACCTTGAGACTTCTCGATATACTGTGCGATGTTGAGACGTCCATCGTCGCAAAGCTGCTTTTTTCGCTTTTCTTTCGCCTCTCCAGGACATCCAATAGTCTAGGTGGTTCGTGATTTTTCAAGCGAACCGTTGGTAATAGTTTGTACGGATAATCAGCCTCGTCCTCCAAGCCTTCGCTGTCCGTGGGCACGTCAGTTATATCACAGTCTCCACCTATATGCGGGTGAAAGGGATGTATACAGTAAATTAAATTAAAAAACAAAACCAAGATACATGTTAAACTTCGACTTTTCGCGTTATTTCTTATTGAATCATTACCATCAAATTCACAGATAGTCGTGTTGCAGACGGGATCACACGCTCCGTCGCCCACCCATGCCCATGGACAAACGTCCGAGCAATCAGGTACCCACCAAGCCAAATAAACCTTCTGACCGTTGGCTTGAGTCACGAAGTCTTCCGGCCATACTTCTCGACCGAGAAATACATCGTCATTGAAGTACAAGAATTTGTCTGAGAGACCGGGAATCCTGTGAATTTATCGATTTTTCTTAATAATAGCCTTAAAAAAATACTGAGTAATAAGGAATGGAAGACTACTGCCCTCAGCCAATTTTTGCCATTGGAATTCTACATTGAATAGTCACAATAGAAATTAACCATGGGAGCGTCCATTAATTGCATAAGATTCGCAGAACAATGGAAACATCATATATTACAAGAAAGAATGGTAGAGCCTAACTTGATAGCATGTGCATTTTTTCACGAATTCTTTGTAAATTATATTATATATGTGTCATTTATAATATATTATTATATATGAAATGATATATTATAAATGTATGTGTACGTAGTTCTAGTTCGTTATATGCACCTATGCACTTGGTGGTTTTTACACAGTTCTCCCCCCTGTACGTTAATACCCTTTTACACGTTTTCTTCTCTATTATTTGTTTGCATTCTGTTTTTTTACCTTTCTCTTTGGTCTTTTTTATCCTTTATGCTTCCCTTCTTATTATTTATTCGCACAGTCTCACATACTCACACAATTCTTTTATCGGTTTCCGTTTCATTGCCGTATTAATTCTTCCTTTCAGTTCTCCCCCCTTGTAGCCTTTTCGCCACTTTTCCAAACCAACTTCCACTTCCTTATTCATTTTTATGTTATTTTGTTCGCATTCAAATACGTGTTTCAAACATTCTTCCTCTTTTTTACAACACCAACATGGGATATCTGCGTATACCTTGCTACCTCCGTTTCCTATATTTTCGCATCTTATCCTTGCGTCTTTAGTTCTTCCCTGCATGCCCTTCTCTTCCCAGCACTTTTCCATTTCTGTAGTTCAAATTCGATTTTTATGCTCCCTGCAATATGTCGAATTCTCCATTTTGTTCCGGTCTTGTATGTCCTGGTTTGTTTTCTTTGTATAACGCTTTTGATTATTTTCGTTACTCCCGCTATATCTTCGTCTCTTACCCTTTGCCATATTGGTCCCACTACTACCTCCTGCTTGGCTTTATTTCCTGTCCCCATTTGGATGGGTTTGCATTTCTCTTCGGCTTTTTCTTTCAGACACTTATGAGGCCATCTATCCTCCAGCATTTTCATTACTTCACATAGGTAGTTAGCTGCTCTTTTCCATACTTCTATGCCTTTGCTCCTTATACCCGTCTCCACTCGTTTTGCCATTTATACATATTTACCCTGTACTTTTTCGATTTGTTTCCCCCTCTTTCATCTCCACGTCTTCCCTCCATACAACATGGTACTCTTTGCTAATGCCTGCATTATGCATAGTTTTCTTCTTAGATGCATGTATATCTATAATAGTATCTGATACATGATATTATATAGAGTGTTAGGAAGGTCGATGCAAAGCTTCAAGGTGGTGATAGATAACCTAGTCAGAAACATATCTGACCTAGGTTACCTTAGTCCAAAGTTTAAGGATTTCGAGTTATCATGGTAGGTATGATTTTTGGAAAAATTTTCAAAATTAGGTACTAAATCGTTTACCCGCTTATGTTAAGACTATATTTTTTAAAATAGCATTCACATAAGCCGTGTTTTTATTTTTTGACAAGTTTTTAGTTATTCAACACATCCCATTTAGTTAGTTGTGTGGATACAGATGATTGTATTGGTGTTTGTCGATTGAATACACCTTAAGCTAAGACGCAAATAAGTTTTCAGTTACCACTTATTGTCTGTTTGAACATTATAAACGCGTTAGTACCTAATTATGGGAAATGTTCAAAAAATCATACTTACCATGATAACTCGATATCCTTAAACTTTGGACTAAGGTAACCTAGATTAGATATGTTCCTAACGAGATGACCTATCACCTCCTTAAGGCTTTGCATAGACCTTCCTAACAACCTGTATAATATTTAATACATAATATATAGTATATAATACCATATTACGTAACACCTATATACTACAGTATTTATCATATTTTTGTTAGCGAATAATACATCATACATAACTCTAATTCACAGAATAGTCCGCGTACCTCACCGCACTACCGGCATAAATGTTACCCTGCCAAACTGTTATGCATTATCATTTATTTGGGAATATATTTTAAATCATATTTCCTCCTTGCCTAAGCACGGCTCATGATTTGATATTCATCTTTATAATCATAAGTATTGCTATGTTGTTGATAAAAAAAACAGACTGATTAACGTAATTAGCAATTCCTTTCATTTGAAGAAACTACTCACGGGTTTTAAGAAAATAATTGATTTCTTTGATTTATAACCTATAAATTGTAAATTACGTAATAAGCGGGTGGGCAGGAGGGAAATGGAAATGGTTGCGATCTTACTTTGATACAATTACTCTGATAATAACTGATAACGTAAGTACTTTTCTAATACGGAAAATCTCCGGATGGTTTTTTTTACAGAGAGCAAAATGAATGGATTCTTCCTCATGAGTAAGGTTGATAATTACCAAACCACCTCTGGATAATGAAAACAAAAATCGGCCAGGTTATTCGCTTCAATTGTACACAATGAGGATGCTAAAGATTCGACAAAACGACGCCCAATTCTTTTTACCTGTGAATGTGGCTCTCTATAGCCGGACTAGAAAAAGTGGGAAGATCAGCCTTGTTGGGAAATATATCATTGTGTGTAATGAGTGTCATTCTCGGATTGTCCATGTCCAACCAGCTGGGGATTTGTCCGTTAGTCACGACGTAAACGTGCCTGACCCATGGAGCATACATCTCCAACGAGCGCAAGGAGTATCTTAGTTCATCCTTGTCGTTGAATCTCGATCCCGCTGCGTTCACGTCCGATACGGAAATATACTTTTGTAGATTGTCTATGAAAATCGGATCTGTTCCGTTCACCCATGTGTACACTACGTCAATCGGCACATGCTGACAGAGCTTCTTTTGAAACGATGTCGCCAGGATATTGTCATTGAAGGAATGAAAGACAGCTTCGTATTTCTCTCTGCTCCACGCGAGCCAAACCTGAGTGGACGAAACTTAAGTTAGCCGCTTAAAAATTAATTGAAAACTAGACTAAAGCCAAATACATTAAAGTAGAAATCTTTAGGGTTGAGAAGTTTGCACTACTGTGAAAATGACAAACACTCGTTCGTCCCTTGAGGCAACTAAAATTGAAGAGGAAGATCAAGCATGAGGTGCAGGGAATACAAATTGGCGGTAAACTTATGACTGCAACGGTAAAACTGCTGGTAAAACTTCAATCGCGTTTTTCCCAAACCTATGTTTTTCAAAACATCGGACACAATTCCCAACTTCTAATGAACGGATTGGCTAAAAAATTTTTACACTTATTCAGTGTAATAGTAGTTTAATCTTGCCCAACGTTTTTCTTCTTAACACTCTTTTCCATCAGTTATTAACAATAATGTCACCTTTCCTCATAAATCAGAAAAAAAAATTGAAACATTTTTTTAGAAGATTGAACCACGATAACAAAAAAAGTTCAGTCAATTCATAGTCAATATTATCTATTTTAGGTGAAAAAATTCGTTTTTTTTTTCAGTTCAACCAGGTGGCCAAAATCAGGTACACGGTTGAGCCCCTCACATTTAAAGATTCTTCACGAGATGGTTTATAACGTTTTTGATGATTAATATTTTTCTAAGAAATTTGGTACACAACTTCCTTAATGTACATACAAATAAATGCTATTTTTCAATCATCTTACTTTGTCCTTCAAAATCGATTTTTTTAACTAACCCTGTTTTTAGGCTCGACACAGTAGCCTAACGCCTTAAAGTAATAGTTGTAGGTACAAAATCTTTAAAGTGATGTGCCGTGTGCCCCTCAGCTCCAGTTTTTCAAGCACAAGTTTGAAAGAAAATGGAAAAAATTCTTACTACTAGGATTTGATTAGAAGTTTCAATCGAAATTATATCTATTAACATCAAGCAATCAATTCGGAAATATGGAGAACGAATTAATTGGCAAGTTGACTTCATGGAAGCTCTATAAGAAGACCGTACAAATAATTTTGTTGCATGTTGTTTGAAGCCTCGTTAATGAAATAAGGCGGATCATTACATGAAATCGAAGTTAGTACATAATAAATGAATAAATGATTAATTGATCAATTAGAAAATTATTAATAACCACATATCAGTTAAACATCGATGGTTCAAATTATTGGACAACCAAATGACAAGGGAACCCGACTTCATACATGGTCCCACTCGCACTAGAGTTTTTTTACATTATGCTTTCTCACGATATCTTGGAGTGAACCAACGGTCCATAAGAGCGGATGCAAAACTACTGCAACAGACAAGTGTTACTATTCTTTAACGGATTAACAGTGCATCAAATTTTTAATTGGCATCGTCGCATTTCTAAGCCACCTGTACATCATCAAAAACATCCTGAATTGTTCAACTTTCATTCGACCTCGTTCAATAAATGTCGTTATTCTTTATACGCGATTGTATCAATCGGCGAGACTTTTATTCATGCCGAGAAACTAATTTGGTCGTTAAAATAACAGAGCAGTATTTTTTTATATTTGTTTTTGTTGCATCTAACCTCTCCAAAGTGTACGATGCCTACGAAGATACAAGTGAATGCAACGAGAATAATAAGTAACGAGGATTTGTGAGAAAGAAGGTCGTAACTACGACGCTGTATGAGTTTCCATGTGCTCATTATAATAAATATCAAACGCGATGCGATTGTCATCGCTGTGGAAATATCACTTGTGGTATAATTCACAAAAAAGAAAATAAAAATCGCCGGTTATTTTTTACGCAGTCGTACATCGCGATCAACGCGACGAACTTTTGTTTTGCGTAGTCGCGGTGCTTCTGGTACGTGAGAGTAGTAGTGCACGAACACGATTAAACTGCACTGCCCTCGGTGTCACTCAATATTACTATATATGTGTATATAAAAATATACATATATACCAGCGGTCATAGCCAGTATAGCCGCACTCCATACCGTCAGAATTCTACTTGTTTTAACTAAAAAATAAAGTAATGACATCCAATAAATCTACTGTATCTTTTTTCAATCTTTTCTCGCAAAATCCACACGATGAAGTTACAACCCCCCAACGTGACCACAATGATACGAAAGTCGAACAAACTGGCATGGATAGGTTAAGGGAACTCTTTATATTGGAGTAAGTATTCGGTCAAAGCGACAAATATATTCGAATCACGAATGAAATCACAAAAAAAGTATTCTCTCGTAGCCCAAAACGACAGATTCGCTTCAAATGGTGTAACTGCACGTCCGAAAATTCACGCATTTTTTAATCTATGCTAACAACTGGGGTGTCTAAACAATGCAAAAGTGTCCAATCTTCACTATTTGAATTTGTAGTATTTGAATAAAATTGCAATTGAAAACGAAGTGCTTTGTAATTAAATCACTGTAATTTTCTGTCATAATACAATGTTGGTCCCAATCTATGCGATGAAATTGGAGCGAACAGGTCTCAAGATTGGACTGGGTCTCATTTTTCGCCTAAATGCATTTGGCAAGGTCTTATTTGATGCAATATCGTTTGGTCACGAATTTTCCAGTTCCATCTTGCCCCAGCCATTATTTGACCAGGAAATTGATTTTTGTCTTTAAACCATGGTCAAACAAAGAGTTTTGCCTTGACAGAGTCTTGACTGATAAATTTGTAATCAGCTAATGATGTTGCACCGATAAGTTTCCCAGCAGATCGATAGAACAGAGTGTTTGATATTGGTTTCAATTGGAGCGGACAGATCTCAAAATCTTGAGTTGAACTACGTGTTCTCTTTTTCATTTTCATCTCACATTCTTCCGAAAAAAAGTATTATTTAATAAATCTGTATTAAGAGAATTGTCCAAAATCACAGCTGTCCATTTCAAATTTGTTCCGTTGTAAATAATTCTACGAAAAACTAGAAATAAACTCTCTGTGGATGTTTATTTATACTCTTTAGATTTAATGTAATTTGTGATGATTTCTCAATCTGAGAAATCTGGTTGTACTGCGACATGATTTCTCAATCTCGTCGCAGTACAAACTAAGATTTATATCCTAGAGCTATTTATCGAAAGAGTTGAATTTATTTTGCTATTCGACTTGTTACTATTCTAAACAATACAAAATCACTTGCGTTGTACAGATTGTAAACGATGACTCGTTTTTACAGCGAATATGGACATTCGAGCAGAGAACTCTCGATGATAGCGCAATTTTCTGTGCTGAGTGCCTTCGGTGGTTTCATAATTGGCGGAGTCTCGAGATCCAGAGACGCTTTCGTGACCTTCATAGAGAATAATGAAGCCACAAAGTTCGACAATCATCGAGAAGCTAAACGCAAACTGCAACGTGAAATGTATCTTTCATTCATGAAAGGCGGTGCCAAACTGGGCTGGCGCGTCGGTGGGTTCTCACTGATATTTACGTGAGTAACTTTCTTTTTTCCTCACATTGTGGAAATAATGAAGCTAATATTTTTTGCAAATACGCAAAACAAGTTTTTTCGCTTGATCGGAATCGCAAAAAAAGTTTCCTTGTAGTTACAGCTGATCCAGAAAGTTCATAAATTTCGTGATTTTTCCTGGGAACAGCAGATCTTGACGTTTATAAAGCTTGACATACATATACAGGGTGTCCTGTTATGAATAGATAATCCCGCAACTGCCGATAGATCAGATCATGCCCCACTATATGCTGGAATTTTGGCTTAGTAAAAGTTCCACGGTTTTCTTGATCAAATCATCTGCTTTTGGTTTCTCGCATACCATTTCTACAAATGATAACTTTCGTCAACTCGGTTTTTCAAAAAATACTCTTGGTTATTTGTTTTATCTATAAAAGTCTTCTTCGTAACCTTAAATGTTGAGGAAATTTTATGAACAAAAATCCTGCAGAATTTTTATACAAACCAATTTGAACATCTGACTTTCATAGACTGCGGTGTAAAAAAAAAGTATTATGCACATCGTGCCAATCACTATAAAAATTTGCTTAGTTATTGTCGATTCAAATCATTTGTAAAAACGGCATGCGAAAACCCAAAGATGATTTTTTTTTTAATAACAAAGTCCAAAGTCTTGACAACTGTGGGACTTTAACTAATCTGAAATTCCAGCATATAGTAGTACATGATCTGGCCTATCGACAGTTGCAGGATAGGGGTCGAGAAGTCTGACGATGCTGCGAGAACGACGATAGGAGCTTTGTTTATTTAACAAAGATAAAATCGGTGCTCGGAATGGTTCTCGGGGCCTAAATCGCACATTCCCGATATTACTGCCCCGAATTGGTCTCTGATTTTATCTTATTTTCTCACACAATCATCACACTTCTCGACCCAATCTGACCGGAAATAAGATGAAATCGGAGACGAATTCTGGGCAGTAATATCCGGAACGTCCGATCGAGGCCCCGGGAACCATTCTGACCACCGATTTTATCTTTGTTAAATAAACAATGCTTCTACCGTCGTTCTCGCAGCATCGTCAGACTTCCTTATCGAATCTGACCGGAAGGAAGATAAAATCGGAGTTGAATTCGGGGCAGTAATATCGGGAACGTCCGATCGAGGCTCCGAGAACCATTCCGAGCACCGATTTTATCTTTGTTAAATAAACAATGCTCCTACCGTCGTTCTCGCACCATCGTTAGACTTCCTTACCCAATCTGGCCGGAAGTAAAATAAAATCGGAGACGAATTCGGGGCAGTAATATCGGGAACGTCCGATCGAGGCTCCGAGAACCATTCCGAGCACCGATTTTATCTTTGTTAAATAAACAATGCTTCTACCGTCGTTCTCGCACCATCGTTAGACTTCCTTACCCAATCTGGCCGGAAGTAAAATAAAATCGGAGACGAATTCGGGGCAGTAATATCGGGAACGTCCGATCGAGGCTCCGAGAACCATTCCGAGCACCGATTTTATCTTTGTTAAATAAACAATGCTTCTACCGTCGTTCTCGCAGCATCGTCAGACTTCCTTATCGAATCTGACCGGAAGGAAGATAAAATCGGAGTTGAATTCGGGGCAGTAATATCGGGAATGTCCGATCGATGCCCCAAGAACCATTGCAAGCACCGATTTTATCTTTGTTAAATAAACAATGCTCCTACCGTCGTTTTCGCAGCATCGTCAGACTTCTCGACGCAATCTGACCAGAAGTAAGCTAAAATCGGAGACGAATTCGGGGCAGTAATATCGGGAATGTCCGATCGAGGCCCCGAGAACCATTCTGACCACCGCTTTTATCTTTGATAAATAAACAATGCTCCTACCGTCATTCTCGCAGCATCGTCAGACTTCCTTATCCAATCTGACCGGAAGGAAGATAAAATCGGAGTTGAATTCGGGGCAGTAATATCGGGAATGTCCGATCGATGCCCCAAGGACCATTGCGAGCACCGATTTTATCTTTGTTAAATAAACAATGCTCCTACCGTCGTTCTCGCACCATCGTTAGACTTCCTTACCCAATCTGGCCGGAAGTAAAATAAAATCGGAGACGAATTCGGGGCAGTAATATCGGGAACGTCCGATCGAGGCTCCGAGAACCATTCCGAGCACCGATTTTATCTTTGTTAAATAGATGCTCCTGCCGTCGTTCTCGCGGCATCGTCAGACTTCTCGACCCAATCTGACCGGAAGTAAGATAAAATCGGAGACGAATTCGGGGCAGTAATATCAGAAATGTCCGATCGAGACTCCGAGAACCATTCCGAGCACCTATTTTATCTTTGTTAAATAAACAACGCTCCTACCGTCGTTCTCGCACCATCGTCAGACTTCTCGATCCAATCTGACTGATTGAGTAGAGAATTTTAATCCGCATTTCGCGAACCTGGGTCGTTTTTGTCCTGCCCAAGATCATTTTCTTCGCAGGTTGCTTAATATTTAATTTAAAAAAATATTAATCATAAGAAAGAAAAGAACCTTATTTTCCCTTGAGAAGTACGGCCTAAAGATTGACCATGTATTTTTTCAGATGTATTTCATTGACTGGTAGTCAATGAAATACATTGGTTGGTTTGGTAGTGCGAATACGAAAACGACCCAGGTTCACGGGATTAAGGTGCCTCAAATAGCTTCACGGAATGAGGGTTAAGATAACCGATTGAACTTAATCGATAGATTGTGAACTTTATTAAAAATAATGTCCATTTCGAAAATGTTCGAGGATTTCGTGCTCCGCAAATAATATTTTAAATCATATGCGAATTAAATCATATGCTAACAACTTTTGGAATAAATAATCCTAACATTACATTTTAAACTAATTTCGCGTGAAATTATTAGTATTTACCAAATCCTATGAATATTTTTGTTTTTTTTACTGTTTCATAAATTATCTTAAAATTCTGTAACTACGGGATTTTACGATATTTATTTTTATATTTAGAATAATGTAGAATATTTTTGTATTTAGAATTTAAGATTTAAAAATGATGTAACTACAGAATGTTCAGATTATTTATGCAACATTAAAAAACAAAAATACTCGTAGTATTTGGTAAAAAATAATAATTTCACGCCAAATTACTTTAAAATGTATTGCTAGAATTGTTTATTCTCAAGTTATTAGCGAATCCTCAAACATTTTAGAAATTGACATTCTTTTCAATAACGTTCTCGGATAGGGGCACATTCAGATCCCTCTGTTCGACCGCGTGTCATAGGACCAACTTCCTGTGGCAGCCGAACATTCGGAAGTTGCAGCTGTGACGTCAGCAGACTAGCACTTCCTATAGCGCCCCCGTGTCTGATTTAGCTCATTTGTTCCACTGATTAAATTCCGATCTATCGAATTTAAATCGTATGTTTGATAATTTTTTCTCCATGACGGGGGGCTCAAATAAAGTTTTTCGGGAGCGTTCCGTGATCGGAATTTTCCAGCCTTCGTTCTCCTGCACGCAATATGGAATTTTCATTTTTTTTCCAGAATACGCTATTTTCTCTGGCAAATACTGTTCATGACAAAAATAATATATATATTTTTTCAAAGGGAGCTTGAAATACCATGCATAATCATATTTTTTTCAGTCGCAAAATCACCGCGCAAGACCCTTAAAAAACGCATACCCACCTTATAAAAGTCACCCTGTCACTACGGATATATAGGCCTTAGTGAATTTACTCTTCGCAATGACAGCGAAGCTATCGAGATAACTGGTCGTGGCAAAAAATTACGCGTGTTCTCGATTAGCGACAGAAATACTCTTCACTTTGCCCACATTGGCGTAGCTGGGAGGGGGAAGGGGTGGGCAGGCCGCCGGCCCGAGAAAAAAATCGATCCGTAATGATTCAACTCAAATAATCAATTCGATATATTTAACTTTCACCCAACCGAGCATGAGGAAATAATGTAACAACACTTGAACTTTTTTTTCGTTGTAATTTCGTAATTTATATAAAAGTAGATATTCCATTACGTAAATTAAATAGATATTCAAATTTCACAATTAAGTCAACTGTGGGCAAAAGCAATCCATTATATTTCCCGATACACAACCAGAATAATACTGGAAGATCAACATTAACAATATCATTGTGAATCTAAAATACCAATTTGAGAATATAGCATTAGCTCATCCAGTTGACGTATTTTTGATTGGATATGACAAACGGAGAGGATTCCATTAATAATAAAAAAATATTAATAATTGATACGTTAGCCTTAGAAGCTGAAGCGATGGTCAGTACTGCCCTAACTTATATAAACTTTTTCAAGCAGCAATAGTTCTCTCAGTGAGCACCACCGGCTGCGAGAGAAGTTTTGCTGCTACGAGGCGGGTAAAAACGAGGTTTTAAAACACAATGCTTTAGGCACGATTTTTTCATACGTCGCTGCTGCACATAGAGAATGACATTGTTAAAAAAAATTCTAGCCGAATAAGTGTTGGGCCAATTTGCAAAAGAAAAATAGAAAATTGAGACTTATTTGATTGAGTGCCTACTGAAAGTAAAGTTTGAAGATTGGTAACTGAATTGAAGTATAATGAACAATTTGTTGATTATTCTTTCAGGGTATTCCATGAAGGTGATATTAATGTTAACATGAAAGTGTGATTAAAGCGACTTTTATATTTTATGTGTGTTACGTGATTATCCACTATTATGAAATTTTTTTAAGTGATTGAATGGAACGAACTTTGTTGTCAGCTCCCCCCCCCCCCCCCCCCTAGGCTGCCCCCAGGAAAAATGCTGGCCAAGGCAAAGTAGGCCCATATAACCATGGCACAGAAAACAACCTGGAGCCTGACTTCCTTCCGTCCACTCGTGAAATTCGTTTTTTAAGGGCAATAGAATATTCTGCAAATTTGAAGTATCGTATTCAAAGGGAATGAAAAATGCAAATCAACGAGGCAAATTCGTTTCGACGAGTCGTAGGCGTCCCTGTTGCAATGTACGGCACAAACCCATAGAATGTCAAACACGAGTAAATTAATCGTCTAATTACAATTCGATGAATTACCAAAGAACTTCTATTACCGCAGATCCCTGCTGACCGCCACATCCGTGTATCGAGGCAAAGATTCCGTGTTGGGATATACGGGATCTGCGGCCTTAACCGGTGGATTGTTCAAACTGAACATGGGTCCTAAAGGAGTAGTGGCGGGAACCGTTTTGGGAGGCACCCTGGGTGCAATCGCTGGATCGCTTTCCCTGCTGATATTGAATGTTGGCGGATACTCACTGTCGGATATACAAAATATGTCAAAAATGATAGTCGACGCGAGACAAGAGTTGGTACATTTGGATAACCGAGTAAGCGGACATTTTGAAACTTTTGGTATGACAATAAAGTTTTGAAATCATTTTTTGCAGCGCATTGAGGGAGGCTTGCAAAGAACAAATGAAGCAGGAATTGAATTCTATCATGGAGACCGACGCGGCTGAGGAGTAGTTTATAAACATAAGACCTTTTTGACAAACATAGTGATACGAAACGAACGTACAGAGAAACTTTACGGTAATCAAATGCTCGAGAATATTAATTCACTATCGTTTTAACTCATCACGATGACTGAATGGAGCATTCGTAGAATTGTTATGCAAATTTCCATACGTAAATAAATAATTAATGATCTTTTTTGAAAGTCGAAGTAATGCGTTTCCATTAATACCATAAGGAATGTACAGTTAAGAAAAATACAGCGAAAGAAAAGTTAAGGAATATTACTACTTCGTTGGGTTGCAAAAACAGACGATTTTTTTGTTTACACTTTCTACTCGTGAAAGCTCCCCTTAAGGACATGGCACACACGTCCGGTCGGTAAAAATCGTACGGCCAAGCTTTCTTCTGGATGGATCACATTTCGGGCAAACGAAGAAAAAGACGTTCTTCGTCGTTCAACATAGAGCCGAAGGTGTTTCTTATTTTTTCAAAATATCAGCCGTCTCGGAGAACACTGGCAATCTGCAAATCAGCGGTCTCCCTCGCACTCATGCCTACTCGGTAGTTCGACACTGCGCCTTGAAACTCTGCGAAGGTGCTCCCCGGTGGGTGATGAAGCAAACTCAAGAAAACTAGGGCTACAATGTCTACAAAACTCGTCTTTCTAAAGTAAACTATAATAATCATTTTGAAATAAACCTCTTTATGTACGACAAAAAACTGCCGAAATTTCCGTTCGAAGATTTTTCTTCATCTTAACATCATTGACAAAAAAGTTTGTGCATAATTACGATTGTAGGCTACTTTCTGCGCAAGCTTGTATCGATTAAAAAACTCATTCATTTTTGTGGTTTAGATTATTTTCGGAGCATCGGTAATGATAATTTTGGTCATGTAGAAGAATTTTTTTTTCAATACTTATATGTTCATGTTTGTACAAAATTCAATGCATTTATTTTGAATAGTTATCCATGAAGGAATTGACGTTTTTTCGAAGCCAACAAAGCAGAATCCTGGTTTAAGGGGTTAGGTCGTAAAAATTTCAATACATGATTCGCCGTTTGAGATAACTTAAATTGAAGATGAAGGTCCAACAAATGGTGCAGGCATTGCAGAATAGAGGTAAGGTTATGGTTACATAAATAGAACCGTAGTAACACTTTAAACACTTTTTGTCAGAAACTGCGTTTCTCAAAACGGTATAATTTGATACTTATTCAGTGTAATAGTAGATTAATCTCCACCGACGTTTTTCTCCTTGACATTCTCTCTCATTTGTTATAAACAATAATATAAATGTTCCTCGAAAAATCGAGAAAAAAATTCACATTTTTTTTTATGCTTGAATTACAATTTCAAAAAAAGCTCGGCCACGTCTTAGCGAATATGATCTATTATGATTTTTTTTAAATCATTTTTTGGTTTACACCAACCGGGTGGCCAAAATCAAGTATACCGTTAAGCCCCACACGTTCAAAGGTCCTCCACGAGATCGTTTATAACTTTTCAAATCATTAATATTTTAAATGAAAATTGGCACACAACTTTGTTAATGTACATACAAATAAATGTTCAACAATTTTTCAATCATCTTACTTATCCCTTCAAAATTAATTTAGCAAATAAGCCTGATTTTCGGGTCGTCGCAGTAGCCCAACCTCTTAAGTTAAGTGTGCTCTTCCACATTACATATATTTTTTCAACTTTCTAAAACCTTTGAAAAATAATTTGACGTTTTTTTTCAAAGCGCTGCAATCTCATGGAATACCCCATGAAGTGTGAGCTCGGTGAGGTCTCACTAGATATAATTAACAACACACTCACCACCTAAGAATACAAATGGCCTCAAGGAAACATTTTACTTTTTCTCCAAACCACCATTATCGGCCAGACAATAAATAAATAACGAGTAACTCACCCACTATGCAGATGTATACAATTGCAGCATCTCGGAAACTAATCACTCATGACAAGGAATCACAGTTCCATTGAAGCGCTGAAATCTGCCTATGCATACGCAATATCCTTGTTTGTCTATTAAAAGCACAAGAGATAAATCAAATGTGGAACAGTTGAAAGCAAATTAACACACATCTCCTTACACATAGTTGAGTTAATATGTAAATCACATACATAGATGATAACGTACCTCAACCTTTATTGCATTGAATGAAACATTTTTTTTCCAGCAGTGATATCATTTATTACATTGATAACTTATTTGATAATCGTCAGAGACTTTATGGGGTTTTCACTTTTTCGCGATTCTCCAGTACACATCGCAATTACGCGATTTTCTTTTGTAAATCGTATTTGTCACAAGCAATCATATTTTTATTGAACGATTGTCGACGGAAGAGACATGATTTGAAAATAAATGTATATATATATATATATATATATATATATATATATATGTATGTATGTATACTATATACGACAAATCCTGCTACCAATACAGAATAGGCCTGCTTTTCCACTTCACAAAAACTTGTTAAAAAAAATTTTTAAACGAACGTAATAAAATACTCAAAGCGGTTCGTGATTAATAAGGGAAGATAAATACTTTAGCGTCGCGGTTCTCGCAATATTTGTAAATCTAATACCCTTTCGCATTTGCTTTCGTCTTCGCGCAACGGACATGGCTAACAGCGCGCTTGATTTTTCTTTCATCTTTTTTTATTTGTTTTCTGTCTTTTGCAAACTCTCCGCTCTCAAGCCTCTTGACCGGACGTCTCTAGATCGTGAACCTTCGTTATTCGTTTAGCACCTCTGCTCGGCGGACCCTTCGGTTTTGCGAATTTTGGCCGATGCAAATTAACTTTTGGGTGCAATTCCTCTTGCAAAAATTCCTCCGTTAGTTGATTCCCATCATCTATTTCAAGCTATACAACCAAACAAAATCATTTTTCATATAAACGTAAATATCTGCGACGTTATAAATAGAATATAAGTATATATATATATATATATATATATATATATATATATATATATATATATATATATATATATATATATATCCCGAACATACTAAAACCACGTACAACAAGTGTCGGAGATTTTACATTAAAACCAGTACAAAACAAAAGGAAAACAAGAAACTAAATGAAAATTCAGGCCTATTCTGTAAGAGCAATCGTGTCTCGGTCGTTGTTAATCTTATATACCATATGGATGTATCAATCAATCGCCACGAGGATATTCATACCTACGAGCAGCGGATCTTTTTTACATTCGACGAAAGTTGAATATACTATCGTGCGAGAATTAATGCGAAAAAAAACAAGAAGTTGTTGGATTAAAATTGCATAATGGGTTTTATTTTTCGTAGCATATTGAAGTGTTGGCAAGATATACAATATTACGATATTCATAATAACGAACCTACGGTTACAACGGAAACTTTGTATACGGCTAGTCATACTTCTTCTCTTTTCTTTCAAATTCTTCTCCCGACGATAAAAACACTTACAGAATAGGCCGGGAAACCGTGTTTTCTCGCAAAATATATTTTTTTGAATTAAAAAGCCATGCTTGAAAAAACGGTGTGCGTCACAAATATTTGTTAATCTCGAACACAAGTTAATAGTACGATTTTGTTGTTTTTTTGAGCATTACAGATCCTATTTTATAATGCCTTAATTATTTTTAACCAAACGCGCGCGAAGATTTGCAATCACGCTCTGGCCTTATATATTCCTCGTGCCTTTATCGCTCTCCTCTTATTTCTTTTCATCTTCTCCCTTTTCCATCAAACTTTGAGGAAGAATACAATCGGATGCGTTTGATTATACACCACAATAATTAGACAATAATTGTTGGCGATGCGTTAATTTCGTGAACCTGAACATACTTGATTGTTCCCGAAAATCTTGACGCGGGGCATTGGCATGTGCGCATGTTAAGTGTTAGTTGTGACTCGGACATAAATGGCTCATCTTTGTTTTTTTTCTTCTTCGAAAAAGTTTTTATAAAAAGCTACAAGATTTAAAAAAATACACATCACAAAAAATAGAATGCCTCTCGAATATCATAATCTGGCTACCTGTGTATCTGACTCATCTACTCGACATCGCGATGCATGTACACATTTTTCTTATTGTTGTCGACCCTTTTTTCTTCTGTCATACTGCATTTCGCCCGTACCGAAATACACAAACATTTCCGTATCTCGTGCTGACATCAATAAAAAACGATATGGGGGATTTATTTCAATATTTTCTTTCTCTTTCTCATGCATCTTTCATCGGATATAGAGCAGGTGAGACCGTACCTCGTTCAGTCTTACGTCGTACAAAATAGTTGTAAGATTCACTAGGTCGAATTTTTCCGTAATATTATGGAGTTTATGTGAGATTATTTTCAGTTTTTTTTTACGTATAGGCTCATTTTTACATTCAACCTTGTAATGCATATATATATGAACACATATATACATGTGTGTGTGTGTGTGTGTGTGTGCGCGCGCGCGCGCGCGCGCGCGTGTGTGTGCGTGCGTGTGCTGACTTGCAATAACGTGCCCGATGCCTTTACATACTTTTGTCTCGCTAAAGAGACTCGTCCGATTCTTCAGATCACCCTCCTTACAAACACGCATCGCTCCTCGTGCATGTACAACTCAACGATTCAGTATTCATTTATAATGTTTTTCCTATAGCTATCGAAGCCGACACGAGTTGGCTAAGCCTATTTTATCCGTGTACAATATTCGCCGCAAGGCGCGCACCGTCTCTGTAGCCTATTCGTTTCTCACGTTTTTTTATCTTGCTTTTTCCAATATGTATTCATGTTTATGAGGCACTCCGGGCGAAATCGATCTACGCGTGACTCGGAATTCCTTTCATCCTGTTTGTGTAACTGTTTAATAAGATTTCGAGATTATTTTGTCTTGTCTGACCGCATCTTAATAACGATACGAACATATCTACGATGAAACCGTCGTCTCACACGTCATCTTTTCGATTGAGAATTTCAAAACGCAATCGCGATATACGTTGCAATTGTTTGTTATCGAGAAAATGTTGAATTGTGAAACAATTGATTATTTCAATGTTATAGACAGAAAAGAGAAATGGTTTTTTAAATATTTTCATATTTAAGATTGGGAAACATCCGGTTGATTTACAAAAAAAATGTATTACGAATATCAGAACTTCAGCACCATCATTATGAATGGGGCTCGTAGGTGAAGATTATAGTGCGCAGCGTTATTCAAATTGTAGCAAGAATGGTTATGATTTCGGAATATAAATCGTGGCTAACTCTACACATGTTCGATATTTCGTTATTAAGTAAACGGTTGAGAAAAACGGCATGTACGAGAAAATACAATATTTTTGAAGATTCGATGGTGAATGTGAAAATAATAATGGACAATTTTTTTGGCAGTGGAAATCAGACTTGTGTTAAGTTGAAATAGAATGCCTCGTGGATCTAATCCGAGACTGTGAAAACATAAAGAGAAACTCAACGTGAGTGGCGCGAGCGAACCGGGGCACACGAAACGGCCTCTTTTTAAACTCTCTAATAATCACATGTGGCAATATAATGCAATATTGCCCTATACATATTCGATTAAAATCCATCAACTCCTACAACGATAAATTCTAAATTGTCGCTTTATACGAATTTTCTAGTCAAACCTTCGAGTTCGGAGAGAGAAGCGGAAGAAAGTGGAGGAAGGGAACGGGGAAGTTTTACCCAAAGACGATTAATAGACAACTTATACGTTACGTATCACTTTTCACGAGACTAGGAACTAATTTCATATACACATATTTTTTTTTGCCGCATACAATACGTTTTGATTCAATGAGCAAGCATCGTCATCGATTCCACAATGAATCGGAAATCACAGTGGCGAAATTATTTAGAGGCAAGCACAAATAACGAGAAAAAGTATCGTACGAACACCATTCGGAAAACAGAACGAAGGGATGTTCGACTCGTCAACGCTAAGCGTAGTCCATGAAGTAAAAAGAGGACGGAAATAACGAGGCAAAAGAAAATAATGCCTTTCAGAGAATGCTAAGCGATCAAATGACCAAGGAATTAAAGAGTCCATCGTCGAGGACGAAGGTTTTCAGGACTCGAGGAAAGGAAGACGTGAAAGGCTTGACTCGAAATTCTTTCTGATCAACGGGGGACGAGCGACGTCAAAACCTAACATTAATCTCGGAATAAAAATCCTACAACTCGTCATATACAATTCGAACGAATACTAATCGATAGACAAAACGTTACAATAAAATTGGCATTATCGTTTCATCTTTCAATTTGTTTTTTCCAATTCTTTCTCTTCTCTTAACCATGGAAGAGATAAAACGTTCTATAGCGGAGCACATAATCCGCAGCGGAAATCAGCTCCTTTCATTAGCATTAAAGAATCTTTTCCTTTAAAAATAATATACAAATTGTAATATTCGCTTCTGGGCAGGAATTTTACGGTATCAGTGACTGCGAACTTTTGTTCTTTGCTCCATGTAATGATTAATTTCCTTATCTTCTCCTCGGAAAAAACACTCGAATATTAAAGCGACGAGTGACGAATAACAAAGCGACTTATTTATTTTCTCGTCAGTACATGTCACTTCAAAGATTTTTCATCTGCTATCCACTACAAAATTGATCATCTAATACGATACAAAGACAACGTACGCAGTCACTACTGCCATAGATCACGTTGAGAAAAACAAATTCATCGAAATTATACTTTTAATAGGGAAAGAAAAATCTTTTTGTTTTAAAACAACGAAAGATTCTGATTTCTTGGCTACATATTTAAAACACATGTGTGTGTTTGGAACGAGAGAAGCGTAGACATTGATTCGACGACATAAGGAGGAGTATTGTTCTCGATAATTTAGAAAAATACACCGTTCGGTCTACTCTGTCTCGCTACGAACAGGTATACATCTAGGTATACGAATATTATCACCTTGCATGACCGTCATTTTCTTTCTCCCACAGTCTCGCAATTCGAGCAACGTCCAATCGATGAGACTTTGGGATAATTTAATTTAAAAAATTCCTTTGCTCTTTCTATCTCTTTCTAATCGTCGTTCTTTTTTTCGTGTTTGCGAGAGATTGCATTAGGTCGCGCGAACACTTTAGAAATGAATATTTGAAAAAAAAAAAAAAAAAACAAAAGAAAAAGCTTATCGCTGAGAGCACGAAACCAAAAGTAACGACGCTCGTGGGCGCAAAAGTAAAGAAACCAAGGTAATTCGTATTATGCATGGAATTCGCGAGAGAGACTCCGTGCGTCAATGAATTCGATACAGGCGATACAAGACTCTCGATAAAAGTTTGCTAAACATTTGTATGTCGTCGTCAACGTTTTTTTCTCTTTTGTTGTGCTCTTTTTTCTGTCATTTTCCAGTTCTTGTCATTCTGTTTGTTTGGAACGGGCCGAACAAACGGACGTTGAACCCGTTAACTCAAGACGCAAGAGCGCTTCTGCTTCGACTTTTTCTCGGGAAATGTCTGTATGGGTGCCGAGGGCGTCGACGGGGTTGCGGGAGTCTCTGCACCGGTATCTTTTATCGTAGGAGGGTCCTCCAACATGTCCGTTAATTCCTCCCCGGTATTTATCTCCAACTGTGATTTTCGTATGGATCAATCCGTAAAAGTTATTCTCCTTCTCTTATTTCAATTTTTTATCGGGAAAACATTGCTCTTAAAATTCGTTTGCGCGCGTTTTCGAAGGAACGAAACAAGGTGAGATACGCGAATGGTGAAAGAAAGCACGGATCAGCCATCGATGCTGGCGAAAAATACGTTCAACCTTTTAAAACTCCGAAATCCGTACTTGGGTTTAAAGAGAAAAAAAGCAACTGGATTTATACTGTTTACTCGGTTTGGAAAAAGAGAACGAGTCAAGAAAAAATCAATCATAACTGATAGTCTGTTGTCCTTTGAAAACGTACAAGAGTTTATGACATTTCGATCCCCGTGACTGATGCATGGAAACGACCTTCAACAAGTCGCCAAAATAATACGTCACTCAAACGAGCATCGGGCTTTCCGGTCCATAATCGTTCGTCGTTGTACGAAAACACCGGAACTTGAAAATTCATTCATCTACTCGCAGTGTCGCACTGTTTTGTGGAATTAATGGTGCAATGATAATCGAGAGCATACAGAGGCAATTATTGAATAATGCTCAAGACAATTTAAGAAAGCGTATCGAAGGAGGTGAGGGAAGGAATCCCAAATAGCGCATGCAAACCGAAACACAATGATATGCATCTATACATATCCGCGTACGTATATACTTTGTCTGGTTAATAATGTTTGGCAAAGTAAAGCAATAAATCTATATCTACTGACCTTCTTGGCTATGTTTACACCGAGCGACTGGATGAGTTCCAGAAGTGGAGCTTTGCATGATGAGTACAACATCCTTTCCTTGATGCTGCAGCTGTATCCGGGCATGCTGTATATGAATACTGCAAAATCATCGAGAATTAATCTTAGAACTGTCATATAACTTTTATCTCGCCTCCGAACTGTACGCTGGCATGCACGCGCGCACTACTCTGTTCGTTGGCGTTGAGGGGTTAGGCTACTGCGGAAATTTAAAAAAATCGATAGACAACCCAAATTAAAGAGGAAGGTTCAACATATGGTTCAGGAATCGCAGATTGAAGGTAAACTTCTGATTACAACCATAGAACTGCTAGTGAAACTTTAAACGCGATTTTCTCTAAACTATGTTTTTCTTAAAGGTGTACACGATTTCTCGAGATTTAATAAACGGATTGACTTGAAAATTTGCACACTTATTCAGTGCAATACTAGTTGTCGTGACCAACGTTTCTCGGCTTGAATTATTTTCACTAGTTTTTAACAATAATGTCATATTTTCACAAAAAATCGAAAAAAAAATCCGATTCTTTAAATGATTGAAACATGATAACAGAACAAAGGTCGGTCAAGTATTAACCAATATTATCTATTTTAAAAAAACTGGTTTTTTTGTGCAGATCAACCGAGCGGCCAGAATCAAGTACACCGTTGAGCCCCTCACATTCAAAACCCCTTCACGAGATTGTTTATAATTTCTTTAATTATTAATACTTTTAATGAAATTTGGTACGCAACTTTGTTAATGTACATAGAAAATAAATGTCCAAACGATGTTTCAATCGTCCTACGTATTAATTCAAATTTTTTTTTTTTTTTAATAACCCTGAATTTCGGGTCATCACAGTAGCCTTAACCCCTTAAGTACGCTCCGATAGGGTTGAGTTGAAGATGAACGTCTTCAATTTTTGTTACGAAAGGAATAGTGTATAATGAAATGAAGTTCGGGAAAAAAAACAAGTGGTGACAAAATCAATTCGACAAAATGGAGGGGCGAAAAAATACAAGTACGTTAGCACCCCAGTATATGGTTCTGGGCTTGATTGTCAAGTCCTATGAAGTATTCAGAAAAATTGTCATAACTGAAGGAAAAACTAAATTACCGAATTAATTGAGTGGGGTGGTTATTGGCTAAGTGCAGAGTATAGGGTGGAGGTAATAAAATCGAACACAGCACTCCCAGTGGACACAAATTGCAATAAACTCGTCTATTTATTTGCCAAATCTGTATGAGCGTAGTACGAGATTTTTGTAATAAAAGTAAAAATATTGTTCTATTAAAAATTGGCCACGACGGTTACTGTGTAATAAATTGCAAAAATATCGGAAGGAATAGGAAACGTAAATTCTATCGATTCCCTGGATAGCTGCAATTTTAACTTTAAAGAAGTTATGTGCAGCGCCAAAAGAATAGAGGTTTGTCTCATAACACGAGCTTGAATTAGTAATAACTCACAATGACTCTAATTAATGAATACTTCACAAAACAAGACTCAATTTTAAACAAAAGCTTAAACTCGGGTCATGTTTTGTCCTTAACTCTTCTAGGTCGCTGACATGTTCAGCAGGCACCAACAGGTACCAACAGAACCTCCAACTCACATTGAGTCGGAGGTTCCAAATAAATATTGTGAGTTATACTCTCGAAGCTGGTCTTCAAAATTATGCTAAATTCGGTCTAAAGACAAAATTTTATTTATTATACTATAAAGTGGTGCCGCAACGACATATGTTTGTTAGATTTTGACAAACGAAATTATATACTTTCATTTTTCTCGTCTTATATCCAAATGACAAGTAAACAAAAAAATACATTTTAAGAAAATTTTCCTTACTTTTTTTCACTTTACTGAGAAAAAAAAACACTTCTTGCCGTCTTTGGCCGGGAAAATTGAGTTGATGCCAACAATTGAAATGCAATAAATGCGCGATTTTAATTTTTTCCATTTATACCACAATATTATAATCATAATTCCGGAAGCTTTGACAGAGCCGACAAAAATACGGACGCTATGCGGTCCTATGGTTGCGCACGGAGCCAATAAGACAATAGTCTAAAAGAGAGCAATTACGCCAAATGAATAGATGTCGTTTTTCCTTTACTGTTGCTTTGGTGTGATGTGGATCAAGGTTCAACAAGGTCCGTCGGATTTAAATAATTATAACCAATATGGAAAGCAATATGAACTCCCAGCCATACGTAAAGATAAAGTTTGTTCGTACACGTACATATAATCGCATGATCCAAACCAAATGCGTCATCGATCATCGATTCGTTAACCGAGCTCTAATCGGGCTTTACATACCTATACACTCCATGTAGTCGCCCTCGTGAGTGTGCTTGAAATTGTAGAGATGATATCTCGCGGAATTGGCGGGTACTTTCGTCGGCAGTTTGTCCAAAGAAACTTCGGGAGCAACCATCACCAGATGTATCTTCTCCTCCTCGAGGTCAATTCTCAGCTGCACGTACTCGTGAACTCCCTTGCCGAAATCGATCATCGCACTTCTGGCCTCGTCGGTAACGGGAAACGCGACGCCGCTCAGCGTCTGATGTCTCGTCTCCACGCTGTAATCCGTGTTGATCGTGGACTTCTTGAGCTCGACCAGCTCCTCCTCAGCGCTCGTCAGAGGTGCAGGCGCCGCATCGTTTCTCTTGTGCCTTCGATAGCCCTCCAGCGTAATGTCCTCCGGCACCGTGCCGTGCAGTTCATCCTTCATACAAGCTGTACCGAATTCCTGCTTGAGCGTGGCTTTCGTCGAAGCATACAGCATTTTTTGGCGTATCGGAGCGGTGTCCGGCGACCAGGAAATGAACAACCAATCGTAACCCGAATCCGACGACTTTGTGTCCAGTCTGTAGAGTATGTAAGCCGGCTGATCCTCGACCACCAAGGGTTTCACCATTTTGTCGTAATCGTCTTGCCACTTTCCGGACGGCTTAGACCATGCCGCCGCTGCTAGTTCCTCTGAGAAAGAATATGTTAAAGATTTTTAAAACACACCGAATAACAGCACTGACACAGATCTGCATCGGTGTGAAGCTAGTCGAATGTTTGGAAAATATCTGTTTTTGGTTTTTGACGGATTCTCAAAATATAACATTTCACACATATTCTCTGACAATCTCAAGTGGATCTGTCCAAACTTGAGGGAGTTATAGGCGTTTATAGATAAGCTCCGGGAACCGGCTAATTTTATCGCGTTTTTCTCACAATTATTTTTTTCATAATCTATGACCAGGATATCTAAAAAATCACTGCACTGATCATGTTCCAATTTCACGAGCTTCTTGATGATTATGATTATTTATTCTTTCTTATTTTTCAGTTGTGTCTATATACAGTCTGCCGCTGTGACTTTCATTGATCGAACATGTGTAATAGAGCCTGAGTGATTAGTTATCATATATTTATGTTATGACTATAGTTGGCTTATATTGTTTGTCGTTCCTGACTAGTACAAGCTTTTTTTACATATCGAAACGGAGCGCTTGAGGGACATTTTTTCTTCTTCTATTGACAGTTTTATTTTATCAACGAAAATATAGCATTTTGTTACCGTAGATACATACTTTCACTTTGGACTGCAGCTATTTTTTCAACAATCAATATTTCATAAAATTCTGCGTCCAAGCACTTGATCATTTCATGCAGACTAAATGGGTTGGATTTTTTTTTTCGGACGATTTTCAAAGGACGTTTTTCAAACAGCAGGCTGCACAAACTATTGTATCGACTACATTTATAATTTTTTTCAAAAGAATAATTGCAAAAGATACCCAAAACCATACTCTTCAATGTTAGAATAAAAAAAATTGAAAACCTGCACATGCTTTTCCAGAAAAAATCAAGAAAATTCCACGTTTTTTTCCAGCCACAAGCTAGGTGTAACCCGTTAAGGTGAGAAGACGTATTGGCCACAAAAAAATTCAACTAATCTCTAAAAGAAATTACCAACTTTTTTAGGCAAAAAAGGAGACTTCTTTCAAGCAAATAGATTCTACTGCGACAGTTGAAAGATGTACGTTTAAAACTTTGCTTTATTAATGACAAAATATGTAAGTGGGATACACATTAAAGTGTCATATTTCAGGAAAGAAAGTTTTGCAGGTGAAAATAAGCCCATGGCCAATTGGATGGCCGACGATCAAAGTATACTGGATATTGCTTGGGATGGCAAACTTCTAGCTCTAATACCTCTTCTCTCGGGATTTATTCAAATTTATAATAACTGGAAGGGTTATGATATCTGCTTGTAGAGTTTCAACAAGCTTTATGGTTTCTGACTCGAAATATTTTATACCAAAGCGAGTAACCTTCTATATAATGTCTATGATCGAAATGTGTAGAACGAAATGCTGGTGTTGGCTCGTATTTTCAACTTTACGTTTAAACCGGTAAATACGTTATGATGAAAAAAAAACTCCAGGTAGCAGAGGACGATCATCAGGATTAGGTTGAAGAGAGAATAAGTATCTCGTTTCTGAAATACAATTACAAAAAAGATTGAAGGGTAAGGCTACTGTAAAAATTCAACGCTCTTGTTCGTCGCTTGAGGCAACGCAAATTAAAGAGGAAAGTCCGACATATGGTACAGGAATCACGGATTGAAGGTAAACTTATGATTACATAAATAGAGTTGCTAGTAAAAATTTTAACGCATTTTTCTCAAAACTGTGTTCTCAAAATGGTATACACGGTTTCTCGACATCTAATGAATAGGTTGACATGAAATTTGGTATAACTATTCAGTGTAATAGTAGTTTAGTCTTGACCGACGTTTTTCTTCTTGACCTCTTTTTTATTAGTTATTAGACTTTTTCTGAAAAACTTTTTCTGAAAAAAAATCGATTGAAAAATTATAACATTGTTTTGGATTATCGAAACACAATAAAAAAAAATTCAGTCAAGTCTTAGCCAATGTTATTGTTTTTAAGATAAAAACTCGGTTTGTTTTTCGTTTCAGATCAAGGTGGCCAAAACCAAGTACACTGTTGAGCCCCTCACGTTCAAAGGTCCTTTTCCAGATTTGTTTATAACTTCTCTAATTATTAATATTTTTAATAAACTTTGGTACATAATTTTGTTAATGTACATACAAATAAATCTCCAAAAGATTTTTCAATCATCTTACTTATTCCTTCGAAATTGATTTGTTTCAATAACCCGGATTTTCAGGTTCTCACAGTAGCCTAACAATTTTATCTTTATTAACGAGTAAACGAGTATGTCCACATGAACGACTGCACGGTAGGTAGCGGCAAGCATAGAATCAATCGAAAGCTCAATGCTCAACTGTCGTACTTTATCAAGCGTAGTGAGAAAATCTTCCGAACCTTATTGTATGACTAGAACTCAAAAGTTTGATGTCTAAGATTTTTTTTTCTTAAGCCCTCGATTGAATTTTCGATCATTTTCTTGGCACATGGAAAATCTTTTTTTTTTACATTTAAATTTCATTCAAAGCCTAGTAGCTAGATAAATCTATTAGACCTGTAAAATGTAATTAAAATTATTCTCAATGTTCACAAATTGCCCGTAATTTTCCTTTTATCCGGAAATTGATATCCGTTTCGTCATTGACAACTCAGTCATCGAAGTGGCGAGAGAAAAAAATCGACTCACCGTTCTCTATGGAGATCTTCAGAACCCGTATTTTTCCGTCGCGACATTTCGCGAATATTTTCTTCAAAGCGTCATTGGCTGGAAGCGAACGATACTTTGTTATGGAGAAAAAAAAGCGAATCTCTTTAGGAGTGGCAGTAAGTTTGAGGTTACTACGTTTGAGTGCTTGTCGTCGCAGACAAAGTTTTCACTAATGTTCTGTAATAATCTTGCCTCTCCTCAGTTCTCACCTTTTATTCCCGTTTGATGAGACATTTTTCACTCTTATTATTTTCGGCTCGCCTCTAAACCCGCGGAACTTTGCAAGTCTAATTTGTTTTTCTTTCTATTCTTATTTTTGTTCCTCCTCTCGACCCGCGCCGTTCGATCTGCCAAAAGTTACGAGCAACCGCTATCTCCAACTGACTCTGCCTGTTTCGTCGGCGATCTTGAGCGCTCGAGAGCGCGAAACGAAAGAACGCGGTTGGACGACGCGTGAGGATGGCAACCAGTGTAGGACCAATCAGTGAGCTCCGCTCATATTTCAAGCGGCCCTTGGTGACAGAAGACTGGTCGGACTGCATGCCCCGCGACCTTCGTGCAGCTGCACACACCAATGTGCATACGATGTGTCAAATCGAGAAAAAAGAAAACAACGAGCTTCGATGAAAATTATGAGAGAATGGCAGGGAGACGGGCGAAATGCGATTCGGTCGCAGGATATCGCGTATGAAATCGTCAACCGGAAAGTTTCAAAAAAATAATTTCTTTTACATCGATTGTTCCGCACATCTATGATTTTTACATAAATCATTTCCGGATACTGATACATCTATACTTTGTGTCGCAACGCGCCTATAATTTTCTTTCTCCAGGTTCTATCGATACAAAGATCCCAAGTTTTTATAAATTATTTTTTCACCTTTTTAAAAATATAAATAAACGGCTTTTCTCCATCGAATCAGAATACCCAGAGGAGTTCATCATTGTACCGGAAGTATGAACTGTACTTTTTCAGGGTTATCGATGACGGCGGCAGGTTCAAGGCGAGATATTTACAACGATGAAAAAACGATATCTTTTTTCCCCTTTAAATGATAGAACTATGTATGTAGAATATCTTCCCAAACTTTCAAAGCGAAATTCGAAAAACTTCAAACGTTACAGCCCGTCAACGCTGTGTCTCACCTACCCAGGTAGCAATTTTCAAAAAGTTGTCCAAAAGTCGGCTAAAAGGGTGCCAAATGTCCGCCTGGAAGTTATCTTAAAGTCAACAACCATCCAAAAAGATAACTGTTGGACACATGATAACTTATAGGTAACTTCCAAGCGGACATTTGGTACCCATTTGGACAACTAATAGACAACTATTTTGAAATTGCTACCTGGGTAACCGCTCGGATGCTCGCCGCTTCTACCTGCGCGCGCCGCAGGTACAACCCAGAACGCAAAGGGTACTGTAATTAATAGTTAAATTACTTTGTAACAAATTACTGAAGTAATTACTTACCACAAGTACCCAGTGCAATTTGATTCAAATTCTATGTAAACTTTGAGGGCGTTTTTCGCAAAACATCATTTTCGACATTGGCATGCAGGATTACTCAAAAACTATTAAGCCGATTGAGTTTAAACTTGGTAGAAATATTCATAATATTCCTACCTTCTAGTTGACGAGAATTGTTTTTGAAAACTAAAAAAACTACTTTTTTGACCGAAATTGTACAGAAAAAATGCGTGCAGTTTGATTTTTTGTTAATCCGTGCCATTCTCGTAAATTGACATTATCTTCATTTTAATTACGGTCAAATAGAAACTATACGTGTTCTAACTGAAAAGATTTCTGATTATTTTGCAAATCGAAGTCTACGGGAAGCTAGACTGCACGCCTAGATGTACTTTTGAAATATACCTACAGTTTCATAAATGTAGAATAATTGTTCCTTAGTTTAAAAAATCCCTCAAAATTGCTTAATTTTTCCCGTCTGAGTATATATCCCGCCTTAACGGCGTTTAAAAAGCTGCGACTCTTTCCCTCGATTTTCACCATACGTACAACTATGTAGGTACTTTTATTCACATATGCGGGTGTAGATCGTGTAGATGTATATTATCCAGATGGTTTTATCGTCGACGAATTAAATTTCGCACACAGAAAAATACTTTCTCCGTAATTTCAAAGTTGTGAAAGCGAAATTCTTTTATAGTGACGTCGCAATAATCATACGATGCTTATCGTTTCATGATTTTTTTCTTCATTCAGCGGAACCGCACGAAACAGTTTCATAAATGGCCGACAACAAGTTATAGTAAAAACTACATCCGTCGAATGTTAAATCTACGATCGTATATACCGTGCAGAGTCTAGGTATTCATTTGCGCGGTAATTTTTGACAAATGATTTAATAGCGAGAAATTTAATGATCACTTGTAAGGAGACGTGAAATAGATGTAAGCGCGAGAGAGATAGCTGCACATTTTTTTGGAATACGCGACTTTCATTGCACGGAGCGAATATGGCGGGAATTTGCTTTTTGAGGTATTCCTTTCACGTACCCGAATTTTTAACAATTAACTGATTCTTGTCTGTCATCAAGTAAAAATACATCCCAGTATACTGATAAAATTTCAAGCCAAGTACCGAACTCTTAACGAAAAACTACAACTCTAAAAATGGTCTCATTTATACGGCGCTATATGGAGATGACACGCTGGCTGCATTTCTATCTAATATGTTTTACACTGAATAACTCTAGATGCTCGGTATAAACTGCTCGTGCGTTAAAAAAAATAAAAAATTCCGTTTCGAGCATAAAAAGGGGGTCACTAAATGTTTCAAGAAAATATGGATGATAAAACTTAGAAAAATGTCACTAGCAGAAGAATTGTAGAAGCCGCAATTTTTTACAGGAAATATAAAAATGTCTAAATCCACTAAATATGCGCGAATTTTTTTATTCTAGTTTATCTTTGGGTATTAATAATTTATTGTATCATATTTTTATTAAGAGCTACTGTAACCGACGAATGATTCAGAAGGGCACTCCCCATGCCCCTATAAAATACGGCCCTCCGCGAAAGGAATACGTTTACGAAATATCTACAATCGTTAAGGCCCGGTTCCACAACTCTCGGTCAACCGAGTTGAGAGCGTGTACAAGGTCAACATAACATCACAAATTTTCGAATCGAGTTTTCCATAGATCGTTGAGTTTTTCAAAGAAAAACAAAGCATCAGGCTCTGGAAAATTCTCTGACGCAGAGCTTGACGGTTTTGTTTTGCCCTAAATATTATTTATCTCTGAGAAATCTCTGTTTGAAAATTTCGGCTATCTCTCTCGAACTTATATGTCACGTGGTACATCTTCTACTTCGCCTTAAGGAGGAATATACATTGAGAACGTTCAAAAAATCGATTTCTTTTCTTTTTTCTTTAAAGCATAGTACTATATATGTAGAATATTTTCCCAAAGTTTCAAAGCGAAATTCGAAAAACTTCAAACGTTACAGCCCGTCAACGCTGTGCGTCACCGCTCGAATTCGAGGCGGGCGTGAACTTCAAACGCGTTTTTCTCAAAACTGCATTATCGAAATTGGCGTGCAGGATTACTCAAAAACTATTAAGCCGATTGAGTTGAAACTTGGTAGAAACGTTGACAATATTGGTAATAAACTTCTATTCTTGGTAATAAACTATAATATTTGTAATAAACTTCTACTTGACGAAAATTGTTTTTGAAAAATTGGAAAAAACTCCTTTTTAATCCACATTTTACAGAAATGTTGCGTGAAATGTTGATTTTTTTTGTTAATGGGTGCCGTTTTCTCAAATTTGCATTTTCTTCATTTTAATTACCGTCACATAGAAACTATACATGTTCTAACTGAAAAAATGTTTGAATTTTTTTGCAAATCGACGTCTATGAGAAGCTAGACTGCACGCCGATTCGCAACTCCCGCGGTGATCTTGCTATAACAATCTGCCAAAGCTGCGCCATTTTGATGATGAAATCATTTTAAAAAATTGTTTCGTATACTTAAATATACTATTCAGGTATCTTTAAAGTATACCTAAAGTTTGATAATTTTTAAATAATTATTTCTTAGTTTAAAAAATTCCTCAATACTGCGTATTTTTTCCTGTCTAAAAGTACACCCCGCCTTAACTGGAGTTTGGGGGCGAATGGACCAATCAGACTTAACTCGATCAATCCTTAGCTACAAGAGTGTGGATGGAAATACAATAAGTTTCCGGCAGTTGCTAACTAATTGCGAATCAAATTTCATGTAAGAATAAATCATTGTTGGACAATATCCAACTCATATTATATTATTGTAAAATATGTTAAATTGTCTAAGCTGGGAAATGATATTAATCGTTATCGTTTTGCTATTGAACATAAATATATTTAAATTTTATTAAAGAAAAAATAACGGATAAATTTGGCAATAGCGGCCGTTTTTGCCGTTGGCACGACTGACTATCGTTAAGGCGTCGTCGGCAGGTTATTTACAAGGTGAAAAACGTTCAATATTCGACGTTTTATGAAGAATTTTTCATTCGACAAAGTCGAGCGGATGAATAAATACATTTTTTTATAACGTTCAAATGCTGTAATACTATGTACATTTTAAACACCCGTCGATTTTGAAATACCCGACACTATGTAAGGGGGCGTACACAAATTACGTAACGCCAAATTCCCCAATTTTTACCGCCCGCCGCCCCCCTCCGCCCCAAACGTACCAGGACCGTAACGCCTGGTCGGAACTCCACCCTCTATTCTGTTACGTAACGGGTGCTTTGTCGTCAATAATTGCGTTTTTTTTTTCATAGACGTAACTAATTATGAAAGCATCGGGTTTGTACTCATTTTATTAAGTATATGGTATTTTATCAAGTATATTTATTAAGATATATTCAGCTAGTTTTATACCAATTTTTGTGATAAAATCTTTTAAATTAACCGAGATATATACTTTGATTTCACGACGAAAAAAATGCCCTTTATTGTTCCATCGATATCTTTATGAAAGGTTACCTGTACATAAAAAGTCAACAATTTATCGATATGTATACAAATGTAGTTATAGTTATGCGCAGCCGTTTTTTTATTTTGGTTTTTTTAGAAAATGCCGACAGTTTGGACACATTTTTCTATTTTCAAGGCTCTTTTGTTTGTATTTGAGGGGTCTTTAAAAATACTAATTATCAACATTTGAAAAATCGGCTAAGTACAACCTTAGTCACTACAATTACAAGAATGTCGAAAAGAAAATTGAAAATCAGTTGATAAGTTTTTGAGTATTCGCTGGCACAAGGTCGAAACAAGTAGTTTCGAGAAAAACGCGTTCAAAGTTTTCGTTCCGTTTTTCTTGATATAAAGTTATGTTTCTTTTAGAATATTGATACTTACATTAAAGCATTTATTCGCGGGCGATATGTCGGAACTTCATCTTCATTATATTTCACAAAATAATGAGAGCCTACACTTCAACTATTGTGAAAGTTGCCACACCTATAGGGACTGAGGGCACTAACCGGTCGCGCTACCTGTTCTCACTAAAATGACTGTAACTCCGTCGATTTTCGGAATTGTGAATAAAAATGTTGCCAACATATCTTTTAATAAATGTACTTTCGAGAATTAGAAAAAACAAAAAAAATTGTTTTTAAATTTTGCTTGGGGAAAGTGGGAAAGCTACTGTACAAGTTCTTGCCCAGTGACTTTCCCCCTTAACTGACATTTCGTATGGAAAGCTTTCAACTTTCGGCAATAAAATTGCGCGTGAGGTTTAAATTAAAAACTTTACCATGCAGTAATTATGCTATTTCTGACAGTTCTAAAATCGTAACGTAACGCAAACCGTGCCCCCCCCCCCACACGTACGTTGACCGCAACGCCTGGCCGGACCCCCCCCCCAAATTGCGTTATGTAATTTGCATAGCCCCCTAAGTGGCTCACTCGAAAAAACCAGTTATTTCGGTATTGCCACAAGTTAAACAACTTACAAGTTTCCTTAATGTGCAAAAACAAACCGTTGGAGGTCAAAATTCCCATCTTTTTCGAGTACTATCAATGAACGAAGTAAAGAAACCGCTTAATTTTTTTTAACGACATTCTCTTGCCCTATAATCACGGTTTGATCAGTTTTTCATTTCAAGTATGATGTCAGTCCTTTCACCCCTATAACTAGTGTTTACGAGGTGTCGGGTATATTACCAAATGAATAAAGGTTCAACTTGAACATTCAAAATCTCCGAAAGTATATGTTGTGAGACGGATTAATTTTTTGGACAGTCAATGCGTCTTAAATTAATCTCATAGTGATGTAAATTTCAATCGTCTACAAGGATTTCGATTTTGGTCTCGAAACTCCTTAAGGGGTTAAGCCACAGTAACGGGTATAAAATCATGTGCGAATTTAACAATTTGTTTTTGTATGAAAAAGTGATTCACTCATAAAATTAATTACACATCTATTTAGTATGATCTCTATATAGTGATCTTTTTTTTAGGCGCTCCGCGGCGTGACAGTTGGCATCCACAATTTTTTACCTACAGGGTTTTTCAATAAGGGCGGGTAGATGTTGAAATGGAATAAAACAAGATGTGTGTGAGGTATTAACGAAGTTCTTTTTTTATTTAAAAGGCCTATGTATGCCATTATGTATAGAATATAACATCGTTCAAATGTCCGCCGCGGCTTCTCACGGTGGCACGGATCCGAGTGGTCCAATTTTCAATGACTCTGCCACATAGATCCGGCTGAATTCAAGCGATGGCGTGGGTTATGTTGACTTTAAGAGCATCGGTCGATTGCGGCTTATTGGCATAGACCTGCGACTTCAAGAAACCTCACAAGAAAAAGTTTAGCAGGGTCAAATCGCACGATCTTGGTGGCCAATTCACGTCACCTCTGCGAGAGATAACCATACCCTCAAATTGTTCATGTAGAATGTGCATCGTGGCGTCCGCTGTGTGGCACGTACCGCCGTCCTGCTGGAACCACATGTCGTCTACGTCCATATCGTTCAATTTGTGCCGAAAGAAATCGGTTATCATCGTTCTGTAGCGTTCGCCGTTGACGGCAACGGCCTCACCACCGTCGTTTTAAAAAAAGTACGGACCAATGACGCCGCCGGCCACAAAATCCGCACCAAACAGTAACTTTTTGTCGTCGTCGCATACACGGCAATTTTGCTTGTTAACATAGCCATTCATCCAAAAATGCGCCTCGTCGCTAATGATGATTTTTCGGCTAAAATTGGGGTCCTAACGAACACTTATTTTGATAATAAAGTTTTATCATTTGGACGTGCTTTTCAATCGTGTAGCTTGCCATGGTGATTTAGCTTCACTGACTAGGCATCGGCGAAAAATATCGATATATCAAAATAACGATATGTTTTCAAAAATATCGATGTTCATTGTCGATAAGTTAATCGTCGACATGTCAAATATCGATATTTAATTTTGTGTATCAAAAGCGATATTTTCATTTAAAACACATTCCCATATCCACTGAGGCATACGCATTACCAGCCCCCTGTAACCATCAGTCATACATGACTCGCGTAATGTCCGTCCTTTTTATTTTCAATCGCTGCTACGTGTGGCGCTAGTAGTCACCTGCTCGGTAACTATATATATGCCTTATAACCTGTGAACCAGCCGAACCCACCAAACAATAGAGAAAATGTTTATTATAATCATTATTATAATATGATTATTTTAATCGCTTGAAATTATGTAACTAGAGATGTATTTGTTTTTTGGCAGTTATAGACCGAGAAGTGTATGCGTAGGTGACCATTTCTTAACGAGCATGAAAATTTAAAGAAATAAACCGATACAGATAAATATGAGGAAAAATATATTTATTTGCCTTGAATAATTTTTTAATTATCAATTGCCGCTCAGCGTCGTTTGATAATTATAACCTATACACAATACAGAAGGCATGTCATAGTAAACAAGAATACACTTCGCCGATTGCGGATTGATGTTTTAACATTTAAAATGTTCTGAAGATTTTATTTTACTCACAAGCCACAAGTCACAACACAATCGTAAAACGCGTAAAACTCCAAATACTCCGAACAGAAGGCATGTCATGGTAAACAAGAATACACTTCGCCGATCGCGGATTGATTTTTTAACATTTAAAATGTTCTGAAGATTTTATTTTACTCTCAAGCCACAAGTCACAACACAACCGTAAAACGCGTAAAACTCCAAATACTCCGAAAATGTTATTATATCGAGCATGGAACGCGCATGCATAAAAGAAACCGACCAGGTGACTACTAGCGCCACGAAGTGGACTGGAGCGCAATGAAACATCCCGGACAACACGCGAGTAATTTATTGCGATAGGAATAGTACCCAGTGTCAGGGGGCTGCGCATTACATTGAAATTTTTCTTTCAATATATGGTTCGATTTAGTGTGCCTGATGCAGTGTTCCCAACTGAGAGGTTGTTTCACTAAATCGACTGGTACACTTTTCTATGCCTGGATTCGCTAACGTTTTCGCGACAGTTTTCGTTATCGTTAGCTAGGACAGCCAATCGCATGCACGATCACACAAGAAAGGGAGCTTCTTATTGGCTGTCGCTAGCTAACGCTAATGAAAACTGTCGTTACCGAGGTACATAATCTCGCTGCTGATGGCTGCTGGTTTTTTTGTGGCGAATAATTCGTCTGGAGAAGACGATTATGTTGATTTTTTTTTATTAAGAAATTATGTTATTTTGTATTTTTCTTGATATTACTACCTTTTATTAGAAGTGACTAAATAATAAATAGTACTATTCTTTTATTTTCAACCAAATAATGATCAATTACTTTATTTTCAGAAAATTTAGCCATACTCTTACGTACATACATATATTTCAAAACTACGACAAATATTATACATTAAAATAAGATTTATGAAACTTGTAGTGATTACAGAAAGAAAATCCGTATTTAGTGGTTTTCTAGTGATACTAAAAGTCACATTTAGCGGGTAGCCAGTAGAACAGTTGGTTACGCTGGTCTGAATGATAGTGTCCGCGCTTAGTATAACCCATGGAGGCTAGAATGGGAGGAGTCCAATCTGTGCTTTTCAAAGTGGCTACAGAAATGTGGTCAAACAGGGATGGCGCCACGATCTCTAAGACCTCGAGAAGTAAGCTGAGTATCGATGTCGTGTAAGAGAGATGGAAGAGGATCGAATACGCATCCGAGCCTCCAGGGCAAATACAGTAGAACCTCGCTTATCCGAGGTAAGGTGGGGAGAATGTACCTTGGATTAATGAAATCTCGGATAATACGGAAAACAGTAGCAATATAGGACTATTAGACGCATAGGCATAGCAGATTCTTCCGTTTTATCCGAGATTCTGCGTTTTATCCGAGGATACACCTCGGATAATGCGCAGAAATCGAAGGTCGGATAAACGAGGTTCCACTGTACCAGCAAATACAATAATATACACATAATATTCGAACAATTTGAGAATTGTTAAAATCGACTTTTCGAGTCAAACCAGCCTTGATGTTGACGAGAGGACACAGATATTTTATCTTTAAAACATTGAAGCAAGCAATATCGCTTCGACTTTATATTGCTATTTCGGTGTTTTTCTCAAATCGAAAAATAACTATCGGACAATTTTTTTAAATTTCTGGCCTCAATGAGTAATCGCAATTTATTTTGTGTGATTTTCTTTTTATTTTCATTCAATTATGTTATCGTCAGAATAATCGCGTTACCGATTCGCTGATGGCGAGTTCTTATACAAACAGATCGCAAAGCATTGTTCTTTGACTAGGAATAATTTATCATCATATTGACCTGAGTAAAAAATGTATTCAAGAATAAAAAAAATATTATTCAAGACGTTTTCCACAGTTCATTGTACAAGAAAACGATACTGGACAATTTTTTAAATTCCTTTCGGCAATGACTAATTGCTATTTCTTGTGTATGATTATCTATTAATTTTTATTTAACCCTAAAGCTCGTGACTGTCGTCTGGTCGCACCCCAATTTTTATGCAAAAAATGAGGTTTGTGCCGTTTTTCGGTCTTTAAATGGATTGTTGACTAATGGAATGTTAATGAAATCAGATGGCTCGCACACTATTTACTTTCTTGTGAAAATATGAAGAAGTTGAGGTATGATCAAGTCCATATCCCTGTAGGACCGGTTTAATGACAAAGAAACGCACGGGGTGCATACACCCCAGTCATGCGTTTGACGGTCAAGAGAATTAGTCATGAGTTGTTGGGTTATCGTTAAATATCGTTATCGTGAGAATTATCTCGTTACCGTTCCCGAGTTTTAATATAAACAGATCGCAAAGCATTGTTCTTTGACAACAGGGATTAGGTTACCGTCGTATTTACGTACGAAAAATAAAATTGATTCAAGAAAAAAAATCATCAGTATTATTTAAGACATTTTCTACCGTTCGTTGTACAATTAAACCCTGTTATAATAAAAATATTTTTCTATCACTACGTATTGCATTATTATTATTTTCGACATTTTTCACCGTTAATTGTGCAACTGATGCATATTGTTCATTGGGCATTGCTATATTAAAAATATTCTTCTATCTTTATGCATTTACAGAGATCTCTCTGGTACATATCATTTTACGTCTCTCTCGCACGCAGCCCACTTCTCAAGGATCATTCTGCCTCATACACAGCTCACTTCTCATTATTTATTTGTTCCGTCTCTGTCACACGCAGCTCACTTCTCGAGGTCTTAGAAATAGTGGCGCCATTCCTGTTTGACCACATTTTTGTAGCCACTTTTTTCAAGTCTCTCCATAAGAGTTCGGACTCCTCGCACTCTAGCCTCCATGGTGTAACCGTTGGGAGCACTAGTCTGATTATATGATATACACGCAATGTGACCGTTAGCGTTTTCTTCTTTCGAAGTTCTAAAACCAGTGTTTTACGCCCCGATTTTGTTGCAGGTTATTCCAAAATAACCATGTCGGCTGTCTGTAATTTCTTAAAAAAAAAGGCGACTCCGAACCTGTGTCCTGCAACTTGTGTGGCAAAGCCTACAAAACCTGCGGAAATACGACCAATTTGGCTACTCATCTCAAAATTAAGCATCATTTCGCCTATTTGCAATTGGCGAAAAATAGCAAAATCCGTGTCACCATTACCAACTCTATTAACATCAACAAATACACAACCGGCTTCTGCTAAAGACAATGTCCATTCAATTCCAGTATCTGCAAATATTTTAATGATGGAATTCATGGATGGTTCTAGGGTTGATGATGTACGTATTACACACACATGATGATGATACGAAAGTATTATTAGGTTATTTATAAATTATGTGTAGACTATGAACTGACCTTTCTTCCTTGATTTTTCATTTTAGGTTGCGTCGTGTAGTAATAATGATGGTGAACAAATCACAGCCAATTCTGAGGTGGCGATTTCTACTCAAGAAACTTTTGATGCAAAAAAAACGAAGGCAACCGACCCTAATAGATTGTTTAGAGAGAAGTACAAGCTATGAAGGTACCGTCAGAGTTTTTGTGATTGAAGTATGGATTTGTCGATAATATTTTACTTTTATACCTAACTATTTCTAGTATTCTGTTATTGGCTTAGGGTTCTATTCAAATTGATAAATCATAGAGTGAAATATCAAATTTTAGTAATGCCCTTACAAACAGTTGTGAAAATATCAATAGTTTTAATATCACTAATTTATTCATTTTTTTCTAAACTTTGTTATTTAATAATAATTTTAAGTAAGTACTTATAAACAGATTTTTTTTTTAATTTCAGAAGGTGGTCAAAAGCATTGTGACATTACACAAGCCTTGATCTATATGATCTGTAAGGATAATTTACCCTTCTCATGCGTGGAAAAAGTTGGTATGAAAAATTTCGTGCGCGCTACATGCCCTCTCTATAAGCTCCCATCTAGAAAAAGGTTTTTAACTTCTATTTTCATAATTTAATTAAAATCATATGCACATTATTTTCGTTATTTTTTTATATACTACATAAATATACCACTGTGCTACAACTGATACTTGTATATATTTCCAATATCTAGGTAACAAACTTAGTAGAGAGAAGATATAGCACAACAAAGTCCGTTCTTAAAAAAAACCCTGAATGAAGCGAAGTTCGTCTCTTTTACAAGTGACATACTAACTCTTACCAATTCAACAAGGAGTTTCTTAGTATTGACGATTCACTTGCTTGACAACGTAGGTGCCCGGGAAAAAAAGTTCATGTCTGATGTTCATATATGTTTCAGATATTGTCATATATGTATCAGATATATTTATATCTAACATTTTACAGTATCATATATGATTAGGTCTGATCATGTTCCACATCACATATTGCACATAGAAGATCATATCTGATCAAATACAGTATCTGGCCTGACCATATATGAACTCATATCTGTTTATATATGGCTGAGTACCAAGGCGAGTTGGTACCGTAAATTCGTATCTGAACATACATGATGTGATATGTGAACGTATCTGTTCGTATAAGATCATATCCGATCAAATACTGTACCAGACTCCGCTATATAGATCTCATATATGTTTTTATCTGGTCAGGTACCAAGGCGAGTTGGCAGCGTGAAACCATATCTGAACATATATGATGTGATATATGAGCAGGCACGTTCATATAAAATTTTATCCCATCAAATACGATACCAAACGTGGAAAATATACGAAGTCTTATACACTCATACCTTATCGTATATGCAGTTCAGTTGTTCACACATGAAAAGATCTGAATATATGAAACGATATATGAGGATATGAGACGATATCCGATCAGATATGGCATCTCACCTGACTGTATTATATGTGATCATGTGTATTATATGTGATCATGTGAGTTACCATAATATTATTAATTATTAACACGTCAAGTGATGACGTGTTAATGACCCCGCTCTACATATGTAAACATTTTAATATCTTCATGACTGCACTAACAAGATTTGATCTGTCTCAACAGGGTAAGATTTGCTCTGATATAGTCGGAGTCATACCTGGTCTGATAGTTCAGATAAACTATGATTCTATCATATGGGCAGGTGTATTGTTCATAGATGCCCAGGTCTACTGGGATCCACGATATTTTAATTCTTATACGGACAGACCGATCTGGTCCAATAGCATTCGATTTGCCTGACATGATCAGATCTCGCCCAATAAAATTAGATCTACCTGACATGATCAGATCTGGCCCAATAACATCAGATCTGGTCCAACAAGATCAGATCGTGCCTGCGGATTATATCTGGTCAGACCTGCTGCGGTATGAACGGGTCTGCTCTCATAATTATCAAAATGGCTCTGATTTGATCACAGATGCTCAGATATAAGCATACACGATCTGTCATGACACTACATGAGCAGATATGGCCCTTTTTCTTGTCTGATCATATCTGATTCTACAGATATGATTCAGATATATTCAGATATTAACTTTTTTTCCCGGGTGGATATTTTGGACTTCAAAACATAAGTCTATCAGCGCAAAGACTGCCGCGGGTATGTTTTTTTTACATTAACCGATACTCTCTCAATAATTAGATTAACTGAATCCAGCTCAATATCAATAAATAGAAGTTTTTAGACTATAATTATATCAAATATTTTTACATGATAGGTGTGATTTTTCAGGGACATACAGGACAGTACATCAAAGGATGTTGGGATGAAGTTTGTAAAGAGTTTGACATAGACAAAAATAAAATCATATCTGTTACTACCGATGGCGGTGCAAACATAGTGGCAGCGGTGTAATTGTTTTTAGGAGATGAGAAGAGAATTCATTATACGGCGCATCTACTGAACCTTATAGTCAATGGAGCGTTAAAAGAAAATCAGATGTTTTCAGCTCTTGCAGACCACGTCAAGAGCATTGTGACGTATTTTAAGCAATCGGTTAATGCTATGGACCTATTAAGAGACGAGCAGGAAGCATCCGGAAAAAAGAAGGAGAAGTGTTGACTTTGATTCAAGCTGTCAACACAAGATGGAACTCCTGCTTTGACATGTTCGAAAGATTTATTAAATTATCAGCAGTTATAGCAAAAGTCTTGGCTACAAGAAGTCAGTCGAACCGAAACACGCCCGACAAGGTTGCAATATCGCAGCTTAATGTGATAAGAGACATTGATGTCCTCCTTGGCCCTTTCAAATAAGCCACTGAAGAGATTAGTGGTGCAAACTATGTGACTGCTACCTTAGCCATTCCTATTACCAATTTACTTCGACAAGAAATGGAACAAGCAACCCCTTCAACCAATTTAGGAGTGTCGGTGAAAAATTCTTTACTCAAAGGAATCTCAGATAGATTAGCTCTTTTAGAAAGAAACACTTTTCTTGCAATAGCTACCATATTGGACCCCCGGTTCAAGCGGGTCCATTTTGATTCTCCACTTCACGTGTCAGCTGCACTATAAAAAATAAGCGATGAAATTCGCTCAGAACATAGGCGAAGAGGTCAACTTTCTCCTGAACTCAGAGCTACACATATAGCACAGGAAGACTCTGACGGTTTATCAATTTGGTCCAGGCACGAAAAAATCTTATCCCAAAGCTCAATTACTCAAGAAATTCTAAGCTCTGGCTCCATGCTTAATGAGCTCAAGCAATACCTGGATCAACCGCATTTAGGACGAAAATCGGATCCTGTAAAGTTCTGGGTCGATAGCCGGCATTTTACGCCTGTATTGTCGGAAGTCGCGCAAAAATATGTGATATGCCAAGCCTCTTCAGTATCTTCCGAAAGAGTGGCTTCTACAATCAACTTACTGGTACCGGATAACAGAAGTAGGCTGATAGGGGAACATACGAAGCAAAGAGTTCTCTTAATGTCTATATCTGACGAATATTGGTTGGAATAATTTTGTACTTTGACTTTCACTATTTCAAATAAATGTCGTTTTAATAAGCGGTGCGTCTTTTATTGATTTTTGCTTGAAAGCATAACTTGGTTGTAAATATTAGTTGATATTTTTGTATATTTGATCAACATTTTTGTAATAACTACCGATATTGGGAATATCGACCGATATATTAATATATCGATACTTTTTGTCAATATCGATACGATATATATCGACATTTTTTAATGCGTTGCCCATGGAGACTAGATACAGGAGCCTAAACTCTAATGGGGAAACGATAAAAAAGCGTGCCCAAAAATCAAGGCAACAAGGATGGCGCTGCAATCGCGCGAAGGATTACGGTGCTAGCTTCACTCGACACAGACCGAACGCGAGTTTGACACGTTACTAGAGCGAGCGAAAAGACTGCGAAATTGAGAACGGTCAATAACTCGATGGTTATTATATCCTTAATAAATAAGTATTGTTAACTTTTAAAAGTTCAATCATCATTTATTATAATCTCTAATATTCCTTCACATGTTTCTACAAGTTTTTAAAGTTCTTTACCTTTCGCGTTTACCCCACCATGTTTGATATCTCATTAATTAGTATGCTAGCATAGAGTACGGAGCCTCCTCACTACTATGCTATAGCATAGTAGTAAGATGGACGACCCCAGTAATATACAGAGTGTAACGCGAGGGGTGGATCAAATAACGCATGAGGATGGGGGCCCTCAATACCTATCGATTGAACCCCCATGTATGTTATGCGATTTTCCGTGGTTTAAAAGTTATTTTGGTTTGTGTAATTTTTTTGTAAGAAACTAATTTTATACGACATTTCGTAAATTAAATTAAATTATTAAGCGTACTCCCGTGATTTTTTTCTTTGCGGAGTATAATAGTGGACTTAACGTACTAAAATATTACTTTCACACATGAGCCGAAAAGTTTTCAAATAAAAAATTAAGTCCGTAAATATTTTTGCAAATCTAATTTTTCTACCAACTTTTAAAGGCTCTAGGATAAAAAAATCACATAGGGTTGTTTTCTACAACTTATATATTTTAAACTTAATTGAAAACTACACACACGCACACACACAAACGTTGTCATGTAAAAGTATTATTATATTATGATTAGAGTATTTTCCACATGAAAATTACGAAAACAAAATTCAATGTAACGTGAAATTCGCGTTCGGTCTGTTGTCGAGTGAAGCTAACACCGCAACCCTTCGCGCGATTGTAGCGCCATCCCTGTTGCCTTCAATTTCGGGCTTCACTTAAGAAGCCGAGTTTAGGCTCCTGTATCTAGTCTCCGTACTCTATGCTAGCATACTAATTAATGAGATATCAAACATGGTGGGGTAAACGCGAAAGGTAAAGAACTTTTAAAACTTGTAGAAGCATGTGAAGGAATATTGGAAGTTATAATAAATGATGATTGAACTTTTAAAAGTTAACAATACTTATTTATTAAGAATATAATAACCACCCAGTTATTCACCACTCTCAATTTCGCTATTTTTTCGCAGTCTTTTCGTTCGCTCTAGTAACGTGTCAAACTCGCGATCGGTCTGTGTCGAGTGAAGCTAGCAGCACAATCCTTCGCGCGATCGCAGCGCCATCCCTGTTGCCTTCATTTTCGGGCACGCTTTTTTTATCCTTTCCCCATTGGAGTTTACACTCGTATTCATAGTGGTTCCTTAAGAAATAAGGCTCCCTTGTTCTTTGTTCTGAACAAAGAACAAGGAATAAGGATTGCTCAAGGTACATCTATGAATACGGGTGTTAGATTACTGTATCTAGTCTCCATGAGCATACGCTAGAGAGAGACAACCGCGAGAGGCGTGCCTTGGACCTAGCTCAATAAACTTAGCCGCCGACTATGAAAATATCGAATTCTTTTCCATGCCAATCGTTTGTTAGTGTTTGTTAGACAAAATCTAGCGTTTGTCAGACGTTATTTATTTAATAATACGAAAAACAAATTTTATGTCAAAGTTAGCCGCAGGAAAATGCTGTAACAAACGACTAACAATCGAGTAGGATTGAAATAATCAGCATTGTGATGAAATTGAGGAGTTACATGTACAAAGCCGTGCTCAGCCGTCGTGGCAATGCTGCTAACTTCACGTGGCTTGCAGCCAACTTCACGTGGCGTGTAGCGTGCTATGAGAATGAAAAGTTTTTTTTTACCGATAAAGTCAAAATTAAGCTCTAACAAACGATAGAAATCGACTAAGAATCACTAACAAACGACTAACAAACGATTGGTCACGAAGAAAAGTTCGAAATCATTAGAAAAGCATTTTCCTGCGGCTAACTTTGACATGAAATTTGTTTTTCGTATTATTTAATAAATAAAATCTAACGAACGCTGGATTTTGTCTTACAAACACTTACCTCACGACTAACAATCAAGTAGGATTGAAATAATCAGCATTTTGCTGAAATTGAGGAGTTACATGTACAAAGCCCTGCTCAGCCGTCGTGGCAATGTGGCCAACTTCACGTGGCTTGCAGCGTGCTATGGGAGTGAAAAGTTTTTTTTAACGATAAAGTCAAAATTAAGCTCTAACAAACGATAAAAATCGACTAACAATTACTAACAAACGATTGGTTACGAAGAAAAGTTCGAAATCATTAGAAAAGCATTTTCCTGCGGCTAACTTTAACATAAAATTTGTTTTTCGTAGTATTAAATAAATAACGTCTAACAAACGCTGGATTTTGTCTAACAAACACTAACACACGACTAACAAACAATTGGCATGGAAAAGAATTCGATATTTCCATAGTCGGCGGCTAAGTTTATTGAGCTCTTGGACCTCGGTCATTGTGTGTGGCACACCGATACATCGCCGCGCAGTCTACCGGTGGACATACTAACTACATTTTTTTTACCATATATTAACACGGGACCTGTTGTTCCATGTAATATCTGGTCTTTGGTAGCTCGTAGCGCGCGAAAAAAACGACGCGGTTTCGAGGCGATGAGATCAAAACCTCCATCGTAAAATGATGTCTGAAACTGCTCTTTTACATGCATATGAGTCACTGCACCTCCAACATAAATAGCCCAAATTAACTCCGGCGGCTTAGGCAATGATCTTTTTTTTTCGAAAATAACGTATTAATTATGCTCTTTATCATGGTGGGATGCCATCGAGTTTACCATTGTCTTCAGGTTATGTAGTTCCTATCATCAGGTTGTATGACTTTTCAGCGTTCAATATCGCTCACAAAAGTTCGAAGACCACACGAGGCCTGCGGAAGGTGTGTAAATTATGAATGGTTTTCAGAATCGGGTGAAAATAAAGAGCGCAATTTGTACATAAGAGAACAATACACACGCAGGTACACTTGTGCGATTCAGGGTACGCGTACACGTACATTCGAGCGACGAACGATCTTTCGGCAGTTAACAGGCGGGCCGTGAACGGCAGCACACTGCGTCTCGTTGCTGTCCATATTTGTGAATATTAAAAATGGCGGATTGCAAGGGTGCGTTTTGTGGTTCTGTTGAACGTAAAAAACGTGTTTATAATGTGCCAACTAATTACAAATATTATTTTAAATTATATTTCCTACGTCAATCGATAATTCTAGTATTTAACAGCGTTAAAAATTTGTACCCGAAACAAAGATTTTTTCGCGAATGACTTTATATCAAACATACGTGTGCACGATATCGTCAATGATTTCTTTTTCTCTTTTGACAACGGCTTTTCTATCACAAATTTTCTATGCGAAAATATTTATATGTGCATTTTTTAAATTTCTATTGCATTTAGAGAGTACGGAGGAGACGAACGGCCCTCGACCACCGATAATAATGAAATTCGATGCTCGCGAAGAGTTGAGTGAAAATTCAACGAACGGTACGTACAATATTGTTTTTTCGTGAACGACTTTATACCAAACATTCGTGTGCACGATATCGACAACGATTTCATTTTCTCTTTTGACAACGGCTTTTCTATCACAAATTGTCTATGCGAAAATATTTATACGTGAATTTTTTCGGCTTTATTGTGTTTAGAGAGCATGGAGGAGACCAACGACCCTCAACCTCCGATTATAATGAATTTCGATGCTCGCGAAGAGTTGAGTGAAAATTCGACGAACGGTATGTACAATATTGTGACGGCCTTGAAATCACGATGTTCGTTCATTCGAGTTGCAGCACCATGTCAAAGATATGTATGATCGATCGGTGCATCGTCAATTTCACAAACATCGTACTTTTTTCAAATATCTTTGCTAGTTTACTCATAATTGAATCCATTCCTAACTACTCGTGTTGTAAGACTGATCACAGACGCAACAGCAACCGTTAAGGAAGATTGTTATTCCAATTCCTTTTTTGTTTGCAGAGGACACCGAAGGACAGTCCAACGAAGAGAATTCCGAAGCGCCCTCTTCACCCTGTCCCAAAGTAGCCAAAAAACAAAGTGAGGAACCTGCCTTTTACTTGATTCTAGAAATTGGTGGAACAGAATTTCTATTTTAATTATTCTACTCCTGTTGCTATATGCGGATCCACTGTGTCAATTAGGCATACTGTAAAAAGATTATCGAATGATCCAAAATGGAAAAAGTATTAATTCAAAAGAGCATATGCATCATTCGTTGGAGTACAATTAACCATTACCGCCATAAAAATGTTTTATGATGAATAAAAAATCAGTACCACAAAAAAACAGTTAAAATTCCAACTCCCATGACACGTGGTGCAACTTACAACTATTGTAGAAAATGTTTGTCATGCAGATCACTAACATGTGAGGTGATGTTACTTTTATGCTGCTTCTTTGGGACAACATGTGTTCATTTCATTAAGATGGCAATTTCAAGACTTATTTATTTTTTAACGTTTCTTACAGACCTTACTTATCTTCCAATGCAATGAGAGTCAATGAATAGCGAGGCCAGTCACTTAAAATCCTGAATACGATTTGAAATGCTTTGTCGCTTAATATTAAAGTACGCAAATCACTAACGACCTCTAAATCCAGAATTCAGATTGGAATTTTCAAAATGATTCTGGTCACACCAACTATTAGATTTCCAAAAAGTTAGTTTTGGAAGTTTTCCAAATTAGTTTTCCAATTAGTTTTCCAAAAAGCCAAAATCATTAGAATTAATGATGCAAGACGAATCAGAGAAATTACGCTTCCTGTTAGTAAATTATTAGTTTGCTGAAATGATCTTTTGGCTACTCAATCCGCCAATTAGACTCTCGAAGCCAGGATACAGCTGATTTGCTCTGATAAAAAAAATGCTCATTTTATCAAAAGTCTCACACCGGCTTTTAAGCGAACGTTTACGAATACACAAAAACAAAACTCTTGTTCGCTTTATCATTTAGAAAAACCGTATTTATATCAGGGTTATTTAAAAAAGTTAATTTTAAAGGTATAGGATGTGTAAAAAATTGTTTGATCATTTATTTGTACGTACATTAACAAAGTTATGTTTCAAATATCAAAAAAATATTAAATATATATTAAATAATATTTATTTTAAGAAGTTATGAATAATCTTGTGATGGATCTGTGAAGGGCTCAGCGGTGTACACTTGATTTTAGCCACCCGGTTGATCTGAAACAAAAAAACGAGTCTTTCTTCTTGAAATAGATAATATTGGTCAAGACTAAAGTACTACTTGCACTGAATGTGTGTACCAAATTTCAAATCAATCCGTTTAACGTTTAACGTTTGAATAGCAGTTCTATCGTTGTGAACATTAAAGCAGCTGAACCCCCTAATGTGTTTGATTCATTCTTAGTGTCTCGGACCAGACTTCAACTCTGTCTTGCATAAGCGACCGAGTTGACACCTTCGCTTTGCCAGAAAGTGACTCCATGAACGATAGATAATAACTAAGCATAATGTTTTGCGCTCTTTCAACCTTGATAATTGTTTTGCGTTGAGATTACAGGTCCTGTGCTGGCAGCTTCGAAATTCGGCAATTCGTTCAATCTTAGCGGGTCGAGTAATGCAACGAAACCAAAGTCGTCTCTGCTTCGACCGTCGGCGCTGAGCTCGGTGACCACGACGACAACGCCAGGTCCCTCGGCCAAGGGCGTTCAAGCGCCTAAACTGAGCAATCCTTTCACGAAAGTATCGGACGACGCGGTGGTCGATGGTAACGGTGCGACGTTGGACGGCGAAACCGAGGATAAGAACAACGAGACAACGAAAGTGGAAAACTCAAAAAACGATAACAAAAAGTGCACCGATACGCTACCAAAGTTTTTGCCACTAGTGGCGACACCGAAGGACAACGAGAGTAGTGTGAGTTTCGCCGTGGCCTCGAACTCGTCGACCCCGAGTTTCGTTTTCGGTCAGAATCTCAAGGAACGCGTTACAGTCTCGAGCGATCCCGAAAGCTCAAGCAGTTCAGAACTCTTGTTCGGAAACGCTGCTGCTGCGTGTAAAAGCACGACAAGAACGGGATTAACGTTGACCCAGGCCGCTCAAGAGATAGAAGAGGCCAACAGAGCCAACAAACGCAAGTACAGCCAAGTTACTACTCTTACCGGTGAAGAGGGCGAGACAAATGTTCTACAAATCAACTGCAAACTCTTTGCCTTCGACAAGGTAAAGAAAATTCTTTGTAGCCTTTTATAGCAACTGGGAACCCTTGCAATTCTTGCATGCCTATTCGATAACTAAGGTTCCGTAACACCCTGAAGATTTGCACCTATCGTATCGAAATTTCACAGGTAGACGCTTTAAACATTCGCGAATCTCCTGTGACGAGCCGCAAATCAGGGTTGTTAACAAAATTAATTTTTAAGGAATAAGTTAGACGATTGAAAACACGTTTGGACATCTATTTGTATGTACATTAACAAAGTTGTGTACGAAATTCCATTTTGAAATATTAATAATTAAAGAAGTTATAAAGCACCTCGTGAAGGACCTTTGAACGTGACGGACTCAACAGTGTACTCGATGTTTGCCAGGTTGATCTGAAACAAGAAAAACGAGTTTTTTTTTCTCAAAATCGATAATATTGGCTAAGACTAGACCGAGCTTTTTTGTTATCGTAATTAAATCATAAAAATAAAAATTGATTTTTTCCCCACTTTTCGAGGAAAAATGACTTCAATATTATTGATAACTAATGAAATAAATGTTAAGAAGAAAAACGTCGGTCAAGACTAAGCTACTATTACACTGAATAAGTGCTCGAATTTCAAGTCAATCTGTTCATTGGATGTCAATAAATCGTGCACACCGTTTTGAAAAACACAGTTTCCGAGAAAAACGCGTTTAGAGTTTTACTGACAGTTCTATTTTTATAATGATAATCTCACCGTCAATCTGCGATATCTGCATCATATGTTAGACTTTCTTCTTCAATTTGAGTCGCCTTAAGGTCGCTCACTTATCAACCCTGCACCTGATCAGCACCGCCTCGCCTCGAGCGGTTGTCATTTTTTTTAGATGGGCTTTCCATACATATGCACTCACTTTTCAACTCTTGCGAGCGAGCCGATCCGGTGATGCTACGGAGTTGACGAGTGAGTGCATACGTATGGAAAGTCCATATAAGAAATGACAACCGCTCGAGGCGAGGCGGTGCTGGTCGGGTGCTGGGTTGATAAGTGAGCGACGACCTTTAAGCGACGAACGAGTGTTCGTACTTTGTACAGTAGCCTAGCCCGTTTAAGCCACCAAAATTAACAATAACATATTAATAACATTAATGCACATTAACTTAAAATTGCAAAAATTTCGTGTGGCTATTTAAAAAAAAACTCGAGCAACATTACTGGCACTGTTTACAAACGTACGAATAAAAAAATCGACGTTTGTACAATTAATTAACAAAAACCCCTTTTTGAGTGATTCATTAATATGTGGCACTTCGATGGTATTCAGTTACTTTTTTTTTCAACGGCAATCGAACCAGAGTATATCGAAATTGCGAAGAATGATTTGTCGTTGTGTGCACGCAGGCTACGAGCAGTTGGCAGGAGCGAGGGAGAGGGACGCTTCGGTTAAACGATCGCGACGAGGAGTCGCGACTTGTGGGACGGGCATCGGGAACACAACGATTAGTGCTTAATACGAAAGTATGGCCGGGTATGACAGCCGAAAGGGCGGGCCCGAAGTCACTCAGACTCACGGCCATGGACGTACAGGGTGATCTAAAAATCTTCATAGTTCAAGCTGCTCCCAAGGAAGTCGATCAATTGCACACCCTCTTGCTTCAACGAGTCAAACGGGCGACGGAGCGTCAACCGAAGAAATTGGCAACTGATCACTGACGATCGACCTTTACGGAATAACGAACCAACAAGGCAAACGAGGCAAAGGAAACAAGGAACAAGAACAAAAAAATCGCGAGAAATAATCCGCACCCACTGGACTCGCTGTCTGACCATCGACCTCCGTTCGGGTCGACGACTCAACGGAACATTTTTATGCATCACTTTACCACAAGGCTTCGTGTAACGTTCAAGAGAGAGAGAGAGAGATGCGCGTACGATTTTGGGGCATACCGAGACAAGGATCCCGGCCAGTTAGCCACGTGACTTTTCCATTTCTGGCTCTTTCCGCTATTAACTTCGAGTGCGCGCCCTCCTTTTCCTTCCAATACTTTTCGGCATATAGCAGCAGTATTTCTAAGATTGAGATCCTCGATGAAAGAAGGAAATTAGGCGAAGAAAAAACACGAGAGAGGAATAGATGACTAGTCGAGCGATCACTTGCGAACGATGTTTTACTTCATTCTTTTTTTAACTATGTTTTTGCCCTATGAATCCCTACTTTTTCAAATTATTCCCAATTTATATATGATTTTTTTTCTGTAAAGAATCGGTGATTTTTTTTTCTTCCCTTCAACGCGGAACTGACACTCCATTAGAAGAGAGGGAGAGAGAGATTAAAGAGAAAATTCATTATTTTTGAAGACCTCGAACAATCCGTAACGTGGTGGCGCAACATAAAATAATGGAAAACAATATGCAGGCACATTCGATTATTTTAGTACCATTTGAGAAGCCGATTGCAGAAAGAACATTTGACGGTCGTGCGTACGATTTGGGAGGAACAAAAGTTGCTCATTTTCGTTAACCATCTACCTGTCTTGATCGATCCCGCTCAAATATTCCGAGCTTCGACGTTCCAAAGAGGATTGTTACGAACGAAAACCAAAATGCTAGATGGGGAAACGCCAATATCGGCGGAGAATCGACGCCGATCATTCAAAATTTTGATACATAGTGAAAAATGCAAATGACAAATTCAGTGTATCATGTGCAGTTCGCCGTTCATGTATGATTCGTTGAGTAAATATACAAGTAATACATATATACATACATACATACATACATACATACATATATATATATATATATATATATATATATATATATATATATATATATATATATATATATATATGTGTGTGTGTGTGTGTATGTATGTATGTATGTATACACACACACATATACAAGGGGGCAATACTGCGACCACAATAAAAAGGCATTATTATTAGTATTAACAGATATACAAAAATGCAAACTAACACTATTTCGTCTTCTAGGTGTAAATAAAAAAACAGAATCTTGTTGTATTTGAGTCTTTTGATTCATTCCCTGAAAGAACAGGGGGTTTGAAGACATAGCGAAATAATTCGAATCTGCAAATTGCGAGAGTAAAAACAAAAGAGAAAATCAACAATGTAATTAAACGCGAGAGTCAACGCGCTGCTGGTTATCATTTAGTTAATCAAAAACGAAAAAAAAGAACCCTCGTAAGCCCTTATTTCTAATTTAATCCGAAAAAAAAGTTGTATGACGAATCTCGTTCACTTGCGCCTAACTACGACAGCACGATACCCACGAAGTTTACTGAATAAACGATTTGCATAAAAATACATCAAGAAAAGGAGGACTTGGCTATGCCCCGTTCTTGTTCATTGTCTTGTCGAGAATACGCGATTAAATAAATATATGAATAAATGACTGTAAGTGAAACAGTTTTACATGAAAGTTGGCTAGAATTTGATCCGGGTTTTGGCACCAATATCGCCAGTTTAAACATTTCTAGGTGTATATCAAGGTGAAACGCCGTGTGTCCGGTAGGTGAAAAATCAACCAGTTAATCTTTCGCGGACGGGTTGAAATTCCAAACTTTGAATGTTCCGACGGTTTAAAGTTCCGAATTTTAATGTTCCGAAATTCAAGATGGGGCCGGGTTGAAATTTCGAAATTTGAATGATCAGAACGCTCAAAACTCCGAAAGAATAATACCCCGAAAGATCAAAACTCCGAAAGAATTTTACACGAAAGAACAAAACTCCGAAAATCTGAACACCGTCAAAATAATTCGGCTATGGAAGTTTTAAAAGTTTCAAAATTTTCATTAAATCGACGAATTATTTCAAGGTTTTTTTTTATTAAGAATTGATTTTGCGTCATTTAAGAATTTGTCTAGATAATGTTATGCGTTGTACATAATTTACAGTCAACTGTGCAGACTTACGCTGGCATAATCTTGACATGGCGACCGGGTTGAAATTTCGTACTTTGAATGCTCCGCCGGTTTAAAATTCCTAATGTTAATGTTCCGAAATTACAAGTTTCGTCACGATCATGCCAGTAAAAGTCTACACGGTTACCTGTAAATAATGTAGAACGCATAACATTGTCTAGGCACATTTCAAAATTGACGTAAAATCACTGCTTAATAAACAAAAATCTTGAAATAATTCGTCGATTTATCGGAAAATTTTGAAATCGAATTATTTTGACGGTGTTCAGATTTTCGGAGATTTGGTCTTTCGTGTAAAATTCTTTTGGAGTGTTGATCTTTCCGGGTAGTATTTTTTCGGAGTTTTCAGCGTTCTGATCATTCAAAGTTCGGAATTTCAATCCGGCCCCAATCTTTTTCAGACTATTTACCCTTCGAAAAATAAGGAGAGCTTCGTCTTCGCACAAAGCCGGACATAAATTTTTTCGTTTTACCGGGGGATCAGTAGTTTGAGAGAAAAATTTGGTACAAACAAATCCGTTATCTTTCCCTTGCACTCATAGCGGCTCAGTCCGTGTGTTATTAAGCCTCGAGGATCCCTGAATATTAAAGGGGTACATGGTACAGCGACGGACGCAACAAAAGGGGACAAACGTTTTTGGGAATTAATAGTAAAACATCTAGTCACGCGATTCACTTGATTTTTACTATATCATTAGTATACGTGTTACCAAAAATGCGTGTAGAATTCAAAGTAAACGTGTAAATAATAAACAAAGTTATTTAGTATCTAGATTTACCTAAAATAGCCCGACCCAAACAAACTCAAAAACTTTCTTACAATTAATTTCCAAATTTCACATAGTTTTTTTTGTACAATTCATGTCCGGAAGCCCTTTGCTGAATTTTCGGAGTCAAATATTTTCGTAATGTAAACCGAAAAGTTTGAAAGTCGTTTCCCGCGTGATTGATGAATTAATTCTTTCAGAATCACGTTTAGAAAACATTGATCTTTTGGATCGTAGTTTCGGTATCGCAATCAGAACTTTTGCAAAGAAAACTGCGGAACCGTTGTGAATAAGTATGGATATTGTTGAAAAAAAAGCTTGGTGTACTCGTCGCATGGTTTTAAAACCCGAATATCGATATGATGATGTCCATACAGAAATATTAAAAGCACTTTTGAATTAAAATCCCTGCACAAATGTTTAAGTGAACGAGGAAAAAAATACGGGAAGATCTAAAGTTTTTCCATGGGGAAACTGAGGAATGTACGCAGTTGAAAGTATAAATTAAAGATAAACATTTCTTTTTGTTCAACTTTTCAGTGTGTAAAACTTTAAACGCGCTTTCCTCGAAACATCATTTTTCGAACTTGTAGGAGTACGATCTTAGAAATTAGGTGACAATTTTTTATTAATTCTCTTCTAAATGGAAGATTATACCTTCTTCCAGGCAGTAAATATCTAATAACTAATATATTGAGTTTATTCAGATTAACGTATTTTCAAGTACCGGTCGGAGGAAATTCCTGAAAAAATTTTGTTTGACACTAAAATGTCACAGATTAATAGATTTTCCTTTAACCTCTGCAGATTCACTGCGATCTAATTTTTCTTTTTAATCTTACCCGTAAAAAAAAAGTTTCCCAGCACTACTACTACCACCCAAGAAACTCGATATATATTCATACGTCAATTACATGATTTTTTGTTTTAAGTATAAATAATAAAATACGAAAATCCCAGACTGAGCTTTATTATTTATGTTATACAAAAAAAACCTACCAAATGTTCTCTGTCGTTTTAGGACGGAACATCGATTTTATTCGGCTTTATTCCAACGTAGTATTCCCTGAATGGATTGCTCTTACGAAAGGTTGATATCCAGTCCAGAGTCTGAAAATAAAGAAAAACCAGGTCGCAATAGCCAACGTAGAAGCAGACCCAATGCGATTCGAACGATATTTATTTTTCGGAGAGCTGGTTGATCGATGAGTCTGCTAGGGATATTCTTCGAAAGTGTCGCTTTATAACTAATTTTATCCCACGATGTTTGTGCTGACATGTTTTTCAGGAATCCATGATGCAAGGATCGTACATCGGAAAAACAACGCACGGAAGAGCCCCGGGAAAAATCGCGCCAGCATTTATCCCAGGCGGCAATCTCCAAGTTGTCTAAAAGTTGTTGGAATGCGCACCAAAATCCCGTCTGGGAATTACCTCTTGTTGTCTCTTCTGGGAAGGTCTTTAACTTAAGCATGTATGAGAGATATGATCCCAGGCAAAGGTAGCCAAGATTTGACATTTCCAAATATGAAGCCTTGACCAAAAGCATTAGGCACCCTGTAAATTTTCTATCCGGACAAAAAATCGAATATCTCGGCGATAAAAAATCGTAAACCAATTCACCAAACAGCGTGTTGAAACGGACAAAGCCAGTTTTACTTTGCTTTTTTATTTTAGCGATTTTTTTGTAACCGGTACGTTATTTTGAAAATGCCGGTTTTCTCACGATTTTCACACTTTGCAAAATCGCGCGCTGGTCTTTGAAAAATAGTAATATCACGATTCGGTGAGAAGATCTTGGGAAACGACGCCGTCACCGTCAGTTTCGTTTTTTGTTGAGGGGTTAGCCCCACTTGCGATTTTGAAAAAATCGATTTTTTTTATTGCTTTTTTTAAAAGTATAAGTATCTGAGAATATGTCCTGAAAATTTTAACTCGATCCGAACAAAATTGACTGAGATATGAGCGTTGAAAGAGAAGAATCCGCGTTGAAAGAGCGTTGAAAGAGTAACTTTAAACGCGTTTTTCTCAAAATGGCATTTCTGAAGTCGGTGACCAAGATGACTCGAACACTAATGAACCGATCTTCTTGAAATTTTTCAGGCTTATTTAATACATAAAAATGTAGTCTAATCGTTTGATTTTTTCGTTAAAATCGAACCATTAACTTTGACTGTCCGCCATTTTGTGAAAAATGAATATTTTTTTAAATCCTTCGATTAAAGACTAGTTTATACCTATATTTGACTAAATCCATCCGCATTTTTTTTTCAGATGATCCACTTCGCCGCAATGTTGGTCACCGCAAACCGTGTATATAAAAACATTATTTCATTGACGGCCATTTGCCACTAAAAAATGTACTATTTTTCAATTAAAAAATTACTGAAAGTTCTTCAAGATGTGTTCTTTAAGATGGTATATTGATCGATTAAAAAAGTTTTGTAGTTTTCTTTTAAAAAATTCATGAAAAAGGCCTTTTTTGCGCTACAAGTGGGGGTAACGCCTTAATGTAGCGATTTTTTTCGCAGTCATTTATTTTTTTCTCGAAAAAACGGCAGGTTTCCGAAAAGCCGGCATCGTGCGGCGAAACTTGAAAACGATGAAGTTTGGAATATTTAGTCTAAGGAGAAAAAAGTTCGATTTTGTTATTTAAAAATTTCTTTGCATCCCTACTTTTGGTTGATAGTCGATGATTTGTCTCATTAATTTATTGCCGTTACTTTGAAACAAAGATGTTTCAATGAAAATATCAAGTGGGGAAAAGGTATACCCATACAGTCTTGGCCAAAAGTATTAGGCACCCCTATAAAATATTGATATTTTAAGAAGTACATAAAACTATTACAATTGCTTTGAACTAAAGCATCATCAAATATAAAATTAAACAATGAAAAAAAACCCTTTTGGTGGATTGCAAAACATCGATGGTAAAAAACGGGTAAAAATGCAACATTTTTCACAAACAAGGGAAGTCCCAAGTCGAAATATCGAAGTTAGTAAAATGTTCGCGATGTTCAGTGCAATCTGCAGTTAAAATATTTGTCGAGACCGGCTCCCACGTAAATAAATCTAGAACGGATAGAAAACGGATGACTACGAAACGTCAGGATAGAAAACTTGTCCGCGAATTGAATTGGCATAATTGAATTTGTACGTCGTACGAATCAGATGGCGGTTTTCGTTGATTTTTTTAAGAGCACTTATCACTAATATTCGATTCTGCCGAAGTGTGGTTACTTTGTTCTTCCCGATCTCCTTCTATTTGAGTGACTGTCTGTTTTCAAATCAAGAGAGGAAAATATACATACAGTTTTGACCAAAAGTATTAGGCACTCCTGTAAAATATTGATATTTTAAAAAGTATATAAACTATTACGATTGCTTCGATATTTCGACTTGGGGCTTCCCTTGTTTGTGCAAAAGTTGATTTTTTACCCTTTTTCGTATGGAAGCTCACCACTTTTCGGCTTTCTTTAAAACAAGGAATCACGCTGAAATAATGAAATCGCATAAAAGGGCTTCTCCACTCTAAAAATAGCCAATGAAGACTGGTAAAACTTTTCGTCCAAATTTAAAAAACGCAACTGTTTGGCGTTTTACGACCCAGATGTTTTGCAATCCAACACAACCGGTTTTCTGCCGTCTTAGCCTTCGTTCAAAGCAATTGTAATAGTTTTACGTCCTTTTTAAAAAATCAATATTTCATAGGGCTGCCTAATACTTTTGGCCAAGGCTTTATGTACCTTGTCTCCTCTTGATATTTTCATTGAAACATCTTCGTTTCGAAGTAACGGCAATAAATTGACGAGACAAATCGTCGACTATTAACCAAAAGTAGCGACACGAAGAAATTTTGGAAAAAAAATCTCAAAAAAATGTACTAACTCCACAATATAACTTTTTTTACTCCTTAGACTAAATATCCCAAACCTCATAGTTTTCTAGTTACGCTGCACGATGCCCGCTATTCGGAAATCTGCCATTTTTTTCAAGAAAAACTAAATGACTGCAAAAAAAATCGCAAGACTGTTTTTAAAAAACGAAACCAAAGCTAACGGTGTCCTTTTCAATGATTTTATCATGAAATGGTGAGATTACTAATTTTTAAACTCCAGCACGCGATTTTGCAAAGTGCAAAAATCGTGAAAAACCGGCATTTTCAAAATGATGTACCAGGTACAAAAAAAATTGCAATACAAATTAAAAAAAAAGCAAAATGAATCTGGCTTTGTCCGCTTCAAAACCCCGTTTGGTAAACTGGGTAACGATTTTTTTCGCTGAGATATTCGACTTTTTGTCCGGATAGAAAATTAACAGGGTGCCTAATACTTTTGGCCAAGGCTGTATGTTCTAGATGTAAAGTACGATCAGTCGTAAGCGGGATATGGAGACAAAGCCTGAAATTCCCAGTTAAAAATGTATTTTTTCCTGATCGTGTCACCTGCATTTGTCAATATTTAACTTTACTGGGGTCAAACTCTGTAACTCTGGAATGTTTATAGCATCGCCATAACAGTTTGCCCAGGATGTATAGGCAGGCGAAAATAAACAGAATTTGAATACATCACAATTCATTGTACTACAATTATGTAGTGAATTATTGTCAAATATTCCAAAATGTTTCTATAATAAATTATCCATCGAAAAAATCTAGAAGAATCTTTACCATTTTTTCAATGAATTCTTCTTCTCACTATATCTCAAACCGGAAATAAACAGAATTTCAGTACAATACCATCAATTACACAACAATCATGTGGTGAATAATTGTAATTATTTTCCAAAAAGTTTCTTTCATCCATAAATTATTTGCAGAAAAAATCAAAACAATGTTTACGATTTTTTCAATGTATTTTTTCCTCACTATATCTCAAACCGGAAATAAACAGAATTTCAGTACGATACAATTAATTATACTACAATCATGTAGTGAATAATTGTAAAATTTTCCAAAAAGTTTCTTTCATCCATAAATTATTTTCAGAAAAAAATCTAAAACAATGTTTACCATTTTTTCAATATATTCTTCTTCTCACCATATGTCAAGCCGGAAATACGCACAATTTCAGTCCATTACAATTAATTGCACTACAATCATGTAGTGGATAATTGTAACATTTTCCAAAATATTTCTTTTATCCACAAATTACCCTCGAAAAATTGTAGACCAATGTGTACCATTACTTCATGGTGTTTTTTCTCACAATATTTTTTTACTTTTTCGACAACTTCATGAAAATTGCTATCCAGAATATTGAGGCAAAGTGGAAGATGTGTGCGAAAGCGATAGCGGACAAATCCCTTTTCTCCGCGACGACTAACGTTGGGGAAAAGAGGAGTCTCACTGTGCGCTCCACTGGGAGAAGAATAAAGCGAGACTTCTTTTCACCAAAATGTCAACTGCCTGAGAAAAATGCGTAATTTTGACCGACTGAGCGGCATTCGGCGCGTCGATAATAACTTAACCGTGTCGGTATAGCAGTTTAGACACGATTTGGGGGAGCGAATGAAAATAAAACATCGACGATAGGAACAAAGCTAGAGAAGCCGCAGAGTTCTCGTTCAAAATAAAGCTCTGGCGTGCACGTGATCGGTGGGAAGAAACGAAGCACACTTCGGGTGAAAATCTCACGCAAGCTCGGGGCGCTTCGTTGTCGCTCGCGTAGCGGTGGCGCGGGCACATTCAACGTTTTCTCTCTCCCTCTCACATCCCGATATTTATAGACGCACGAGCGAGAGAGAGTTTCCTCGGTGCAAAATTCGGCATCGTTTTTAGGCGTCAAAAATTCGGCTCGTTCGGATCGTTAAGCGCGTACACTCGCGGGCTTCCTCTCCCCGCCCTTTGGCCCGTTCACACGCGTACACCGCACAGTGTATATCTGATATTTGTTCGTTTCGTTCGTCTCTCTCGGTGGTAGCGTGTTTATCGGCGTGTGATTCGTCAGATACGTGAATAACCGTGAAAAATGCTGTATACTTGCGCAAAAAAAACCGGATACGAAGGATGAGACGTGCCGGGAGGAAAGAGGAGTGCGAATCGGTGATACGCGAACGGCAAATAGATACAAATTCATTTTCGCTATTCTGCATCGCCATTTCGGGTCGTTTTCCGATTTTCCTTGTTTTAAACTCTTTTGCAACGCGAATATCTCATTGCAAAGAACTCGTGGAAGTTTTCATCTCAACGTGATAGTACACGCGACGAATTATCGAACGATCGAACGTTCGAACGATCGATACCTCGACTTTATTAACAGACGTCATTACAGCAATCAGCAGAGAAGCAAAAAAACTTTTCCGCGACAAGTTTTGTTCTTCCATCGTATTTGCAATCGCTTTTCTTTTCGAGCATATGAGCTTCGATGACGCGAAACTACGCAAATTGTGATGCACGTATCGCGTATAACGTGATACGCCGCTGCGAAATTCCAATTCGATGTTTTGGCGATGGACCTAAAAGCAGGTCAATATCGTACGCTATATAAACCTCCGAGAAAGAGTGAGAGAGACAGAAAGACGCGTGTGAAGGAAGAAGAGGAAGAAGAAGGTGACGAGGAGGAAGAGGAGGAGAAAGATGAGAAAAGACTTTGAGAAGACAGTCTTTTATCTAGATATAAAGTGCGAATAAAGCTAGAGGCGAGAGATCACACTGCCTCTTTATTATTGGGGCCGTTCCCGAACGTGAGAATAACACGAGATTCCCTCGCCCCGCCGAAAAGCTTCGCCGTAGTATTGTTATACTTCGTATTGTATACAACATATACGACACGTATATTCATGTCCAGTGTGGTTGTGACGACAGAACTGTCTAGAGACTACGAATTACTATTTTTCACTATTTCGCTGCATCTCATCATCATATTACACAAAAGGGTGATCATTGAAATTGAATATTAAAAATCAAAGTGCACCCTCGATACCCCGTTCTATAGTAATACACACCTGACTTCCGCTTCCTCGTTCATTGAGTTACGATAATATGGGCACGAATGGTGACGAAGCTATGTCCATTTTTCAATTGAAGGGTTAGGCTACCGCGACAACCGGAAAGTTAGGGGTATTGAAATTTTTTTTTAAAGAATAAGTAAGATTGAAACATCGTTTGGACATTTGGGGATATTACGATATTTGTGGTCCCTAATTCTGAATACGCAGCCTTCATATTTAACGCAAAATAAGGCTTCTTCAAGAGTGGTAAAAATCGAAATTCGACCCTTAAGGGGTGAAACCGGGGTTTTAAAGTTTGTATGGGACAACATAGTTATTTGTAAGATTTACTTGAAACTTGGCATAAATACACTAAAATACAAATAATTATACATGTATTTCAGCAATTTTTAAAACCTAACCTTTAAGGGGGTTAAGCGGAAGTGTTAACGTTTGTATGAGAAAACATATTTTTCGACCAGATTTACTTGAAACTTACCAAATTTATTTTCAATATAACACTATATGTTTTCCTCGCTGTTCGGTGCGTGTAGACGGTCGAGTAGTACTTTTTAACCCGTTAACTGTGTTATTTGGGTTGGCATAAATACATCAAACAAACCAAAACAAATGCATGTTTAATTATTTGTATTGGAGTGTATTTATACCAAGTTTTAAGCAAATCTGACCAAAAAATATGTTCCCTTATATAAACGTTAGAACCCCAGTTTCATCTCCTTAAGGGTCGATTTTTTTCACCACACTTGAAAAAAGTCTTATTTTGGGTCAAATATGAAGACTGCGTGGTTAAATTTAGGGGCGACAAATATCGTAATACTGCGGGACATTTATTTGTATGTACATTAACAATGTTGTGCACCGAGTGTAATTTAAAAACACTAATTAATAAAGAAGTTGAAAACAATATCGTGAAGGACCTTTGAACGTGAGGGGCTCAGCGGTGTACTTGATTTTGGCCACCCCGTTCATCTGAAACAACAACAAAAAAACGAGTCTTTACTTAAAATTGATAATATTATGCATGACCGATCTTTTATTTGTTACCGTGTTCCATTAAGGCGTTACCCCCACTTGTAGTGCAAAAAAAGGCCTTTTTCATGAATTTTTTTAAAGAAAACTACAAAACTTTTTTAATCGATCAATATACCATCTTAAAGAACAAATCTTGAAGAACTTTCAGTAATTTTATTATTGAAGAATATTACATTGTTTAGTGGCAAATGGCCGTCAATGAAATAATGTTTTTATATACGCGGTTTGCGGTGACCAACATTGCGGCGAAGTGGATCATCTGAAAAAAAAATGCGGATGAATTTAGTCAAATATAAGTATAAACTAGTCTTTAATCGAAGGATTTTAAAAAATATTCATTTTTCACAAAATGGCGGACAGTCAAAGTTAATGGTTCGATTTTAACGAAAAAAACGGCCGTTTTTTGGCGATAGAACGGCCATTTTTTTCGAAAAAAAATCGCACGATTAAAGACTACATTTTTATGTATTAAATAAGCCTGCAAAATTTGAAGAAGATCGGTTCATTAGTGTTCGAGTAATCTTGGTCACCGACTTCAGAAATGCCATTTTGAGAAAAACGCTTTTAAAGTTTCTCTTTCAACGCTCTTTCAACGCGGATTCTTCTCTTTCAACGCTCATATCTCAGTCAATTTTGTTCGGATCGACTTGACATTTTCAGGACATATTCTCAGATACTTATACTTCGAAAAAATGCATCTGAAAAAAATCGATTTTTTCAAAGTCGCAAGTGGGGGTAACTCCTTAACCAAGAAAAAAATTTAATTATTTTTTCTTTCTCTTTCAAGGAAAAATGACATCATTATTGTGCATAACTAATGAAAAAAGAATGGTAAGAGGAAAAACGTCGGTCAAGACTAAACTATTATTACACTGAATAAATATAGTAAATTTCAAGTCAATCCATAGACGTCGAGAAATCGTGTACACCGTGTTGGAACCATAGTTCCGAGAAAAACACGTTTGAAGTTTTACTGGCAGTTCTATCGTTGTAATCATAAGTTTATCTTCATTCTGCGATTCCTGCATCATATACTGGACCTTCCTCTTTTATTTAAGTTATTAAGATTCAACAATCTTGAAGTACGTTCCACCCGTAGCGTTTGTTTGGGTTTAATTTTTGCTTGCTTGTACGCGATATACGAAAAAAAATATCTCCATCACCAGAGGAAAATACAAATATTGTTACGATACTTTTCTATAAAATTTTGTAGGCACGTATGGAAGTCTCTATTTTCTTTGTCGAGAATATGTGGAAAAACAAAATTTCTTGATATACAAATATAGTTTATCGCAGTTTTTCATATGAGATATTATTTATGCTAAGTGTGAAATGCTATATATGTGTATATAAATATATAATATAGTGGGAACACGTTTTACTTTTTCGGTATACAGAAAATTTGTACATCAGATTATTCTTCGTTCGCTGTTACTAAAGTGGTCGTGAAATGAAAATAACGCGGAAGTCTATAAATTCGGAACTGCGTGCGTAAGATATCTGTCTTTTGTGAAAAATATTCAAGATTATGGGAAAGAAATATGTCAGGCATGCGTAGGCGTGCTGGCCAGTTTGTGGAATCAAGATTTAACTACTCAGCTACATTAATTTGAATTCTAACGCTTTGTACGCGATTGGTAGACAAAATTAGCCGGAGTAGAGGTTTGCAAATCGAAAACGCTCTCCCAGTGTCTAGTATAAAGGGAACAATTTGCCGTTAGGGACAGTGGGCCCGGTGCGAAAATTGTCACTTCCAGAATCGTAATGAGGTGACAACATTCTCATAGATTAGAGAAAATAAACATAAATAGATTTTTCAATATTCCACCCACTCCGAATAAATTCTGATAATTGAGTCGCCATTTTTTGAGAAGCGCGCCCGTTGTCCCGAGGGGTTAGGCTACTGTGACAGACCAAAAATCAGGATTATTTAAACAAATTAATTTTGAAGGAATAAGCAAGACGATTGAAAAATCGTTTGGACGTTAATTTGTACGTACAACAACAAAGTTGTGCACCAAATTACATTTAAAAATTCTACAGATATTACACAAAGCCCAACTATTTCATGGCATTGAAAATGTAATCAGACTTTTCGGGTAATAAAAAACAGGTACACGTAAATAATATGAGTTGGTTTTTACTATTTTTAAAAAATATTGATACACTGAGGGGTTCGTTTGGGTTTGTTTAGGTGTGTTTGGGTTTGTATAATAATTGTTATATAATTTTTGTAATATATTCGACATACAAGTCGCAATATATGTTTTTAATTAATGACAAGATTAGAATTGGGTGGGGAGAGGGCATTTTTCAACCAATCACGGGGCATTCGGTATGTCGCAGCGCCCCCCACTTTACTGCAAGTGGAGTGGGGGCAGCGTTAGTTTCGTGTGGCATTCAGCTAAGTCAGACCCCTATATCCAGCCTACCTCAACAAACATATACAGTTTTAAAAGCATTTTCAATGTTAAAGTATTAATAATTAAGGCGTTACCCCCACTTGTAGCGCAAAAAAGGCCTTTTTCACGAATTTTTTTAAAGAAAACTACAAACCTTTTCCAATCGATCAATATACCATCTTAAAGAACACATCTTGAAGAACTTTCAGTAATTTTTTTATTGAAAAATATTACATTGTTTAGTGGCAAATGGCCGTCAATGAAATAATGTTTTTATATACACGGTTTGCGGTGACCAACATTGCGGCGAAGTGGATCATCTGAAGAAAAAAATGCGGATGGATTTAGTCAAATATAAGTATAAACTAGTCTTTAATCGAAGGATTTTAAAAAATATTCATTTTTCACAAAGTGGCGGACAGCCAAAGTTAATGGTTCGATTTTAACGAAAAAAAGCGGCCGTTTTTTGGCTATAAAATGGCCATTTTTTTTCGAAAACAAAAAAAATCGAACGATTAAAGATTACATTTCTATGTATTAAATAAGCCTGCAAAATTTCAAGAAGATCGGTTCATTAGTGTTCGAGTAATCTTGGTCACCAACTTCAGAAATGCCATTTTGAGTAAAACGCGTTTAAAGTTTCTCTTTCAACGCTCTTTCAACGCGCATTCTTCTCTTTCAACGCTCATATCTCAGTCAATTTTGTTCGGACCGACTTGAAATTTTCAGGACATATTTTCAGATACTTATACTTCAAAAAAATGCAATAAAAAAAATCGATTTTTTCAAAATCGCAAGTGGGTTTAAAAAACATCGTTTTGAGAAAAACGCGTTTAAAGTTTTACTAAAAGTTTTATCTTTGCAATAATAAATTTACCTTCAATCTGCAATTCCAGCACCATACGTTGGGCCCTCTTAAATTTCAGTTGCCTCAAGCGACGAACGAGTGTTAGTCGTTTTCACAGCAGCCTGATCCCTTAATTTTCCTACGGTATTTGAGAAATACTAATTCATATAAATATTCTTCGTGTAATGCAGAAACAGCGCAATTACATATTTCAAATTAGTTTTTGCCCCCTTAAGAGAGATTGTTTGCCTATTTTATTCGCCATGTACAAAATGTAGAACATATGCACACGCGCGCACCGTCCACATTCCGTAAATCGTCTTACAGCTATAAGGCATACCGGAAGTCGCAAGGTTATGCGTCCGCGAACGACTGTGCATCGAGAGAACAACACACCGCGGTTCATCGTCGTGCCGAAAACACAATCTTGTGACATTCGAAAGGAGAAAAAAAACTGTCGTGGTGTTGTTGATGCAGGAAACGTCAAGTCGTCATGGTGTTCGGGAAAATGGAGCTGACGGAGAAACGATGATTGACCGTAAAGTGTGCGATCGGTGGCGCAAGTGCTCGGTATTTATAGACGAGCGCGCGAGAGAGAGAGACGCTTGGCTTCGCGCGCCTTCGACTCTCGATTGGATATAAACGTCATAAAGGCGAATTTGTATATGCGGGGAAAATTTTTGAATGCGGATAATGGAAAATTCGCGCCCCGTCGCGAGAGTATAACTGTACGTTTGACGCGGGACAAAGAGTTTGACACTATAGTTCATAAGACATTTAAAAAGCGGCGGGAAAGTCTCGTTCAACGAAATGTGGTCGCGCACAGGAAAAAAACGGCATTTTTTTTATCGAGTGAGTATTCATCTCATTTATTCTCTATGCGAGATGGGATTTTTCTGTTTGCTGTTTCGCAAACCTCATGTTTGTTTGCCCGAAGTGAAATATAGCGGGATAAAGCAACGGGTGGACGATCATTGAGGAGAAAGAAGAATAGAGAGCGAGAGAGAAGAAGAAAGGAAGAGGGAAAAGATGATGTTCACCGGTGGAAGGGGTTCGCACTCTAAGAAAAGAAATGCTCGTGGTAGGGCTGGGAGCGGAAGGAAATCTTCTTTGGAACGGCACAGAATACCTCAGCCGAGGGTCGGACCCGAAGGATACACTTACAGGTGATAAATCTCTAAAGGGCTACATCTACTTAGAGGCCCGGAAAAATGGCCAAATTCCGATGTTTTCTTGTGGTAAACGGTTGGCGAAAAAGAAACGCATTTTTTTAACACAAAGGTACATACATTGAAAGCCTTTAAAAAAATTGAGGAAAACAACAAAAACTTGGCCGCTGGCAAATGATGAAATTTGTTTCGCGTCCTTTGGCGGCGGACACTCTCCAGCTCAAACGGTCCATCCGAAATTTACAAACCAAACGGGTTACTCGAGATAACAATAAATACGAGTTGTTGACGATTGTCGATTTTTTAAATCATTCTTTTAAACAACGTGGTGACGAGTTGAAACTCGAGCATACAAATCTATGAAAAAGTCGTCGTTATCACGTAACTATTAAAAAATGAAAATCGATTTGAAAAAAGTAAGATCGTTAACGATCTTTAAATGTTTCTCATCGTATCTCCTGTAAATTTGGAAACAGTCCATCAAGTGGGTCTCGAGATATAGTGTCCACCGAATTTGAAAACTGTTTTTCGAGAAAAACGCGCTCAAAGTTTGACATATGGTGCTCCTATCGAAAAATCTTCAGGGAATATAGCCAAAACTGTCGAATAAAAATACTCTTGGAAAATCCAATTTTTCGACCCACCTGGGAAGATGTAGCCCGTTAAGGTGTTACCCCCACTTGTAGCGCAATAAAAGGCCTTTTTCATGAATTTTTTAAAAGAAAACTACAAAACTTTTTTAATCGATCAATATACCATCTTAAAGAACACATCTTGAAGAACTTTCAGTAATTTTTTTATTGAAAAATATTACATTGTTTAGTGGCAAATGGCCGTCAATGAAATAATGTTTTTATATACACGGTTTGCGGTGACCAACATTGCGGCGAAGTGGATCATCTGAAAAAAAATGCGGATGGATTTAGTCAAATATAAGTATAAACTAGTCTTTAATCGAAGGATTTTAAAAAATATTCATTTTTCACAAAATGGCGGACAGTCAAAGTTAATGATTCGATTTTAACGAAAAAAAACGGCCGTTTTTTGGCTATAAAAAGGCCATTTTTTTCGAAAAAAATCGAACGATTAAAGGCTACAGTTTTATGTATTAAATAAGCCTGCAAAATTTCAAGAAGATCGAGTCATTAGTGTCCGAGTAATCTTGGTCACCGACTTCAGAAATGCCATTTTGAGAAAAACGCGTTTAAAGTTTTTCTTTCAACGCTCTTTCAACGCGGATTCTTCTCTTTCAACGCTCATATCTCAGTCAATTTTGTTCGGATCGACTTGAAATTTTCAGGACATATTCTCAGATACTTATACTTCAAAAAAGTGCAATAAAAAAAATCGAATTTTTCAAAATCGCAAGTGGGGGTAACCCCTTAATTCCGTATCTTAATAACGTGAAAACTACCAATGATAATAAATAAATACATACGCATAGCAAATTAAATATGATACTTTATTCGCCATTTTGGAACCATAAACTGGAACGTTGCCGTTTTCGTACCCGGTCTCTCATAAAATTTCTGAGCTTTCGCCAAAACCGGTGTCATCTACGATTAATAGTGTATGTCGAAATTTCTTTACAATTTTTTCCACCGAAATCGTGGTTCATACCCAAAGGAAGATCTGCTGGAGATGCTTTTCCGACACTGAATGAGCATACGTAAATTCATGGAAAAATAATGAGTGTACGAATTCAATTTGTTCGTTGTAGATTTCCAAATAGCGAAAGTGATTGCAACAAATGTATTCACGTACAGTTTGCACACTAGGCAATTAATCCATTACCTAGTCAGTTTTTTTAATAGACTTTATTGCTCCGGGCAACGCGCTCCCTCCGTTTGCACTGGTAAACATTCACCTCCCCCCAGGGATTAGGCTTGGTCTTGATCTAGACCGGAACAATAACGTCAGTTTTATTATTATCATTATTTCAATTAATTGTATTATAAATAAAATGTATTTATTTACATGTACGCCTGTTGTCATTCAATTTTCACAACAACAAAAATGTAAAATGATCAAACTTCTCAAATTTGCAATCATCATAAAATAAAATGATAATTGATAACATCAATTTATTTGAAATTTAACAATTCTTTTTATACGACTATTGACAATTATTACTGTTATTGCCGATGTAGTTATTATCAATATTACTACTACAGTCGAACCTCGGTATAACTAAGATTTGTCCATTTCCGTCCGATAGACACCCAAAACCTTGATACAACGACATAATCATATACATTAGCTCTAATTGCTAGTTGCATGAAAAAAAATGCTCTAATTTAAATCCTTCTTCCTTTAAAAAATATCCCCATATTTGTAGTACTAATGTGTATTTTTTTAAAGAACATTTTAAGGAACACGACTTCGGTATAACGAAAACTCGATATAATGAAGTTCCCTTGAGATTCGTTATATTGAGGTTCGACTGTATTATAATTATTTGTAATAAAGTTATTACTTATCTCAAATGATAAAACTTCAAAAGTTCTATAGAAAGAATAAAATAAAAGTCATCAGGATATTGCACCTACAGGTTTTCATTACTCCGTTAATATTACCTACTTCGCTTAACGTTCGCGCTTTTTTTAGTTTTCAAGAGAATTCAAAGATTAATAAAATTCTTGGTACATTTCAACAGCATTCATTCATGAAATTTTGTTGATGTTTTATCAGGACGCGAATACCTTCTCCCTTGAATCCCGCGGATCTACCGCCAGCGAGTGCCGGAAGAACATACGTGTATCGAACGAGAATACCCAGAAGAGATGCTCTCGGTGCTGCATCGTTGCTGCCAGCGGAAACCAACGTCGGCGTACCGATTACCCAAAGACGAGGCGCCGTCAAACACAACAAAGTCCACGTTGTACGAGGACACAAGCTTGTCGCGAAGTTTTTCAGACAGCCGACTTTTTGCGCCTTTTGCAAAGATTTTTTGTGGTACGGTTCGACGTCTCTAGATTGCCCGATCTTTCAATCAGAATATAAACCGGATTTTTGAATGAAACGAAAACACTATATTCTTCTGACATGGAGCATTGCTCAGTTGCCGTTGATTGGTCAATTTTAGTTCAAAGGGTACGAAAGAAACAAACGTCAATCAGATTTAGTTTTATTAATAATCGATATCTGGAAGATGAAGCTATGCTCGGTAAAGGGATGACGAGGGCATAACATCAACACAAAAACGTCCCATGTTGTTCACAAAGATTACAATGCTAAGTGAATGTAATCAAGATTAATAATGTGAAAGGAATCGGAGACAAGTCCATGTTTTTGTTTAAAGAGCTTATGGTTGGTAGGAATCAGTCTGCAACCATTAGTCCGCAAACTGATGTGGGGTCTCTGAGGTTATTTTTTTTAATTAATTAATTTCATTAAAAATCTACAATCGGTTAGTACAAAAATACACCAAAACGAAGAGAACCTTTTGGTACAGATTTTTTTGAAATACACAATTGCCATACTAGTAGTATGTTAGGAACCATATTTTTGCTGAAGCTCTCTGTGATGGAATTTTTCCAATTTCAAGTTCATGTTTTAATCCAGAGTCCTAGGTACTTCTAGAGTCTCATAGAAGTACGTAGGGCTATTAACAAATATTGATTTTTGAAGTAACGATGCATACTTGCCGTTAAACATAAGGTTTTGCCGATTGCGTAAAGATTTTAGGATATCACGTAAAAAATGTTGCTTCTCGTGTGTCGTATATCGATATTAACGGAGACTTTGTCCTTGGTGTGCCATATTTCAGGTGTTTACATTTTATTTTTTTTAAAGGAAATGAGTAAAGCTTTTTGAGTGCGGTTTTTTTCTTGCTTTTATTCATGATATACAGAACGTTAAATTTTTTTTTTAAACCAAAATGGCGACCGTTGCAGCTTCGCGAAAACAGGTCCTCAAATCGCGGGAGGTAAACGGCTAACATCACTGCCCCCTCTTTGTTGATCTGAAACACAAATTCAAAGCATATTATCAGTCTGTGACCCTTTGGTCATGGAATGACGGATGGGTTTTTCGTTTAGTACAAATTTCGGAAAATGGCGGCAATTTAAAAAAAATCGAATTTTCGCGTTTTTTTCGCATAAAAAGATAAATAATAAATGCAAAATTGTATCTATCGAAAAAACGATCCGTCATTCCGCGAAGACATATTTTCTGAGCATGCTCTCCAAATTTCAGGTCGATATGTTAACTACAGCGGTCAGGAGAATGTCAGCCATTTTTAAAAACGTGTTTTCGAGAAAAACGTGTTTAAAGTTTTGTAATGTGTTTACACAAATGTGTTTATAATTACCGCTAATCGGCAATGCCTGGTCCATAGAGGCATCCCTTCTCTTCTTCTAGCTGCTCATGTTGAGCCGCTAACATCTCCCGCCAACTTCAAGGACAAAGTCTCCCTTAACCCTTCGAGGTCACATCCTCGGCCTGTAACTTCGTTGGTCACTTGGGGTCGGCATGACCCCAGCGATGTTTAAACGATTGCCACGTCGATTCCATTGTTAGGAATGGTTTACAAAAATTCAGGGCGTTAGTTATTGAACCTTCTAGAATGCGGCATTCTCAGTACAGTCGAACCTCGATATAACGAAGATTTTTCCATTCCCTTCCGATAGACACCCGAAACCTTGAAACAACAACATAATAATATACATTATGCTCTTGTTGCTAATTGCTTGTAAAAACTTGCTCCAATTAAAACCTTTCTTTCGTTAAAATATATCCCTATATTTATAGTACTAATATATTTGTTTTAAAGAACATTTTAAGGAACATGGTCTCGATATAACGAAACCTCAATATAACGAAAACTCGATATAACGAAATTCCCTAGAGATTCGTTATCTCGAGGTTCGACTGTATAATATTGTAATCCACATTTAAAATGGCGGAAAAAAGTCAGGAAGGGTTCAATGCGTGAAAAAAGCCATTATTACTTAAAAAATCATAAACCTGGAAATTTACGATAAAAAATTTTAGGGCGATACTCTGCCGATATGATAGTTTATGAAGAAAAATAGCTTCATAGTGGGCGTTTCGAAAATGGTTTCTACTTGGACATTTGAAGAGGGCCCATTTCGGAGTAAAAAAGAAAGATGATCGTGAAAAATGGGCAATTTATTCGCAACAGCGGCGCGAAAAGTTATGAGATCATAATGTAAACACAATATAGATGGGAGATATAAAAAAATGAAAAAAATCATGAAATAATACAAAATATTGAAAAATCGCAAATAAATCAAGTTTCTCCCCCACAGTCGACACAGATGAAAACTCCGTGCTTGACGCACATTCTAAATGGTTTTAAGGCAGTAGTCTGCTTTAGAAGCCGAAAAAAAGCGTTTTTTCAGCAATTTTTTTGAAAGGGAAGGAAATGATTGCGGTAAACGAAATTTTGAGACGATAGTGTATTATATTCAAGCTTTAAGAAACAATTTTTATTATTAAAAAATATTGAAATTTTTCAAAGTTGTAACGATGTTTCTGGGGCGCCTGGAGTCTGCACTTGTAAATCGGTGCCGGTGATGGAAGTCGTGCGATGCATCTGAAACAGTCGAACCAAATTTTTTTTTTAGTTTTTATAAGTTCCTTTTCTATATGAACTAAAAAAATACCGAAGAAATAATGAAATTCCAAATTTTTTCGAAGTTTGAAAGAAAAATTCACTTTTTTGAAAGAAAAAAAATTCACTTTAAGTTGCAAAACAAGTAATTTAAATAGTACTTTTGTCCAACTTTTTTAGTTCAAATAGAAGATAATTTAATACTGAAGCTAGATCACTTTGATTTTTTTCGATCGGACATATATTGTTTTTGCTATCGCCGGCACCGTTTTCTAAAACTTGTGAAAATGAAAACTCGAGAAAACGGGCTTTAAAGTTTTCGGTCCAAAAAAATATAAGTTTTTGGATACTTACACTAATTAGATGTTAATCAGCTATCCCCGGGCCATACAATAATCCTTCCTCTTCTTCAAATCGATTTTTTGAAGCCTGTAAAGCAGACTACTGCCTTAAGATTTTCCAGATAGCATTGTAATGAGTTTTAAATGACGTAGACGGACGTCGCAAAGAATTCGCATTTCGGAGTAATTCATATAAAGTTGATAGAAAAAAATGTCACCGTTCTCATATTCATACTTACATTACGCAGAGCGATCCCACGCAGAACAAAAAGAGGAACTTTTTACGAAAAAAATTATACGTGCAGGCCACATGGGGGTCAAAACGACTCCAGCCCCGGCCCGATTTTTTTTTTATCGACTACTATGACAAAACTGCTGTCGCGAATCGTCCGACCCTAATCGGTACTGGCAAGGCCCCTTTAAAGGAATCTTCAAAGTTTCATAAAAATCCTTAAGCCTGTTTTCAAGATAAAATTGACAACGATGCAAACGTGCAACTTTCGCTTGTTAGACAGTATGCGATTTCCGTTGTGGGTTAAATATTATCAAACGCACATGTCTTTGATTTCATCAATCAAGCATCAATCATTTCTTCCATTTCTTCTATACGTATGTTATGAGAACTTGTGTCGTTCACTTTGAATCTATTAAAATTCGGTTAGCTTCAATTCTGGGGTGGTTCTATCGAGCGATGAGCGAATTCACGTTGGGAAACCAAGGAATCTTCGCCAGGACGTTTCGAAGAATTTTGTAATAGCGGGGTTTAAAGAAGTCCAGGATAATTGTAACTTTGGAAGCCTTCCGGTCAACGATGCATTTCCAACGTTTTGTTGCCACCAACAAATATGAAAGTAATGGCTCTCTTCTCTATTACAGGGGGTTCGGAAAACAGGGATATCAGTGCCAGGGTAAGAAAATAACGATTTATTTTCGCTCACGATTACCTCTGACAATACTGAAACGCATTAAATAATTCCAATTTTCATTGTTTCACAGCGTGCCAGACCGCAGTTCACAAGAAATGTCACGACAAACTTCTCACAAAATGCCCCGAGAGTGGACGAGAATCTGAGAGTACAATAGTGAGTAGTCGAGAGGATTGAACGCGCTTGATCCGCTCGTACGAGATGCACAAAATCGATTATGCTAATATAACCATAATAATCATTAACAGAAGCAACTATAACGTGAAATATTGTAAGGTGTACTGTGTAATGGTAGCATTAGTTCCGTACCAACGTATAAATGGTCCGTACTACGTACAAAGCGTACATGAATAGTCGAAGAAAATTGGAATTCTCGTGGCCTCTTCATCAACGATTATGAAAAGTTAAAAAATTTAGATTTCTCGTTATAAGCAAAGAAAATCGAAATCATCACTCATTCAAGTACCTATATTTCAATGGTTCGATGTTTCATATTTCCTGAAAAACATTCCATTTTTTTTACGTTGTTACGTAAATACTGTGCTGATAATAGTAATGTCAATGACTATAGTTAAGTGTTGATTGTCATAGAGTTTTCGTAGTACAGTGGTCCAACTTCCAATAGTTGCTTTACGTATATCAGATTTTTAATCAACATCTCTCATCAAACCGTTGAACGGAGTGAAGATAACGGCAGAGCCGAATGTCCCCGAGTCGAAAGTTCAACGGGTTAGGTGTAACCCGTTGGCTCGTGGTCGAAAAAAAGGAATTTCCGTGACTTTTTTTGGGCCAAACGTGCAGGTTTCCCGATGGGTTTTTCTTGCATTGAAGAGTATGACTTTTTCAGTATCTTTGACAATTTTTGTTTTAAAAATATTTATAAATGCGGTGGATACAATGGTTTGTGCGCACCGCTGGTTGAAAAACGTCCTTCGCGGTGACCACTGCTGCTCGGAAACAAATTATCCGAAATAACAAAATCAAATGCTTTTAGTTGTTACAATAAAATATTGTTTTTTGAAAAAATGGCTGCGGTCCAAAGTAAAAGTATCGATTTTCGAAAAGATCGAAAAAAAAAACTATGCATCGAAAAAAAAATGCCTTCGTTTAGCCCTAGGATCCTACACTATCTGTACGAAACAAATAATCCGCACTAGGGTTATGCACACCCCGGCACATCAAATCAACGCTGCTAACGAACTGTTTGTCGTAGAGATTTTTCGTTTGAAATCGAACGCTCGAGAACTGACGAATGGAATAGGCTTTGCGAGAAAAACCTAATATGAATTTATCACCGTGGAAAATGCGATTAAACAAAACAAGAAAAATGATGAATGTGGGATTTGCGGTAGGGTCCTAGGGTTAAGCACTACTTTTTCATATGTAAAAGAAGGTTGTAAAGTTTGAAGTCAATCGGTGCAGTGATTTTTGAGTAATTGTAGTCACCGATTTGGAAAAAGTAATTTTGAGAAAACAGCACTCAAAGTTTGCTGGTTAGGGAACTTACCTATCAACGCCCATAACTCCCTCAATTTTGAACGGGTCGACTTGACATTTTTACAGAATATTTTTGAAATATTATATTTTGAGAATCCATCGTAAACGAAAAATCGATATTTTCCAAAATTTCCAATAGGCGTAAGCCCTTAATATAGACGAATTTCTTAACGATTGGAGTAATCGTTGACGACGAAATATCGAGAAGGGAACCAAACTTATCTCAAAGGGCAAAGAATCTCTAATACTAAGCAGCTGCATAACCAAAGCGATATAATATGGAATTTAGATTTTATTCTAGCACTTTGACACTCGAAAATGAATAAGGATAACGCTCCCATAGAATGAGGTTAATCAAAATAGCACCTGTGTAATTTTATTACAAATACGTTTAAGGTTATTATGGGGTTTAGCCGGCGGGGCCGAAGTACGAGGGGAGCGCCCTATGCTTATGCGCGGAGACGATTGACTGTTACCAACTGTTAGCTTTCAAATAATCGTCATATTAAACGTACGTTTTCGAACTATTTTTCTACACCGATTTGTAAAAATATGCGTTTTTAAACATTCGGTGATTACATCAGGTGTTTTCATTAATTTGTATAATTATTTTCTATAACTTTATCCCGCTCAATTAACGCGAAATGATTTGGCAACGTCGTAAATCGTGGTATATCATAATTCCCAGGTTGGCAGAAGTGTCGCGAAGTTAGAGACATATGCGGCCCGTTCGTAACCTCAATATCGGCCCAAGGAGCTGTCAAAAATGAATATCAGTCCGAGTAAAAAAAATTCCGCTGGGAAGAAAACGTGTGTACTAAAGCTGTCTATAATCTCGGAGAAATAAAAAACTTTAATAATTTTCCGATATTCTAAAAAAACATGTATGTATGAAAAAAAATCCGCGTTTTTTTGTCTTTGCCTTTGAACATAGTTATCAAATGAATATTCAGTACTTATTACTTATTAAGAGAATAAGTACCAATAATATTCGTTGTTAATTATCGTGGCCGAGCAGTTTGAGGTTCCCGGGCATAATTACCGGATCCCGATAAGATAGGTAGCATTTGTACCGTCTACGACGTTGCCAACATTGCACAGTCTAATATTTTGTGTGCTTGATTTTCGTACAAATTCAGTATCAAAAACATTAATAATTTTATAATGGTACTGTTAATCCTCATTGTCACGGTACCAAGGCTTAGTCCGATAATTAGTCGAACCGTACCTATTTTTTCAGCTTCGTGGTAACATTCACTTAGCAGATAATAATAATGTACTGAAAAACGATCGGGAGTTTTCTATAAGCGTAATGTAATTAGCCTACGAAATACGTCGAGTAGCCGATTTTTTTCTTCTAAAAACGGTACTGTGGATCGTATTCGAACTGCACAGGATGGTCAGCAAAGAGATTATAAAGGTCCAGAAAAAATTACAGCTTGATGGTAACATGTTAACTTAACTCCATAACAACCTTAAGATCGTCCTAATAATAAGATAAGAGCGATGCTTAGTAGCGCTTACCTTCTATAGAGTATTTGTCGTACTAAAATTGTTTACAATTTGTAAACATGTTGTTGATGATTTGTACTCAAGAGAAGCAAAATAAATGGGATATCAGTTAGAAACGTGACTCGCTTGAGACCTCTGGTCTGATCGCATACTGGCATTCACTACTTAAAACAGCGTTCGTTCACATTGGGCATTGATTGGACGGCCACTTGCAAATTTACAAGCTTTCAGTTCATTTGACTTTCTGTAAGATGCAAAACAGAAAATCGATTTTTCAGCCACTTCGCGACTACTTAGAGCTCTTAAATGTTGCAAACGTGCATCTAAAAGGTGACAATTCATGATTCAACTCAGAAAAAAAATATCCATAAAATGTTCAACTTTTTAGTAAAATTAGCGATATCTTATCATCTATATAAAATCTCACTGACACATACAAACAAATTCGTAGCCGACTGTGTTTGTATGTGAAAAGTTTATATGCAGCAATTAGTCGTAAGTTCAATCGTTATTTTTTACAATTCTATATACATTCCATGTTGCTAACATACAAACTCGTAAACTAGTAAACTACTAGTAACAACCAACTAGTGAAATCAATTAAAGACTAAAAAGTAGAAAGTCATTTATATTCAAAAACAATATTTTAGAAAAATAAGCTTTTATTTAATGTACTAAAAAGTAGAAAATAATTTTTTTACCGTGTCACCCATATGTGACTATAAATAAAAGCTTGGGACGCTCAAAATTTAGACGTTTAATCTTTAATTTACATAAATCCGTTAACATATCAACAGTATTTAATTGAATGTAAGACAACCTTAGATTTCTTAAATGAAAATCCTGAAGGTGAGTATAAACGTGTGATAATTTTTTTTCTCTAATTACTATTGTGCAAACTTAAATTCGAATAATGCAACTGAATTGATCAAATTTATCAAACATTTTAAAAGTTGAGCACCCCAAGCTTTTATTTATAGTCACATACAGGTGACTTGGTAAAAAAAAATTATTTTCTTCTTTTTAGTACATTAAATAAAAGCTTATTTAAAAAAATATTTTTTAACATAAGAATTATCACACAAGGTGCGCTTTGAAAGTTCTCGTCGACGCCCAACATTGGAATTAAGGGGGGCGAATGGGGAGAAAGAGAGTACTAATTCTTGGCTGCGTATGTTTGAAACGATTAATAAAACGAATAATCGAATGAATATATATTCAACGGTGATGGCGCTGATCCATAACCATAAACTCGCTACATTTTAACATTCGTACTACCGCTGACGTCTCAACGACCATAGAAATAAATCGCATTCAAAGTTTCGTTAAAATCCATCGGCGACATAGATCATCGTGGAATAAAAATCAAGAGAATCGATCAAAGAAAAGTTAAAAACGAGAATAACAATAAAAAAAAAGAGTATTCTAATTTTTGTACATGTTTTTAATGTCAGTACTTGAGGGAACGTTTCAAGGTGGATGTGCCTCACAGGTTTCGACCTCACATCTTTATGTCGCCAACATTCTGCGATCATTGTGGTTCTATGCTTTATGGATTCTTTCGCAAGGGTCTCAAGTGCGATGGTAAGTACTTCTACGAAGAATAAATGATAGATCGACCCGATAAATCTCGAAAGAAGTAAGTGAAAGGGCCTAGAATGATGGTGCAATAAACATTTACCTCCAAAACATCATCTACTCAAAAACAAGAGTCTTCATAATATGATTTCCGAAGAAAGCGATCTCAGATTCTTTATTGATCGAGCTTCTTTTAATGGAGTCCTTTTTTTCGTGGTGAATACCGCGAGACATTTGAATGCAATCTGCACATCAAAGCTTGCATCGTAGGCACTTTTATTTACAAGCAGGAAATCCGCCGTCTTATACAAACACAGTATCCTCTCGGTTTTTAGCCTAACGACTCGTTCGCAAATCTATAACAGACAAAATGTATAGTTATACGAATCCGCCGGCTCCAATCGTTTTACAGATGCTTTTCGACGCATATATCGATTTGTGTTGGTTGGCTTCAACTGTTGTCACACGATTCTTGCACGCATATTCATCGCAAAAATAATTCACAGGATCGGGGCAATTAACTTTATTTTTCCACTCACAATTTGTATTCGCGGTTTCGAATCTCCAATATTTTTTTCTCCAGAAATCGCACGAATGAATTTCGTCAATCGGCAAAAATTGATGCTTTAATTTTGTGGTGAGTGAATTAAAAAATCGTTAACCACGAAGGTGGAAGAAACGTTAAAAGGGTATCAGCGCCAGCCCGATAATCGGTCAAGTTTTTGGAAACGAGTTGAAGGAAAATACTTACTCGAGACAATTTATTTTTTGTATATCATTAGTACACGTATCAAGATAGATATCTGCAAGAATCTGTAGAAAAAAGTACAAATGGAAGAAAAAGTAATAAGCATCATCCTGAAGCAAAAATATGTCTCTGTACTGCAATTGACTTGCGATGAAAATCGTTACGACCTATTTAACGCGTTCTGGTTAACGTAAGATTTGGAAATTAAGCTTTGCAAACGTCGATCTTTTTCAGTAAATGGGCAGAAATAATTTGCTGTCTAGAGAAATGTAACTCGCGCAATTCGATAAATATTCGAAAAATAAGCACTTTTATAAAGACAACAATTTTTAGTAACTGGCTAGGAAAAATAGTGCAGTTACGATTTGAAAGCTGAACTCTGTTAATATTCCGTAATCCAGGTGGTGTATCAAATTCGGACTAGCCAGACCCCACTTATAGGACGTCAACCCACTGTGCTGTATTTTTAAACTTTATGGCTTTACGCTTCTATACTCGCACACTAAATCTCGTGCAGCGCTCTACGGGCAATTGCTCGAATCACGCGAATTTAGCTCGACGTTTGTCGCGCAATGTTTGATTCTCGCCAAAATACTCGCGAGCACAATCGCGAATGCGAAGACGTTCCCCGATCTCATGTAGGGTGACGAGTTACGTGGCCCCCTTCCAGTTATTGACAGCCCATGTTAAATATGTAACACAAATTTCGTTTTGCCGAAAAAAAAAAACATTTAAAGAAAAAGAGGGCAATTCGAGAAGGAAATAAACTCGTGGGCCGAAACAAATAAACCAGACGTTTCTCACGATCCACAATTTATTTCGCCTCACCCAAAATTATGCAGAAAACTATTTTAAAAAAGATTGAATTTGCTGGAGAGAAAAAGAATTCCCGACGTATTTCCCGATTTTTATTTCGTCGTGAAAAATGCACAACTTCCCGAAAATCCGTTCTTTGAAGAGCATCGAAAAATAAATAAGAGCCTGCTTCTCGTGTAGTACACAAAGATTGCGTATAATGAAATTAATCATTGAAATTTCATTAATTTTGTGGAATGCTTTTTTTCATTCGGAAAGAGCGAAACGCAAGGCTTTTTTTTTTTAATTTTACGGAACATTTGAAAAATGCAGCGACGTTGGGTTACGACGAAAGCTTTTGGGCTTTGAAAATTGATGTGTCCCGTAGCCGCATGTAAAAACGTGTGACAAGAATAACGGTTGTGCGGTCGTCCACCAAAATTGTCAGTGACTGTGTCTTGTGGATTTTGGGTTGAACAATGTTGGGAGTAGAGGGAGTGTTGCATGTACCGAGGAGAAGACTGCAGAGCTTCACAGTCTCATTTTTCGCCATTCCTCTCGCTGTTTCTCTCTCTCTCCCTCTCTCTCTCTCTCTCTCTCTCTCCCTCTTATCTGTCAATCTCCCTCTCTTTCTGACTTGTTCTTCGCTCTCTCGCATGGTTATTACAGTGTCTTTAGCTTGGTGTGTAGACATGTAGTGTCGATGCTAGGGAAGTTTCGTATACTAGAATTCTATTATTACCGCTTGGGTCGCTGGCTTAAACTCAGTCGGTCTTGGCTCCCTGAACCGTGAGAACGCTTTTCGCACCTGAAAAACTCCTTGGGCTGCTTCTCCGGTACATTGTGTGGCGCGACGGTCCAGGAGGATTACGAAAAATTACGAAAAAAAAAAAGAGGAACGGAAACAATTGAATCGCGCAAATCTGTCTCACAACACGTTTTTTAAAATCATGATTGCCGTCAGCAGTGCTGGCTGAAGGCGAATGATCGCGATTCGTATATAAGAAACCGGAAAGAAATTCGAACGAGGGAGAGAAAAATTGATTTGATCAAGAAGCGGAAGATTAATAAGAGATCGCACGATGCCGTACTACGGTGACACGTTGCCGTATTATTACGGGGGCCCGTTTTCCAACCACAGCTCCCTAATGACAGGCACCGGACGGTAAGCTCGCACCAACAGCCCTCTCGTCCCCACACGATCGTACTCAACTCCCTCAAATTGTAAATCCATTCGTTTTTTGTGTCGTTTTTTCCCCCTTCTTCTCTTGTTTTCTTTCAACCGTCTCGTGTCGAGATACCGAAATACGATGAGCACAGTGTTACGAGTCAACGATTTCGAGCGTCACGGCGAGAAATATATCGCTCTTTCTCTCATTGACGATCGATACGCCTGAGAGGTCCGATTAACATTCGATTAACACACGAATACGTCTATAAATAAAGTGAGAACCTTGGCTCGCCAGTCAAGTTGCCCGACTGAAAAGAACGCCCCGCGTAGTTTTGTACGCTTTGAAGTACGTTTTTTCACAATCTTCTTCGCCCCCCCCCCCACTCTCTCTCTCTCTCCTTCTCCCCATGTCTGTCTTTTGCCCGCTCGATCACGAGGGCTTCGGATTAAACTCGAGAAAATAATATCACAGCAATATTTGTTTTGGCAAAAAAATCGAACGGTATGTAGATTTGTACAAAATCGAATACTTCTTAATGGGTTTGCATAAGCTTCGGGCCCAAAAAATTGGACAAATTTCATTTTTTTTTGTGATCAGAGTATTGGGCTAAGGAAAACGGGATTTTACACACAATTAACACATAGTCTTGCCAAGGTTGGGTTGTTTTTTAATTGAAAAATATCGATAAATGTTAAAGTTATTATTATTTGAACCAAGTGGTTGCTGCATGAAATGAAAATCGAAACAGGTACCATAGTGTAATATTCAAACTTTCGTGTACAAAATACTTTTTTTAAAAATTAAACCGAATACATCTTTTACTTAAAAAAAAACTACCAAAATGGCAAGCCGTAGAAAAAAATAGTTTTTTGACAAAAAAACCGGCTCTAATAATTTGTTGACAACAAATAAATATACATGTCGTGAAATCTTCCGGTGATACGATAAAAAATACTATAAACTTTGCTGTATCCGCATTTGAATGCAAAAGAAAAAGGGGCCAATCGCAGCGGGCGGCTCGCCGTAGCCCAGTGAGCGAACTGACCTTCCACAAAAGTCGTTATAATTCGGTCTATTTCAAATTTTTTTACAAAATCTCCGTGACAAATGAAAGTTAAAAGCCTACGCTACAAAGCTATGCAATAAAAAATGTATATTTTAAATTTCAAGCTTATGCAGACTCCTCGAATTCCGCCGATATGAGTGCAACAATTTGAGCAAAACTCGTGATACTAGTAAAAATCATTTTTTCGGAGAAAAATAAAACGATAAATAAGATCGTGTGAAAATAGATGTTTCAAAAAATTGTCTCTATAGCCGCGCGGTAACGGAAATATGAATGATGATTACCCGCGAGGCTGGGATTTGAAACCGTGAATGAAGAGCTTAGTGCTCGGCATATTTTCTGCCAAAACCAATAAATTGTGCACGCGCACGCATACGCGTAACACATCTGATACGATCGAATGCAAAGTATATGTACGGTGTAAATTTGCATAGACAATTGATGGCATTTCGCGTATATCTGCATAATCCAACAAACTAGCGCTATAAGCCAGAGAGAGAAAGAGTAGAAAAATATACGAATAAATTGAATGAATAATAGGTTGAATAAATTCGCCGTGCGAAAAATTCGAAAGAAAAATAATTTTCTATGGCTTATACGCACTGGATGCAGGAAGCTTCAATATCCTTGCAGGAATATCCGAAGAAACAAAATTGCGTTTTATGTAAACTCAGTTTTTCGCTAAATTATACCCTCGAATCGACAGAGATACGGGTGCAGGGTATATGAAGTTCCCGAGCAAAACTTACAGCCACTGGCTATGTCTTGTCTACGTAACGCGTTAAAATAAGCAATTGGCATTCGGTCTAACTAAACGGTCGGACGATCACGCGAGTACTGTCACTAGAATGTTCATCGTCGAGACTCTTAGTCTCTTGCTGCGGGGGCGATTTAATTACCGAATATCGAAATTAGGGTTCTCAAAGTGCACGTGCCTTGGATCTTCTCGCAAAACTGGGCGACCTTAAGACAATTTGTTCGAGAATTTCGGGAAACAAAAACCGCACGAGCGTGAGATCGAGATTTTCGCGAGGGTTAAAAACCGGAGGGTGCCGAATCTGGGTAAAAGCTATCCGTTGATGCTTGATATGCATTTTTGATTTTATCAAGTGAAAAAAATACTATTACAAATTGACCAGGCGGCATTAAATTATATCTGAAGAATTAAAAACATGAAATTTGTAAAATCGAAATAGATTTATTCATTGTTTCCTAAGCAGATAAATGGCCTAGTTTTCGTTAGTTTCCTCTTGAATAATAAATTTCGAAGACTTTTGACACGTGATCAAAATTATGTGTTAAGGGGTAGGCCACCTTGTCGACCCGAAAATCAGGGTTAATGAAAAAAAAAATTAAGGGATTTTCAGATGATCGAAAAATCATTTGGACCTTTATTTGTATGTACATTAAGGAAATTGGGTACCAAATTATCGTTAAAAAATATGTATAATTAAAGAAGCTATAAACTGAGAAGCTATAACGTGAGAACTTTCGAACGTGAGGGGCTCAACGGTTTGATCTTAGGCACCCAGTTGATCTGAAACAAAGTAAACGAGTTTTTTCTTAAAATAGATAATATTGGCTAAGACTTGGACAAGCTTTTATTCGTAGTTGCGTTTCAATCATCAGAAAAAAATGTATGTATATTCTCGATTTTTTCGAGGAAACATGACATAATTATTGTCAATAACTAATGAAAGAAATCTAAAGAAGAGAAACGTTGGTTAAGGCGTTACCCCCACTTGTAGCGCAAAAAAGGCCTTTTTCATGAATTTTTTTAAAGAAAACTACAAAACTTTTTCAACCGATCAATATACCATCTTAAAGAACACATCTTGAAGAACTTTCAGTAATTTTTTTATTGAAAAATATTACATTGTTAAGTGGCAAATGGCCGTCAATGAAATAATGTTTTTATATACACGGTTTGCGGTGACCAACATTGCGGCGAAGTGGATCATCTGAAGAAAAAAATGCGGATGGATTTAGTCAAATATAAGTATAAACTAGTCTTTAATCGAAGGATTTTAAAAAATATTCATTTTTCACAAAATGGCGGATAGTCAAAGTTAATGGTTCGATTTTAACGAAAAAAACGGCCGTTTTTTGGCTATAAAACGGCCATTTTTTTCGAAAAAAAAATCGAACGATTACAGACTACATTTTTATGTATTAAATAAGCCTGCAAAATTTCAAGAAGATCGGTTCATTAGTGTTCGAGTAATCTTGGTCACCGACTTCAGAAATGCCATTTTGAGAAAAACGCGTTTAAAGTTTCTCTTTCAACGCGGATTCTTCTCTTTCAACGCTCATATCTCAGTCAATTTTGTTCGGATCGACTTGAAATTTTCAGGACATATTCTCAGATACTTATACTTCAAAAAAATGCAATACATTTTTTTTTTTCAAAATCGCAAGTGGCGGCATCCCCTTAATACTGTACTACTATTACACTGAATGAGGGTTAAAAAATTCAAGTCAATCCGTTCATTAGATGTCGAGAAGTCCCGTACACCGTTTTGAGAAAACATAGTTTCGAGATAAACGTTTTACTAGCAGTTCTCTTGTTGTAAGAATGAGTTCACCTTGATTTTGCAATTTCTGCACCACATGTTGGACCTTTCTCTTCCGCTTGGGTTGCCTCAAGCGACGAATGATATTTGAAAAAAAATCGGTACCCTTACCCCTCAAATTCGATCTTGGTGGCTCGATGCAATTCGTGCAGGCACTCACGGAGAAAAATTGAGTGCACGATATAATCAATGATACTTGACTCATTACTAAAAGCTGTTTCCTGCAATTATTTGTACGTTAACAAGTGCCTCAACTGAGAGGGAATGAATGTCCGGAACAATAGATAGCTTCCAGAAAAGGATTTTAAAAAACAACACCCTGAAAATATGACGCAACAGCAAATTCCTGCGAAGAAATTTTTTTATAATGCGAAATACATGGTTGCAAATATGAATAAAGTTTATGTTGCACGACAGGTCTTGCTGTTTTTTTTTAATTCGATGTGATAGGGCGTATAGAGACGTACACGTATGTTAGGTTTGAATCGATGAAACAATACTAGTCATGTAGCGTCATCGTTTGGAACACGTCCAAGCATTTATGACGTCGTTGAATACCTTTATGTACAATAAAGCACATCGCATTTACGGACCATCGCGTACAAATATCGTGGAAATTCGCGTCTGACACGTGTGTACCGATGTATAACGGAGTCTGTGTCGGACGAGCAAGAAAGAGAGAGGGAGAAAGAGAGAGAGAGAGAGAGAGAGAGAGAGAGAGTGTGTGTAAAAGAGAGAATATAAAATACCGATACAAATTCTGTCGCTATACGCGCGTCACCCGATGAGGCTAATGCGATTTCCGCACGTTTCATTCACCCCCCCCCCCCCCCCGCTGCCACCTAACTCGTGATTCCCGTGGATTGAAACAATGTGACAAACATCTAGAAGAAAACGAGAAACGGACAAACCCCAGAGTTGAAAATAAAGGTGTGATGTTCGTCAAACCTCATAGCTTTTACGCTAAATAAAAAACAGACGAAAACCAACGCTTTGAACTTGGACGAGATAAACTTGACTGTTCTTGGAATGCAAAAAAATAAATGATGCGCCGTGTCTGGTGAAAATTGAAGGAAAGAAAATAAACCAAAAATACGCAACTCCTTGTTTGTGTTAGGAAAAGGCAGCGATATTTTTTGTCTCATCTTAATATAACTGCATACAATTATTCTTCGTGTGAATAAAATCGCTATAATCCCATTGTAAAGTTCCAAGTGTAGGTGTTTTCGAATACAATATTTATTTAATTTCTTGATTGCTGATTGTTATGAAAATAGATTAAATCGTTGATCACCGTAAAGCGGAATAGATTGTTTTAAGTTTTCTTTTTACGAACGTCCCTACAGAGAACGAATCATAAGTTCTCATTAAGGTCCGATAAATCTGCCCAATTATAAATTTCGTCGACTCGTCGCCGGGACATAATCTTTGAGATATGACAAATGCTCAGTGTAACGGGTCTGCCAAGAAAAATTGCGGTATAGCCATCCTTGAAACTCGTTTCCACGCCTCTTGTCTTCCTTGAAGTGACGAAATAATCTGCTTTCCGTCTGCGTATAACCAGCTTCTCTGATTCTCTTTTTTCTGACTCTCGAAAGAGTTTTCTTTACGAAATCGTTGACTACGCGATATCTGTCTCTCTTATTTACACAAGTTAATTCTGTGCTCATTTTTTATGCTATACTCACGTTTTTTGGGAAGCGAAGAAAAAACAACATGCACGTTTTTCGATGCGCTGCATTTCGTCATGCGGATTTTTTGGGCTTTCGAAACAAATGGACGAGCCATCATTCTTATTCTGCTTGAGAAGATAAAGTGAAAGAAAGCGATGGATTGTAACTGTATTTGGTTACATTTTTAATCCGTAAATGCCAAATCTCCGTACGACTGCGTTAGAAGGAGGAGATATACATATCTATTAAGTTAGTTGTGGTACATTTTTTAACATGATACAGATTTTTTACGTACATTGCCATAATTCATTGCTATAAACATAAAAATGTTGTGAACTTCAAGTTATAGTTGTAAAAAAAATCGATGACACTACTGCATGTACTTTCGTAATCGATTATTAATTATCCAATGATCCTTAAACTGTCTTCTCACTTTAGACGCTTAGGACGCTTAGGACGATAGGGTTATATTATAGATATTGATATAAAAGCTGTCAAACTTGATAAGCACACTTTGGAAATACATTTTTTATAAATTATGCATTTATGTAACCCACACAAACCCTAAAGTAGAACGAGGGCGCGCTCTTCTTTTCTATAGATTTTGTTCAAATTTTAACCAGACATTGGTCATGTCATTTTGCATGTTTGAGCGAAATTTCAAACCAGTCGACTATTTAGATTGGGAGATAATGGGCTTTTAAATTGCAACTTTTAACACTGTAGCCCATGTAGAGGTTGCCATGAGTTGCCCAATGTTACGATCAGGCCAATATTGGGACCATCGTATAAGCCAACAAAAGAGAAATAATATTGGCCCATTACTGTTCCGCTCTCAACTGAAAACTGGCACAATATCGGCCCCTCCCTAAAGCCTGTCCTGGCCCATCTTTAAAAACTAATAAACAGCCGTGATAGTTAAACTAAATTTGCCAATTTAAAAACTGGGGATACTAAAATACTGACAATTCCATTGGCCCAATATTGTTCCGTTATAAATTGAAAACCGGCACGATATCGGCCCATCGTTTAAAACCAATAAATAGCCGTGATGGTTGAACTATATTTGCCAATTTAAAAACTGGTAATGCTAAAATACAAGCAATTACATTGGCCCATTATTGTTCCGTTATAAATTGAGAAGTTTGCCAATTTTAAAACTGGCAATGCTAAAATACTGGAAATTACATTTAATTAATCTAAGCCATTTATTGGCTAAGTGGGTCAGACCATATCTGCTTTTATTTTATTTAACCCTTGGGTTATTCATTATCTGTATATTGTGCCAGAATAGGCAAATAACTGGCACGTCATATATTAATCGTCTATATTTTGTAGTTCAGTTTTTGTAATCAAGTCTTGGCCTATTATTGGCATTTGTAAATAACCAACATAAGTAAGTAAAATATGCCAATTTTGAAACCTGTCATATACGCAAATCACAATTTATTTCAAGGTTATTCCATGAAACATGTATCCATAAGTACCAATCTCAAAATATAGGTTGAATATTTATCACGCACCCAAACAAACTCACGGCCCAATATTCTAGATAGACTAACTTCTAGATAGCCCAACTGTGAAGGCCCATCATAGAGCAAGTGGTCAATTTCTACATAGTCCCTTTAAGCGGGCCCACATAGGGCCAAGTGCAATCACCAACATTGGCGCTACAATGAATTAAATCATTGGCCCAATAATTGTTGGCTCTGTTGGCCGATATCGGGCCGTTCTTATCATTTCTACAAAGGCACCTCATTGGTAAATACTCACGGCCCAATATTCTAGAAAGGCTAACTGTAAAGGCCCGTCCCAGGCCCAACGGTCAATCTCTACATGGGAGGGTGTGAATTGACCGAAAGTCAGGTGACATAATTCGTCGTACCATACTATTATGTTTATAAATTTTGACAAAAAATTATGTTTCGATAGAAAACTAGTTAGGGAAAGAGTGGAAAAGTTTGGATTGCCTTTACTATTCAGTTTTGCTAAAAACGTTCAGTAAAGACAGAATAATTCTCGGTAAAAAATATTTTTCCCCTATAATGAGAAGACACATGTCAACTCCGCAGAACAGTATTGTTCAATATTTTGAGAATTAAAAAAAAATCATTGTGGTCCTAACGTTAAAAACTTTTATCATACAAAAAAATATTTCCGTTATAAATATTAATATTTTATATTGTATGTTATCTTCAAATTATAATATAACTTATAACAAATAAAAGTGTTGGTTAGTTCATAACTAATTAAAAACTTTGTTCGATTAAAAATTACTTCCAAATAAACATTTGTGTTGCAGTATTATTTTAAATATGCCGCGCAAAATTACGTCATTGGATACGTGGAACGATGCGATGTTGCCATATGTCTTCTTATTGTAGGGGACAAATATTTTTTACCGAAAATTATTCTATCTAAATTTCAATGCAGATCCTGCAGTGTTCAAAGTTGCAATTTTAAAACCCATTATTTTCCAATCTAAATACTCGACGGTTCTGAAATTTCACTCAAACATGCATAATGATATGAACAATGTCTGGTTCACTGTCTGGTTTGGTTAAAATTTAAACAAAATCGAAAGAAATCAAGAGCGCGCACTCGTTCTACCTTAAACGCGTTTTTCTCGAAACAACGTTTTTCGACGGCTTGTTGATAAAACCTTCGAAACTACTAAACCGATATTTTTTAAATGTTAACCATATGTTCTTTACAACTATAGCTATAGCGCATATCAAGGATAAAATTTTTTTTTTGATATTTATTATTTTTTTGCCAAAAACAGTGAAAAAACGTTTTTTTTTATTTTTCGAAAAAAATGTCCGCTATTTTGTTATTTTTGCATATATCAAAAATCGTATGATATGCGCTATGGCCATTAACATACCGAATCTAAAACCGTTTGATTTTTTGGTTTCGGTAATCCATCTCCGAGATTTCATCAACAGCGCAGACCTACAATTTTTATCACATTTTTTTAACTACCTTTTTTGTGTATAAATAGTGACTTGAATAATTTTTTTTTATATGTATTTCGAAAGTGTATTTATTGAGTGTCACAAGTTTTACATCGACATCTATAATATAAACCTATCAAAAAATGTCATGAAAATAGCCTTTTTAGCGCCTAAAGTGAGAAGACCTCTTAAATACTTCGTCGTGTCTCCGAATCACTGTACGCAATTTGACAGTGACCTAATTACGAATAAAGTTATTGGACAAAAAGAAGAATTCGTCTAACGATCACGTAACGATATTGCGTTGATAAAGAAAAAATCGCAAGATTGCCGAATAAAAACACTATTCCTATTTTTTGGAATGAAGCATGTTTTCTAAAGCTCAACAATTCCTAGAAGCGAAGCAAAATCAAAGGCTTGAATTTTCCTTTTCCTTCAATCGAATTTAACGAATAGACGTTACGATAGTACCGATAGAATGTAGCTCGAACGAATGAACTTGCAGAACTCTTCACAGCCCGTTGGGCTCGACGAGGTACGCTCCTCATCTGACAACGATATCGGAATCGCCGTTGAGCGCGTTGCGCCGTTATTCACCGGCTGCTACGATGACGCCGCGTCCGAAACGCATAATAGACACGGCGGACATAGACGTTTCGACGCCGCGTGCACTTTCCAGCGCCCATAACACTACCGAGCATCGTAATCGTTTGCGTCGCGATCGTCCAACAATAAGAATTCGTTCCCAGGCGCTCAAGGACAATCCGGCGTTGCGCGAACATTACGAGCGCCACGAGAAAACGGTCGGGGAGTTGCTGGTCGAAAAGTTTCTCATTAAGGACAAGAAAGCCACGGCGGACAGTGAATTACGAACGAAGGTGTACAGTCAGGTGAGCCTAGAGGACGATTTGACGAAGAAACAGCGTGACGACTTTCAGGAAGCAATACAGAGACGAATAACGAGACGCATGACGCGTCGACGATCGTCGGCCGACGTGCAAATGGATCCGGAGCAGCTCGAGCGCGAGGTACTCTTCGCTCAGGCGCAAGCCGACGCTCTCGATAATCTGGTGGCTGAAGAACAAGCCGAGATCGAAGTCGAAGCGCGAATGGGTACTCTCATAAGAAAGAATCTCGTAAGATCGGCGGCTCCGCTGACCAGATCGAGTCGCGACATTCAAGGGATTTCGGGGGACGACGGGGATGATACGAGGACGAAGAAACTGGCGAAGAAAGTAAAGAAACGAAAGAAGATGACCGACAAACCGTCGCCTCCTAGCGAGAGTGATTTGGATTCCGAGCACGACGTGACGAGATCGAAGAAAACCCCTAAAGACCGGAAGGAAGAAACGAACGATAAAGTTGACAAAGCTCCAATGATCCTCGGCCACGACGAAACATCGGAATCGCTTGATCAAAAATCGGAAGAGGAAAATTCCAATGAAACGTCCTCGTCCACGTCGACAGCTCTGAAATTCAAGATCGAAGCGAGCAACAGCGTCGGCGATTTTTCAACTTTGTGGATCAACGCGAGCATCGCCGAGGAACATGAGAAACAGAGAAAACATTCGCAAGACGTGATCGAACAATTTCGCGATAGCATCAGACTTCCGGCGCCAAAGCAGAGCGTCGACAAGATCCCGAAGAACAAGAAGAAGGATGCCATAATCGAAGAGCACCAACAGACCGTCGTCATACCTGTGAAGAAGCGCTACGTCAAGGACGAGGCGAGAAATAGCGTTTATCTGACCCTCAAGACGCAAAAGTGCACGGACGTAAAGAATATGGCCGATATGCATGATAAGATCGACAAGATCGAAGCGATCGATGACACCGTTAACCAATCGCCGTCGTCATCATCCTCGTCATCCGCAATAATCAATGGGAATACAAACGACACGGAAAGATCGAGGAATATTAGCTCAATGGCCGATGATACGACATCGGGAATCAAACGTCAACCGAGAGTCAATAAAGTTGCCAAGTTCTGGTCTAAAGATATCACTGAAAGTGATGTAGAGGTCAAAAGCATTTCCGAGTTGACGGGGGCTGAGGTGACAACGGGGAAGATAGGAACGAAGGGCGTGAGCTTGCAAAATTCATCGGGAGTCGATGATGATACGAGCAATGCTGTTGTGAGTAAATCGATCAGTGGATCTTCGAATCTTGACAAGAACGAACGCTCGTCATCCGAGTTGAAGGACGATCGATCGAGCGATCGAACTACTTCCGCGAAACATTTTACTATTTCAAACGACGTGAAGACGAATCTTGACCGCATGAAAAACCGAGATACGGACGATAATTTTAAAATCGATACCAACACGCTCGTTTCTGATGCCAAAGCGTTGTCCACTAGAGACGATGAAAGTCCAGTCGATGATGGTGTCACGGGAAAATCGCGAGAAAACGGAACAGGAGATAAAATAGGAAAACCTCTAGTCAAACGAGCGAAGAAGAATATAAAGGATTTGCAAGAAAAAAAGATCCGTTCGGTCGGTGACGAGTCCAAGAGACTCAAACGAAGTGTCGCGAGTGCCCTGGATTCTTCGAACATTGGTGTCTGCTCTGAGAATTCGCAGGACCGAAGAAACGGCGAAAAAGAGCAACTCGGTGACGGCGGGACAGAGCCAAGTGCAGCGAGAATAACGTCGGCGGTCACGCCGTTTTCCAATCTCGTCGAGAGCTTGCCAAATGCGTCAACAATTAATTTTCCCGTTGTCACGAATGGGCTGACGATTACGCCGAAAATCCAACGCGAAGAATCGAACGTTAAGGGAATCGAGAACGAGGAAGCAAAGATAACCGAGAATTCCACGGTGAACGACAATTTATCGTCTTCGGGAAAAATTACGGGAAAGCTCGAGGATACTCGAAGTGAAGTATCAAAGCCAATTGGCGTCCTCGGTGAGAACAGTGAGGTTAATAACCTCGTAAAAGACGAGTCTCGAAACGTTGTTGGACGGCCGGCAACGATCGAATCTCTGGAGATTCTCATACCGACGAACAGCCACGTAAACTTTGCTGAAAAAGAGAATGACGAAAAATTAGCGGCACAACCGTCGCAAAAAGTAGTCATCGATGTACAAGCGACGACGACCAAGGACGATAAAGATGTCGTCCAATTACCAAAACTGTGCAAGGTATTGCTGTTTTCGTCGGGAAACAATAGCGCGAAAACTGTCAAGTTGTCATCGCCGGGCCCTCCGGATCTTCAGGTAGTGTCTGATGTACCGGGAGAGAATCAAACGGTCACGAATAAACGCTCCATTGCCGCAAGCAACGATGACAATGTTTCATCGCCAACGATCGAAAATCTTATAAAAGATAAAATCAAAGACACGGTTGAGGTCTCAAGCGTGGCAGAGAAAAGTGAAGATTCTTTGGATAAGCAAGTCGAATCAATGCAACCTATACCCGAACCGTCAAATCTGACAAACGGTACAACGGACAAGAAATCAAACACAGTTGTCCAGATCAAAAACCTTGCCACATCAGGTTCCAAGGCTGCGTCAAAGGTAAAAGTTTCGTGCGCTCACAAGGACGAAGAAATTGATTTTTGGGGCGAGATCGCGAGTGACGCGAAGCCGTCAGGCAAGCTTGACAGAAAAATTGATCACTCGAAAGAGATCACCAGGGGAAACGGTATCGGAGACCCAACGAACAGGGACGGGGTTGGAGATTCGATGGTGACAGTTTTGGAATCCGAAACGAAAAGCGAGGCGTTGCCAGAAAGTGGAACACGGGAAGAGACAGAGACGCTTGTCGTCGCTGATGCGAAAAAGTCGAACAAAGTGAAAAAGAAGAAGAAGAAACCAAGCGAGGACGGTGGGTGCAAGAAAAAAGATCAGCAGGAGAAAGCGAGCACGGAAACTATTTTCGAGCGCTTAAAAATCTCCGACGACGCGGTTGACGAGGAGGGTCATCAGCGTGCAGAGCGGCTGGAACAGCAGAGCAAGAAACTCGACGAGACGAGTATCTCGGCAGAGTCGGGCGAAGAAAAAATTTGCGTGGATCCGGTGATCGATATATTCGGGCGCAACTTGTCAACGATAGTCGAAGAGAGTCCCAGTCCAATTACAGAACAAGTGCCGAAGAGTGTCGAAGCGTTTGATCTCTTCGCGTCCACTTTGAGAAAGAAGGAAGAGAGCTCAACGCCGAAACTGGACTCCACCAAGGATTCATCATCGTTCAATGGAAAAAGTGAAGGGAGAGAAGAGACTTTGGAGAAAGATATTCCGACGAGTGTCTCGACGAGCCTCGATAAACCGGAAGTGCCGTTGTCTGGAGTTCCCGTTGAGCCGGAAAAGAAGTCATCGACCGACGCGGCTTTGCTTAACTCCAAGACAATCGTACCTTCCATAAATATCATAGTTCCTCCAGGCACTCCACCCAAGAAAGAGAATCAACCGGAAGTCGGGCCCGAAGAAGTTCTCGCGGAAGAGGCCGAGGAGGATCCGGGAACTCCGACCAACGAGACGATCGACGACAACAAAATAGCAAAATGGCACGGGCTCGCTGACTTGTCGTTGGACGAGCCGGATAAGGATATCGGACCGGAAATAGCTCTGGGCACGGCGCTGGGCAAAGACAGCTCGAAGAAAAAAGCCGGGGACGCGAAAAAGACGAGCAAAAAGAGCACGATCTCGACGAAGAGTACCGGCAGCAATCAGGACTCGTCCAAGAAGAAGAAGCTCGGCAAGAAAAAGAAGTCCTCAACGAAGACCTCGAAAACAGAGCCCGAGAAGAAAGTTGACGAGAGATCCAGCTCTCAAGTTTCGAATTCGTCAGACGCGACGCTCAAGCCCGGCGGTCAGAATCTTCTTTATTCGCCGAAAAACAGCGGATGCAATTCACCCAAGCAACGACCGATGGACCTTATTAAAATGTTTTACACCACACCCGTGTTACTTTTGACGGCGACACCCCGTGATCTCTCCAAAGTGCGACGTGCTAAGATAAAGAAGAGGAAACACTCGTCGAGAACCGCATCGGCAAGTAGCGACAGCACGGGAAGCACGAGGAGCACACAGAGCACTGGAACCGCCGAGAGCACCGCGAGTACCGAGCACGAGGATGACACCGGTCAAAAGCGTATTTCTTCAACGCGCAGCAACGACTCGGGCTTCGATGGATCACCGAGATTATCGAGTACAGTTTTTATTTTTCTCTCCCAAGGAAATTCGATGAATCGATTTTTCTCAAATTACTGTCGCTATAATCGGAAAAGAAATTCAATATTAATCTCGATTGTTGTGAAAACGTTACCTCAATCTTCTCTTTAATCTCTTTATCATCTTACATACATGAAACGGGAGGCCTAAAATTATTCTTCCTGCAGATAGACTCGAAATTATTTCGAACGGTGATTTGAAAATCGGATCTTGACAATTTCCGGATTATCGTTATGTTATTACCACGAATAACCAGCTTTGACCCATCCCTATAATCTCCACTAACACAATGGCCCCTATTCTCATTCCTGAGTACACATTTTCTCACGTAAACTTGTCTCGCCGTTCGAACGAATCACTCCACTTTCCACTATCGCTCGATGATCGTGGACTAGTTTCGTCGTAAGTCTAAGCTCGTTCGTCTGACTCGTGAAAGGGGGCCAGTCCCCTGAATCTCAACGATTTGGAGCACTCAAACTCGTCGAACGTCGAATCGCGAGGTATCGACTATTGTGCCGAAAAGTATTGTCACCGTGCCACGCGATATAGTCTCCAACGGCGATGCCAATTTTGACAATTAGCCAAGCTCTTTTGATCGCAGGCTGTCTCGCTTTGACAAACAAACAAACAAAGCGATCGCGATCTAACGTCGATATACTTTCTTCTTTGCTACCTATACTTTCATTTTTTCCACACATAACTTCCGATTGATAATTATATCCGTGCAATCTTGTTTACTCGCGCTGAATATCAATGACGATGGGAGCAAAGAGAGACGATGTATATACTTTTGCCCGTCTCTCTTTTAATCTCGTAAAAAATATGGGTGAGAATAAAAAGCGGGCCCAATCATATATGTATATATGCACATACATATCGATGTATATACGCCTTTTTCGCTCGCGTCTTTTCGATTACGATATCGTAGCCCCGTTAACAACGTATGTATCAATATTCTAATTACGTTTCGCGATAATTATTCTCGCAATCGATCTATCATCTCCGCGAGCGCAGGTATTACAAATTCGTTCAGGGAGAGGGTCAAGCTTACGATATTCCGAATCAGTAATCGATAGACCCCTTGACGGTTAAGGAGTGCACGATGTCGTCCACGGGGATACTAGACGATCGGTATCCGCTTGAGCGATAGCTAACATTGCCACGTTCCGTTTTTTTTTTCGCATACTTTATTTACACTTTTTTGCACGCGCTTGCTCTTTTCAACATTCTCTTCTTCTTCGTTTTATTGTTTTGTGGCACGTGTTTGATGGTTTTTTCTTCCTGAGAATGCGATGAGAACGGAGTTGCAATATTTGTAAGCTACGCTTAAGGCTCCACGTATATATATATATATATATATATATATATATATATATATATATATATATGCATACGGTAAAGCAGGGTTCGCAAATCGATATCTGTATTTTTTTCCTCGTCTTACGTTGCAACGAGACCGGGCCAATTACACCGAGAGGATCGTTGGATTTGTGTCCCAAAAAATATATATTTATATTTGCACATACATTCAATTATATATATACATATATAACATATGTCCCGAAAAAAATGTGTAAGTTTATGACTTTTGTTTATCGTTGAAATAATTCGCGCTGTGCAGACTGCGACATGGCATGTCACAAAAAGTGTGAAAAACTCACGGGAAACCTGTGCGGATTGAATCAGAAGCTCGTTGCAGAGGCATTACAAGCACTGAAGAGAGGTGAGTGATACATATGGCCGACTAAAAAAAAAACATCAAGATCCTCGATAGAGACGAATATACGTGTTTGACAGGGATAAAGAGCACACACGCAATCTCTCACACGCACAAACATATATATTCATGTATGTATTATCAACATCAAATGAAAATAATTTTCCAATAAAACATATGCAATGCGGCAGGATGATAAGGGTTTAATTTATAATTAAACATGTTGTGCAGTGTACTTTATGTTTCCACTTATGGGATCGAAGTTAGCATCGTTGGAATGCAGCACAAATGATTCTTCATTTATTTTTATCATTGTTAAAAATCATTTTCCGCAGATTTAAGATCTAGGTTTTCTCACACGGATCGTAAAAAGTGAAAACGTTTGAGAGACTCTCATAGCCCAAATCATGAATAATATCGAATATCGTAATAAAATGTCATACCGTTGCAACGAAATGCGATCGAGACACGACTCCCTGTGGCGGAGCTTGCGCTTTCACAGACCACGAAGGATAAAATACCATCGTGATTTAGCTTTTTGTTAACGTATAGCCTGAACATAACGTACACATCAGTATACACAGTACTGGTGCCACAAACTCAGGAAGGCCGTCGTAGGGGTGTATTATAGTCGCGCGTAACACGCGTCACCTGCTTGCAGACGTGGATCATTCGAGTATATACCCTGGCCGGGTTCGTATCTGCATCACATTAAAGAGATTGTCTCTTTTATTCTCACGATTTTCGTAAATGTACGGGATGTTCTGTCTCAAAATGATCGGACTGTAAGCCTGAAAAATTATAGATATTACTTTTGTGAATCGGTATTTTGCATAATTTCGTAGGGATGCCATTTTTATAAATTCTTAATTAACCGATTTATTAACTCGATTGTGGTTTAAGGCGTTACCCCCATTTGTAGCGCAAAAAAAGGCCTTTTTCATGATTTTTTTAAAAGAAAACTACAAAACTTTTTTAATCGATCAATATACCATCTTAAAGAACACATCTTGAAGAACTTTCAGTAATTTTTTTATTGAAAAATATTACATTGTTTAGTGGCAAATGGCCGTCAATGAAATAATGTTTTTATATACACGGTTTGCGGTGACCACTATTGCGGCGAAGAGGATCATCTGAAAAAAAAATGCGGATGGATTTAGTCAAATATAAGTATCAACTAGTCTTTAACCGAAGGATTTAAAAAAATATTCATTTTTCACAAAATGGCGGACAGTCAAAGTTAATGGTTCGATTTTAACGAAAAAAACGGCCGTTTTTTGGCTATAAAACGGCCATTTCTTTCGAAAAAAAAATCGAACGATTAAAGACTACATTTTCATGTATTAAATAAGCCTGCAAAATTTCAAGAAGATCGGTTCATTAGTGTTCGAGTAATCTTGGTCACCGACTTCAGAAATGCCATTTTGAGAAAAACGCGTTTAAAGTTTCTCTTTCAACGCTCTTTCAACGCGGATTCTTCTCTTTCAACGCTCATATCTCAGTCAATTTTGTTCGGATCGAGTTGAAATTTTCAGGACATATTCTCAGATACTTATACTTCAAAAAAATGCAATAAAAAAAATCGATTTTTTCAAAGTCGCAAGTGGGGGTAACCCCTTAAAAAAATAGAGTACACGAAATGTATATAGAAGGACTTAACTGGGGCTATATAATGTTGTTTCAATAATTACTATTAACTAAATAGTATTTTATTTATATATAACAGAATGGATATATACGTGCATATATATCAGATCTTTTTTTCCTTTGGAAAGTAATTTATTTGTAGCTGAAAATGTACCATTTAAAAAAAAATGTGCTCTTCGTCTACTCAAAGCTGGAAAAGCATTTTTACTCTCGTCTCGTATATGCTTTTCAAGACGAAACCAACTATACACATGCAAAAACTATCACAATAACAAGAATCGTAGTCAACGATTTTCATACTAAAGTATTATTATTTCGGGTTAAATGAATTTTCAATGTCTCATTAGTAGAGAGCACTATTTCGTGGCGCCATGCCACTTGCACTAATTGGGCGCATTTAATTGAAAAAAAAATGGTCGGGTTCCCTGCCAGATCGTGTTGGCGTGAAAAATATCATGTACCCCCCGGGGGTATAGAAAAACCCGGTAGTTTTGCCAAAAACGTCCCCTCCCCCCGCCTCTTGTTCCTCCTCTCACTCTCTCGATACCGTTTTACGTGTGTGAATACGCGAGACGATTTCTCGCGCATATTCTTCGACAAGATTCAACTATTTTCGTCGGTGTTCTCGCTCTTTTCGCGCTATTTGTTTAATGTGTGACGTCAAGAAGTCGTTTATTGCTTGCACGGGAGAGCGAGAGAGAGAGAGAGAGAGAGAGTAGATCACACATATATACGATGATGCGCACACAAACACACTCATGCTTCTTCCGGCTCTAACATATTCTGCAGATCTCAACACTGGCTGGGTTTATACGAGAGAATATGAAAAGATCGCCACGTCTCCGTGTGCACACGCGCGTGTGGCTCGCAGACTAGGAGATCGGGGAGCTTTCATTTTCGCGCGAGACCACACACAACTCTGCCGCTTTTTTTCGTCATTCCGTTCCGTCGACAAACAAAACGTTTCGTCGTTAATAAAATTAAAAAAAAGGAAATAAGTTTAATCCAAACAAACACGCGATTTCATTCGATAAAAATTCTACTTTACATCGCACGTTCACATTTTTTAAAGCTCGCATAATATTTTTTTTTTATTCGATCAAACGTACCGTTCCCCCCGGATATAGTACACAATAACTGTAAACATCTTTATTCGACGAATATACATATAGAGATATTATTTGCGTGTATAAAGCCATATACACGTGTATAACAACGTACAGTAGATAACGTGATGGCAGGGTGGACCGTCAACGGCAATAACTCTGAAAAGCAATATTTTGCCCAACCAGTGCCTGTGACCGAGAGAAAAAGAAGAATTAGAAGTGCCAGTGGTGGTAGTGGTGGCGGTGGTGGTGGCGAACAAGACCTGCTCGACGATGATTTGGGTATGGTCGTCGGGGATGAGTTTCAACATTCGGGTGAGAGAGAGTGATAGGAGTAGGGGAAATGAGAGAAAAAGCTGAGAAAAGAAGAGCGCAAGAAAAAGTGTGGGATTAAATATGCACGTGTGTGTGCTCCTAGAGTGCTCGAAGAAAACTCGAAAAACGTGACGAATCTTTCGCAATTGACAATTCGAAATAGCGTCAAGTTATTTAGGATCATTTTTATTTCGGCTGATCTAGTTTAAATGTTGCACAGCATCTCTGAATTTTTTATGCTTCAGCTCATTTTATTTTTGTACAACTTGGCCTCGAACTAGGGATGTCCATGTAGACGCAAAAGTTCGCTAACTTTTAAGTCTTTTCGTACTTGGCCTTCGTCGTATTTTTGTTCCTCTACGATTTTTTTTTCTCTCGTTCGCATATGTTTACTCACGTGCCAGAAATTAGTCCAAAATTAGTTTTCAAAGGTTGGATACACGTTCGATTTGACTAGAAACGCACGGGAGTAAAGTGTAAAAGAGAGAGAGCGAGAAGCACAGCTGCAATTTAACGGTTGATTTACTGTTATCTTCTTCCTGGCACGTGATGCTCTCAGCAATGAAATTGCGCGAGTAAGTTTATATTTTGTTTTAGTTCGGAATGCATCCTTTTCGGTACAACTTGCATATTCCGAGCAAAGCTTACACGAGTAACGCGGTCGTGGATGACGTCTTGAAAGCTTATCTGGCGAAAAAATGTATCATTTTCATAACACTTTTAAATTATATCATAGACACAGAATATTATCAGAGTTAATTTCGAAGAAAAAAAGACAATCCATTCGGGAATCAGTGAAGAGTTAATTACTCTCCTCGGGGAAAATATTCAGAAAGGTTGAGCATTAATTTCACAATACGAGAAATAACGATGAATGTTGATTACTAACGTTCCTTACAACATATACATATTACTGAAGAAATCTGCGGCCGGGTTGAAATTTCGAACTTGGAACTTACTCCGAAAAATCAAAACTCCGACAGAATTTCACACAAAATCTGAACACCGTCAAAATAATTCGGCTATGGACGTTTTAAAGGTTTCTAAATTTTCAATAAATCGACGAATTATTACAAGAATTTTTTATTTATTAAGAAGTGATTTCACGTCAATTTTGAAATTTGTCTAGACAATGTTATACGTTCTGCATCATTTACCATCAACTGTGCAGACTTTCGCTGGCATGATCTTGACGAGCCTTGTAATTTCGGAACATTAAAATAAGGAATTTTAAACAGTCGGCGCATTCAAAGTTCAACCCGGACCCCATATCAAGATCATGCCTGCGAAAGTCTACACAGTTGACTGTAAATGATGTAGAACATATAACATTGTCTAGACACATTTCAAAATTGACGCATAATCGCTTCTCAATTTAAAAAAAATCTTGAAATAATTCGTCGATTTATTGAAGATTATGAAACTTTAAAAACTTCCATAGCCGAATTAATTTGACGGTGTTCAGGTTTTCGGAGTATTGGTCTTTCGTGTAAAATTCTTTCGTGTAAAATTCTTTCGGGGTAGTATTCTTTCGGAGTGTTGAGCGTTCTGATCATTCAAAGTTCGGAATTTCAAACCGACCTCATCTTAAATTTTGGAATATTGAAATTCGGAACTTTAAACCGTCGGAGCATTCAAAGTTCGGAATTTCAACCCGGCCCCAGACATCTGTCGTCGCGGGCTTGTCGGATAATTTGCCTTAAAAAAAAAAGCGATGTTACAGCTAATAATTTCACAGTCGCTTAAAATAACCGAACCTCGTTGAACAGACTACGAATGTTTGTTTACCTGTAAAATATTTAAATACTTATCGTTTGAATATTTCTGCTGCTCGCAACGAGTGAGTGGATAAGAGTGAATACAGCGCTCACTGGCGACTACCATCGCGATATAAAGTTAACGCGTAGTGTGTGCATTTCCGACAACAAGTCTATTTTATTTACTGTCATTTGAATCGCGACATTCGACTGAATATATCAATACAAGAACAAATTGTGAAGAAGAACGTCGAAATAACGCACCACCCGAAACAAGAACATTATTCCTGCAACTAGAGGTATAAAATTGCACGGTTTTCGCTTATCTCTGGCTCGCGCAGAACGTACGGGAGCGCGTTTCTGACCGGACATTCCACTTTCGCGCATAACTCGCTGGTAATAATCTCGAAACTACCCGAGCATATATTTGCGCATTGCATTAAGATACCTATATATAATTTCGCCGGTGGCGTCGCGTCTACTTTTTCGTTTTCTGGCTAATTTGGAGCAGCGTATGCTTTTAGATCTTACGTATATGTATATATCGCAGCTGTTAATTTTGACATCGCAGTAATCGGCCATTCAAGAAAAGACACGGTGTTGTAGCCACGTTATTACGTAACGCCGTGTTCACTGATTTTTTTCTGGCAGTGCCAATGACTGTTTCGAGTGGCCAAGGAACCATGGAGCTCTCCGGGAACAGTTGACAATGCTCTCGGCGCAATTATTCGCCCGAGATTTGATTCTCGTCTTCAGTACGTGCACCACTGTCGTTGTATAATACTGCGTTCATAGGAGTAGGTAATACTTCGCGGGCACTGCTTGCTCGATGCCGGGAAAGATATTTAAAGCACAGGCCTATCTCTTCTCGCATTTTCATTCTCTATATATATATATAAGACATTCCACGCCAAGCAGAACAGTTTATGGTTGGTGGCTCGGCGACTTTAATGCTTGGCCATACGTCTTTTTGTTTTTTTTTACTCCATGCATGTGATCTGGGTATCACATTATAGTGAATACTTTTTTGCCAAGCAGACATCTGGGTACGAGCTTCTCGTACATACATGCTCGACTTATAATTCACACAGGATATGTCATCCCTGAAATTTCACCAAGTGTCAAAATTAAAAACACTTGCCTCAAGTTTCGTATCAGAGGCGCCCGTGGCTGCGCGAAACAATTTCGAAAGCAGCCAAAGTCAGTGTAGAAATATAGTTCTATGCACGTATCCGAGTGCCAGGAGCTCTTATTATTATGATTGACGGTGATAACAGCGCGAAATGAGATTAAATAATCTCAATGGTAAAAGAGCGCGTTAGACGCGATATTAAATTTTTTTTTCGTCTTTTACTTTCGCAACCTTCAATCACGGTCATCAATTATCTCGTATGAAGCTGTGGTTATCGACTATTTCGAAATTTGCAAACGCGTCTCGTCCATAAAAATGGCAATAAGGGGGCGTCCATTAATTACGTGAGGCGTTTAGGGGGGGGGAGGGGGTCGAGCGAAATCTCACCCAATCTCACGTGGGGGAGAGGGGGGCTTCGGCAAATCTCACGTAATTTTAGTAATTTTAGTAATTTTAGTAATCACATAATTTTTATCACGTAGGGAGAGTCTCCCTACTACTTTACATGGTGGAGTGAATGGTACTACAACCGCAGTTACTTCTACTACAATTTATTTTCCGTGAACGTATGCATTTTGAAAAATCTCACGTGAGATTAGGGGAGGGGGGAGGGGGTCGAGCAAAATCTCACGACATCTCACCAGGGGGAGAGGGGGGGTCGAAAAATCGCCAAAATCACCTCACGTAATTAATGGATGCCCCCTAAAAGGGGATATATGTTTGTAAATTCATAGTTTCTTGTGACGTTTTGTCGTGTTATCCGAATGGGGCTTGCATACGTATAAAAGGCGACAACGATCATTTTTAACATTACTCCACGGGCAGGAAAGCCTCAAGCGATGATCGCGTCCATTCTGAAAAAATCATGGGAAAACAATTGACGTTCGAACATACTCGAGTGGCAAAATTCGGCCGATTTAAGAAGCCAGTGACACGCCGTAAATATCCGGTATAAAATATCCGTCGAAAAATTCGCATAGAGCGTTACAAATGGCGTGTCACCCAACTCGGAGAATCGTCTCGGTCGAATTAAATCGTGTACTCGTATAATTCACGCGATAGCCATTCAACTCTCGAGTTTCCGTGCCTTCGTGGCCTTGAAATTCGTATCGTGCGATTCCACCCACTCGTCGGAAACTCCAATGCATGTATAGGATCGAGCATCTGTTCCCGATAGATCAAGGTTTCCTGAGAATTCCTAGGGATGTTCCAAGTCTTGTCGTCGCCCGTGGATGCGCTTCGTAGGTTGATTTTTGGACGCTTGGTGCTTTTTTCCCCGTAGCACTCTTCCTCGCTTGCGCACTTCTCATGTCGCATATACAGTTCAACATTGTACTGACGGAGCGAAAAAAATTCACGACCCCGACATCCGCGATCCGCGAGGAGCGTAGTTGTTCGCTGCCACCGCGGTATCGTGTCTATTTTCGAAAAATGTCACGTGGCCAAAAGTACGGCTTGATCGTCGCCATGTATATGCGTGCCGGTACCAGGTACCCAGGCCAGGTGCCAGCTGTGGTCATCAAGTCGATTTTAGGGGATGAGAGAGTGAGAGAGTGTGCGTGTGAGAGAGAAAAAGGACGAAAGAAATAGATTAAGGCGTTACCCCCACTTGTAGCGCAAAAAAGGCCTTTTTGATGGATTTTTTAAAAGAAAACTACAAAACTTTTTTAATCGATCAATGTACCATCTTAAAGAACACATCTTGAAGAACTTTCAGTAATTTTTTTATTGAAAAATATTACATTGTTTAGTGGCAAATGGCCGTCAATGAAATAATGTTTTTATATACACGGTTTGCGGTGACCAACATTGCGGCCAAGTGGATCATCTGAAAAAAAAATGCGGATGGATTTAGTCAAGTATAAGTATAAACTAGTCTTTAATCGAAGGATTTTAAAAAATATTCATTTTTCACTAAATGGCGGACAGTCAAAGTTAATGGTTCGATTTTAACCAAAAAAAAACGGCCGTTTTTTGGCTATAAAACGGCCTTTTTTTTCGAAAAAAAAAATCGAACGATTAAAGACTACATTTTTATGTATTAAATAAGCCTGCAAAATTTCAAGAAGATCGGTTCATTAGTGTTCGAGTAATCTTGGTCACCGACTTCAGAAATGCCATTTTGAGAAAAACGCGTTCAAAGTTTCTCTTTCAACGCTCTTTCAACACGGATTCTTCTCTTTCAACGCTCATATCTCAGTCAATTTTGTTCGGATCGAGTTGAAATTTTCAGGACATATTCTCAGATACTTATACTTAAAAAAAATGCAATAAAAAAATCAGTTTTTTCAAAATCGCAGGTGGGGGTAACCCCTTACAAGAGAGCAGGAGAGAGAGAGAGAGAGAGAGAGAATTAAAATCAGGGTCGAGTACAAAACGTCAAAATCATCCGGAATGGTATATCCTTTAGCGTTAAAGTTATGCTCTAGTGAAACAAGGCATGGGTGTTGATAAACGTATTACCCTTGCGGGTTTCGCTTCTTTAAGGTACTTGAGAAGATATTGCTTAAATCATAACTTTGAATTTAGAATAAATGAAAGTTTTGTAAAAGAGTTTGAGAAACTTAACATTCGGTGTAAGCCGAATGTATTTTAATAATGTTGTGACTTATGGTTATTTCTATTCTCTTTTATTTCTCACAGCACCCTCCCAGTCATCGGACAATCAACGTAACTCCGATGGCTCGGATCATCACGCTAGTGGACGCATCACACCGCCTGCAACCAACCTGCCGAGATTCAAGAAATATACCGTCACAGACTTTAATTTTCTCAAAGTAAGGCAAATATGCTATTCTAATCACAACATATTTACGTTGTATTTTTAATTAATTGATTAATAGTCAATCTGTTGGATTTGTAGTCTCGATTAATCCACGATATCAATATCTTCTGAGTATATTATCCGATATGTACGAATGATACTGATCAATATGTATCACATATTTATCATGAGGGTGTTGGTAGATTTCTAACCGCAAACAATGCTTGAGTAACGATCTAATTGAATCAACGAAATTATAGGAATGCTGATTATTTGAAATTCAACGTGTGAGCAGGTAAATTCACCGAGGGGTTAAGTAGAAAACACTGCGTGCGGTCAGACATGAGGGTAGTCGTCATAAACGTTGAGAATAGAAAAGCGCGCAACGTTACCTTTTCGTTACCTTCTGAAAATAAATACTTAAGGCCGGAGCCTAAATAAGAAGGTCCAGAAAAGCGTTTTTCGGATTTTTTTTTAGAAGGGAAAAAACAAGTGAGCCCAGTAAACATTGAGGTATTCTTTCATGTATATTTCAAATATATAAGAAAAATGTCAACATGAAACAATAAATGACTGCAGATTTATCAGCCTGTTCCATTTGCGTCTTGCCACTGCAGCTCGTCATTCTTGATTGAACCAAATAAACCAATATAATTTTCAATTGTCATATATTTATCTTCTGAGTGAAAATTAAGGAAAGGCTGAAAAAATCGTGAAATTATAACTTTTCTCAGGTTTGAAAAAAAATGCGTTTCAAAAAACACTCTTACGTGCTATAAAAATGATTCGAAAGGACTTTTTCGACCACTTTTTTAAATTCGCTTAGAAGAGATTTTCATACTGAAGAAAATAAACTTTGGTTTGATTGAATCGGTCGTTTAGTTTTATCGCTATCACGCCCGCCAATTTGGACAAATCGTGAAAATCAAAACTGGAGAAAACGCGCTTCAAAGTTTTCAATGGGAGGAAATATCAATCGCTTCTCTGCTTTTGGCCTTGTATCTTCGAAAATATTTACAGCTGACCTCCGTAACTTTGTAAATATATTCTTGGATAGTTTATCCATCGATTTAAGCAATAATAAAAACGATTTTTCGGACATTCTAATTCAGGCTGCGGCCTTAACAGTCTTAAATATTTGTATTTCCACTTTAACCACGTGTTATTAATTATTGTAGTGACACATAGACTTGGCCACTTTATTTAACGGGGTATCGTTACTTGTATCAAAGCGAAAAACTGAAACAAAACATAAGGTAGATGGCCCAGTAATCGTCACCTTAAGCAGATCGCTTGACTTTGCAAATTTATATAGCTCAACCAGGAAAGTGAGTATGCATTATTTTAAGTCGTTCTTCATCAGTTTTTTTATTACGAAGAAGAAGGTCGTTGTGAAATTCCCGTGCCTGATACAGTTTTCGAGAAAATATTTCGTAAAGGTTATAAGGTGCTATTGTACGAGTCATCGTCATACGGCCACGATAGTTGGTCTGGTAATCGCCATGGGAATGTCCCACTAATCGTCACATGCGTTCCAACTGCTTTGAGGCCTTATATACCTTTGAAAAAAAAATGGTTTTTTTTATCGACTTAAATAATGTATAAACATGCAAAAAATGTTAAGCAAAAGTTATTTTAGGTGGATTTTTTTTAAGACATCTAGAAAAATGTCAATCGTTGAGGATTCGGCTTCGGTCCGGTTACTGAAGGTTTTCCAAGGTCAGCGATGGAAATAAAAGATGTTTTCTTTACGTTTCGGCCCTCTAGTTCGGGTCCTCTTCATATGTTATATTTTTCTCGATGTTGTTGATATTTCAGGATTTTCGCATATATTTGGAAGGTTATTTCGAAAAAAAAAACATTATTTATAGAAGTAAATAATGTTTGGTGGGAAGATACTCAATCGATGGAAATATTATCGTTTATCGGAAATATTATCGTTTATCTAGAAAAATGTTTCTAAAACTTTGAACGCGTTTTCCATGAAGGAATGATTTCAAAATCGGGCGGACTCGTAGGTCATACTTTTTTCGACCGATTGACTTCAAATTTCAACTATAACTTCTTAGATACATTTTATAGCGACGTACACACGATTTTTACAATCGATTAACCATTGCGGTTTTTGGAAAAGAACAAAGGCCGTTGTTTCAGTCGAAAATGCGACTTTCTTAAAAATGGGGCCAAATGTACAAAAATAAATCTTTTTTATATTTATTATAACGCACTCGGTCACAAACTTTATGATTTTTATTATAACATTTGATAAAGAGTTTGAAACATAAATTTCTCTTCCATACAACTTTATTAATTTCAAAAACAAAACTAATTATTACCTATTACGTCAGAATTATAATTTTCATTTATTTTTAGTCATTATAAACAACTACCTTTTCGTAAAATAATTTTTAATGTTATTTCGATCGAGTGGTGTTGACTTGTGTTCAAGACGTACCCAGTTATCGACATGGTCACGACCCAGTTATCGGCAACATTTATTTATATGTATATATTTTTACTATCGCGAATATATGTATGACGATTACTGGTCCGTGGATCCTTCTGACAATGCTAATTACGAACCCAATATTTCTTTTCTGATTTTCTGTAAACTAATTTCGATTCGTAAGATTCTTTTTTTGCTAACATTGTCCCAGTTGCCGATAGCCATGGCAATTAATCGGCAGAGTGTTTATGTTACTGAACCGGTAATCGCCATATCTGAAAACTCGTTGAAATTAACATGAAAGTATAATTTTTTATGCTGAACGCAAAACTCAAATCCTTGTTAATCACTTGAAGGAAAACTTACTCCACGCAAGTTCACAGGCATTCTCAAATCACCCGAGATGTGACATGGTTCACGTTAACCTCCTAATGAAGGATTCGGCCGAAAAGACTGCTAGACGTCGTAGCGGAATATATTTAATTTGATTATTCTTGAATACGCATACTTACGGGTGTGAAAATGTAATACAACACAGTACATACCTCCTGAGAGCTAATATACCACAGATCTGCTCGAAGGAATGAGTTTTATCTTAAAATACTTACTTAATGCGTAAACGTGACGATCACTAGGACCCTGACGGCCATTGGGCCGTCTACCTTAACGCACACATGTACTTGGAGTATCTTTTTCCACGTGGCAAATATTTTTCCCATGGTTCTATTGTAAGTACACTGCAAAAACACGGCGTGTTTGACGTGTGTTCAAAGTGTGTAGAAATAACACAACATAAAGTGTAAACACGCGTTGCCATGTTGATTCTAGATACTTACGGATTCGGTATCACGTAATGCGTTATAATTACACACGTAATACGTTAAAATTACACACGTGAGTGTGAAACTTTTACGCATTAAATTATTACACACCTTCGTAGCGTCCCCACACTGCAAAAACAAGGCGTGTTTGACGTGTGTTCAAAGTGTGTAGAAATAACACAACATAAATTCTAAACACGCGTTGCCATGTTGATTCTACACACTTATGCATTCGGTATCACGTAATGCGTTGTAATTACACACGTAATGCGTTAAAATTACACACGTGAGTGTGTAATTTTTACGCATTAAATTATTACACACCTTCGTAGCGTCCCCATCAATAACACGCTTATGCGAACACACATAAAGCGTGTAGAAACAACATACTAGACGCATATTTACACACATTGGACTAAACAACACGCGTTGATAGCAACACACGAGCAAAAATAACACGGGAAAAAGCAACACAGTTTACGTGTGTAAATTGCGAGTTATGGATCCTATTTTAAAAATTACCATGGTTACGGCATCACGTCAAATACATTTGTTGGTTTGACGTTGATTGATTGACAGGTTAACAAAACTACATTTGGGCTTCAATTAACCGATTAACCCGTTCAATTAACCCGATCAGGTTATCGCTTTTTTCGGCCCCTTGTCAGGTTATGGTGGGTCACTGAAGGACCGAGACATGTTAGAACACGTAATTTGCAATGAAAAATTCTGATAAAATTCCTGAACACTCTTGAATACTTCTACTTTAAGGGTACACCATGAATATTGCAGAACAATTTAAACAAATATTTTATTTTTCGTCATAAACACACCCACCTCCCAAAAATGCAGACATTAACTAAAAATGGCTCGGGTCTCCAGCGACTCACGATAACCGAATCGGGTTAAGATCTTAGTATACACACACACCCTTTATAATAAATATACTCAATACATATTTCTGACTGTTGATTATGAATTTATTTACTTACTTATATGGAGGATATACATTTTATTTACATAGAGGATATACACTTTATTTACATGGAGCATACATATATGTAAATAGTATTGTAAAAATGCGATTGACAACTTTTATTTTATCCGGAAAATTCATCTCGTCCGTGGTTAACTAAACTCACGTACATTGCGTCTTTCAGCTTGAAACAAAAAACAGGGTGAGGAAAAATCAAATGGCTGTAGACCCTTTTTACACGTTTTAACGTGTGTAAGAAAATAACACACGTCAATGTGTTGTTTGAACACATCTATCCGTGTTATTTTAACACGGTTATTTTTTACACACGTTAAAACGTGTACAAAGTGTCTAGAGCCATTACACACCTAAAATGTGTAAAAACAACACACTTGTTTTTGCAGTGTACTTCAATACGGACTGTGTATGTTTCATTGAATTTTTGCGCTTGGTCACGAGGCATAATTTGTTTTTGGACAAAATACTGTCAGCATCATACGTACTATATGCGAGACAGTGTCTATAGACATTGTTTCGGATAAAGAGCCAAATGACATTCCGTACCAGAGAGAATATTTTCGCTGCGAACTCACACGAGAAACTCCAACCACATTTACAATGCGGTTGCACAATAATTGCCGTCGTTCGCGTAACCCTCGCTACGGGTTACGCGAACATTCATGTGATAACATTCGAATCTTTCGAACATTCATGTGATAACAATACAAATAATTATAACAATTATCGATGAAATGCTTGAGGTGAGAATTAGCGGCTGAATCGTAGATCGTAGATGTCGCCGTATAACGAGGACTAAACGTGACGTGCGAACACCTGAGCAATGTGTGAATAATAATAGATATAGAAATAACCATTTTGGGCCAAGATTCGTCTAAATGAAGAGCGATTATAAATAGACATCGAAAAAGAGCATAAAGCGGTCGTCGACGTAATTCGAATAATTAACGCTCAAATCTTTCGAATATTACGTATATTGCGAACCGAATCTATAAATTCTCTTCTATTGGTATAATTATTTCTGTGATCTATTCGCGAGTGTTTGAATATTCAGTTAGCGATCACGCTCTTTGATCATCGAGTGGATGACTAAGACTTTGTCATTTTCAAATGCTGTGAAGTCCTTCGTTGAGAAATGTCGGATCTTTTTTACCTGCTGGGAAATTCATCAGTAGCCATAGATGAATAAATTCAATAACATTTTGCCCAACTCCTCGGTAATTTTAATGAATTTCTTAGTTTTTTTTTAGTTTTTGCTTGAAACGATTTCACAATTTCAGGTCTTGGGGAAAGGAAGTTTCGGCAAGGTGTTGCTCGCTGAATTACGACGAACGGATTGCGTTTACGCAGTCAAGTGTCTGAAGAAGGACGTCGTACTCGAGGACGATGACGTCGAGTGTACCCTGATCGAACGAAAAGTGTTGACCCTCGCGACGAGGCATCCTTATCTCTGTCACCTGTTCTGCACTTTTCAAACAGATTCGCATCTCTTCTTCGTAATGGAATATCTCAATGGCGGCGATCTGATGTTCCATATACAAAAGTCCGGCAGATTCGCCGAGTCGCGGGCACGCTTTTACGCTGCTGAGATATGGTCGGGTCTCAATTTTTTGCACAAAAAGGGTATCGTCTATCGCGATCTTAAACTCGACAATGTACTTCTCGACTTCGAGGGACACATAAGAATCGCTGATTTCGGTATGTGCAAGCTACAGATTTTCCTGGACCGAACTGCTGACACTTTCTGCGGTACTCCAGACTACATGGCACCTGAGGTAAATCGCTAAATCACCAGGAATTCCAAATATCTTGTAAACTTTCATTTTAGCCGTGAACAAATTATGCTTTTATTTGAAAAAAATTGACCGCGAATGTGATTTTATTAATAAATTGTTTTTGATGATGAATGCTGGAAATCAAGATAATTCGCACGCGATCTATGAATAATATCGCCGCGACAAGTGACGAAATAGTGATAAAGTACATTTTTGTGAAATGTATTTACGTCGATGCTATGAATGCAGGTAATCGTATTATAGCTACTTATACAAGAAGATCACGGCGCAAATAAATTTTTCAGAGCCTGTCTTTAAAACATAAATACAATATCAAAATGAATAAATGATAAATACAAATAATAATCTGTGAAATCATTTAATACAATGAGTCTATTTTATGTTAAAGGAAAATAAAACAATAAAAACAAAAGAAAACAATCCGGGCATATATAAAATTGGCTGCCTTTGCAGATTATAAAAGGACTGAAGTACAATCAGGCGGTTGATTGGTGGTCGTTCGGTGTATTGATGTACGAGATGCTTACCGGTCAATCGCCATTTTCCGGATGTGACGAGGACGAGCTTTTCTGGAGCATATGTAACGAGAGGCCCTTCATACCGCGATACTTGAGCCAAGAAGCAATGGACGTTTTGATTTGTCTGCTGGAGAAGGACGCTGGCAAGAGGCCATCTGCTCACGAAATATCCATTCATCCATTCTTCCACGTGAGAGGAATATTCATAACTATTTCCCAAAATTCCTTTTCTGCGAGTCTTACGGTTTGACAACAAACATAAAACAAACATTATTGCTCCTTTCATACGCAATTGAATACTGCCATTGATTATTCTCGACTGACTCGAGCAATCGTGAACATAAATATGTTAAAATTAATTAAAACAAAGGGTATTCATGAATGGGAATAAATGGGAATACAAAAAAATATAAGAACAAATAAGCACTTCAAATAAATCCCGAAGACATTTGATGGCAGGGCAAAATGAGAGAATAAAATGACATGGTACTTTTGCAGAGTCTTCAATGGGACAGGTTGGAGAGGAGACAGCTGGAGCCACCATTCAAACCGGCACTGGAGCATACACTTGACACGAGATACTTTGACACTGCTTTTACCGCGGAGAGGCCGAGACTCACTCCAGTTCCCGAGCAGATATTAACCTCGATGGATCAGGGTGTATTTCGCGGTTTTTCATACACGAATCCAAACGCGACCGACTGATGGTGATTAAAATGGAGACGGGCGCCCGAGCAACTCGTCAAACGGCGTCGGTTTTGTCGTGAAAAACAAATATACATACATATATCGCCTGTGGAGGGCTCTCCGCAGTTTTTTCAAATCTGCGAACTGGCAATGCCGTACGCACAATTGATCGATCGACGAGTTCCAAAGTGTCCGTGTACACCGTCGATCGAGCAATCGAGACAGTTCGCCAAATCGGATCCGAAGAATTCTTAAAACTTATGTACACACAAGTCACATGTCCAACCGAGACATGTGTATGTACATACGTCATTTATGATTTAAAAAAAAACAGGATGAATCGATAATATTACTTAATCGCGGTGTACGAAAATAACCGTCGAGATGATTGAATTTCTGTTCAAATATTCTATTTCTCGTCGATTCTTTTTCACTTGAACGAAACACTCTTCTTCGAAGCGAAATCTATTTTGCTAATCGGGAAACTTAGCAATGACTCAATAGTTTTCAAATGACACACACAATTTTTATTGTTGTTTCGGGCCACTTTTCTTCGGGCCGAGTTCGTTAATTCGTCCTTTTCGTGTCATAATCAATTTTGAGTACGATAAATTCTGATCCAATAATCCTTTTTCATAATTCATAAAAACTTTTTTCGAGGCGAAGTTTTTTTCTCAATCGGTCGAAAACTTATGGTACGTAATACATTTGCTACCCAAGTGTCTATGAAGGAAAAGAATAAACGCAATTGAATGAGAAATTGCCACGAAAAATGGCAATCAAGATGGTTCTTTTTTTTACAATTCACTGGTCTCGTACGGATGTAAAGTTTCGACGGGTTCGTTTTTCAAAGGAACAAACTGACGGTTGAAAACAAAAATATCGGGGATCTTGTGAGTGGGGGATAAGCGATAAATATTCAGAGAATGATAAGGACAATTGGACGTCGATGGCCGTAATTGAATATTATATCGACGCGGAAATTAGTTAGCGTGTGACAAATCGTCGCAATATTTTCGCGGTAATTAGCTTAATAATCGTAGTTTTAGATTTTGCATTCTAAGACAATTATATATATATATATATAAATATGTAGATAAAAAAATTACATAAAAGTACGGCGTAGAAGAAAAATAATGTATCAATTTTGTCAAAACATCAGGCACTTGCACGGGCCAACGATACTACTGAAAAAAAAAAAACGAAACAGTTTATTTCGTTGGTTGGTTTTTATTTCCGCACAGCTGTTTTATTGAGCCCACACGGAACTTGTCCGCAATAAGGACCGGAAGAGGAAAGAGGAGGGAGAGACCGCAAGTGAAGGGAGAGCGTTACCACGAAGAAAAAAAAACGACCGAAAGCAAAAATAACAATAAAAAAAGTGACGGAAGGGAGAAATGTTAAAATTAGGCACGTTGATATACGAGCGAGGTCGCGGTCGAAATAGGAGAGAAAAAAAGAGAGAGAGAGAGAGAGAGAGAGAGAGAGAGAGAGAGAGAGAGAGAGATTGCTACATATAAAACTGCGAGACGACGTTGTAACGCTCGAGAAACGTCAAAAAGCATATTTCATAAAGAGACCTGACATTTTTCGTATATATCACCCACGGTATTACAATAATTCGAAATTAGCGAGATAATTTGGGTACTTATCTTGCAACGTTGCCAAAAAAGAGAGAAACCTCATATAAATGTGTTTACTCGCTCACATGAAAACGCATATGTGTATATAGACGAGTGTTTCTAATTTTCAACGATGAGTCGAATGAAAGCGAGAGTCGATGCGAACCTCAACCTACGATGAGTCAACGTATTGTGTCTGCAAGCTCGTGCGGTCAAATTCATTGGCGAGAAAACTCGACATGGCTCTCGCAATTTTACAACGGACCTTTTTTGCTTATAAATCGTATTTCGCGCCTTTGCCTTATTCACTTTAGGCTTATTATTGTTATATACGCATATATACAGAGGGCTCGAAAGCTTAGACGAGAGTTCTCGGATTACTAAAGCGCCTAGTTGGGAGTCTCTCTTGATTATTTATAACCATCAGAAGCGACAGCACCGAATTGCTTTATATGCGTGTATATGCCTGCGTTATTAATGGTACGGGCGCGATAGATAAAATTCGTTTTTCGTGGGCACTCCCGGGCTTCGTGGAACTCTTCCTTTCGATATAGATCTCATCGGTGAACATTACGAATTCGTGACGAGGTAAATTAAGACCGCGACAGGTTTAAGGACGCTATCAAATTTGAAGAATACTATTTTTTCGATGTAGATACATCAAGTTATATTTAATCTCGAAGTTTGTGTAAATTTCACTACTTCGGTGCCGAAAAACGAAGATATTCGAATCTAGACGATTAAAAGCATTTTCTTACGAATAATCGTGAATTTAGTTTCGCGCAGACATTATTAACATAAAGATTTGACGGGAAAAAAAAACTGTACAAGATTATGCGGATTGGAATATTTTTTGTTCCTCAAAAACGATATGGTGGAGCTTGTGGAAACTTTGAGATCGAAATTTTATTGGATATATCGTTACTAAATAAAATAAGAATTCCTTTTCAGTTAACGGCGAAAACCTTGAGCCGCGTTGACAAACGATTTATCATGATGCGATACCGTTTAAAAACGAATTACTTTCTAAATATAATATTTTGGAGGTTTTCTGCCGTAGAGCTGCTTTCTGAGATCAAAAAATAATAACTGATTCGTAAATGTGAATTCGTAAACACAATTATTCACTTACATTAAGATAAAATCTAATATACAAAAACCCAGAAAACTTTTGAAAATTAGCTTTATTTATTTAGCTTTATTTCTACGTCAATATTAAATATAAATATAATTCTGTGTCTCGACTTTCTTGTACGAGATTTTTCAGTTGAACGATGATATTCGCATCTCTGGCTCTCCGTGGCACGACGCTTGCTTTGGCTCAGCACTTTGACTTTCAGCGCTAACTTTAGATATACCCCGAGGAATTGGCAAACCTCTTCTCTCTTTCCCTTTTCTGCTCTCTTCCCTTCTCTCTCTCTCTCTCTCTCTCTCTCTCTCTTCGCAACCAAGAGTTTCCTATTTAAATGGTAAACTCACGTTCGGAGGAAAGGAAAAAATTCAATTTGAATTGCCTTTTCTTATGTGCAACTTTCGTATCTCTTTTTTTGTGCAGCGAACGGAAGCGTGGGTGCATTCCAATGCAACGTATCAACGAAGGCGCCACGAAGAATGATTAAATTACGAGCTCCACCGTGTGATTAAAATCGCCTTCATCTCCGACTCCAGTAATCCAGTGTGTTTTAGGCCTCCTCGGGTCTGGTACGGTTCCCGGTGATTGCGATAAATTCATTCCGGTCTTTCAATTTCTGTACCCAAACCTTTTTATTATATTGCCAGACTCAGCGAAACTCCTTGTAAGGAAACTTACGACGAAAGTACGCGCATTCGTTTTGATGGGATCAAGAAGTGCCCATGTTCGATACTGTGGGAAACAAGATGACCAAACGAATATTTTTCGATCATTCTTTTCCACTCGAGTGTCGATCAAATTGCAAAAACGCTGGTTCTTTTTTTCTATTTCCGTTCAAGTAGCCTCTCCGCTATCATCCTCCGACCGACATCTGTTCTTCTCGAATTTTTTATCTTCTTTTTTTTGCTCCCAACAAACGAGCATTACGTATTTTGCGCTACAAACGCGAGACGTACACGATGGAAAAAATTGCTTCGTCGAAGAAATTTCAAACTTAACTGTGAATAGAGAAAAATTGAGTTACAGCCAAAGTTTGACTGAACAAAACGCTGTAGTAAAAAGATCGCAACAAATGTATGGACGAAAATCGTGTGGAAAAGTGTGGCGGAGATGTAAGAACAGCTTTTTACTCACAATAAAGAACGGCTTTTGTTACTAGTTGAAACCATAAAATATAAGTTAAAATGAATGTATCTTTTGTTTAAAGTGCATTGCCCCGACTACAGCGGAGCAACCCACATATTTCAGTTACATGTTATTCATTCGGTCGCTGTATTGGTAAAATTACTTCAAAATCGTTTGTCAGGGTTGAATTCTTCGAACTTCCGGACTTTTTTCGATCGGGAATTTATCTTTGTTTTCTCGATTTTCATACTTTTTCAAAGCATTTCTCATAACTCATTTAAGGCGTTACCCCCACTTGCAGCGCAAAAAAAGGCCTTTTCCATGAATTTTTTTAAAGAAAACTACAAAACTTTTTTAATCGATCAATATACCATCTTAAAGAACACATCTTGAAGAACTTTAAGTAATTTTTTTATTGAAAAATATTACATTGTTTAGTGGCAAAAGGCCGTCAATGAAATAATGTTTTTATATACACGGTTTGCGGTGACCAACATTGCGGCGAAGTGGATCATTTGAAGAAAAAAATGCGGATGGATTTAGTCAAATATAAGTATAAACTAGTCTTTAATCGAAGGATTTTAAAAAATATTCATTTTTCACAAAATGGCGGACAGTCAAAGTTAATGGTTCGATTTTAACGAAAAAAACGGCCGTTTTTTGGCTATAAAGCGGCCATTTTTTTTTCGAAAAAAAATCGAACGATTAAAGATTACATTTTTATGTATTAAATAAGCCTGCAAAATTTCAAGAAGATCGGTTCATTAGTGTTCGAGTAATCTTGGTCACCGACTTCAGAAATGCCGTTTTGAGAAAAACGCGTTTAAAGTTTCTCTTTCAACGCGGGTTCTTCTCTTTCAACGCTCATATCTCAGTCAATTTTGTTCGGATCGACTTGAAATTTTCAGGACATATTCTCAGATACTTATACTTCAAAAGAAATGCAATAAAAAAAATCGATTTTTTCAAAATCGCAAGTGGGGGTAACCCCTTAAGTTAAGAAAATGACTTGTTCATCGAAGTGTCGTACTCATCTGGGGCTGAAAATGATCGCTTTTTCATACATGCGCAAATGTTCCGAACTAAATTCTTGATGACCACGTGTATCCATAGGGTTCCAAAAATACTTTTTTTTAATCATATGTTTCACAACGACTCGAGACCACAGCACTCTGACAATTTTTATTTCATCGCACAATGAACAGTATTTTATCGCAATTTTTCATTTTACCTATTCATTCTCATATTGGAAAAAAAATTGAAATACATTATCGGCTAGAAATAAGATATTAAAGTATTTAGTGTCGGTGTACGAATTGAATTTCGCCCACGTATGTTTTCGCGGTATTGAACATTCACAATGTATGACTGTACCATTGTGGAAAAGTTGAAAGGCTCATTTGAACGGGGTGGACGAACTGCGATCCCAGAGAATCGATAGGGGAATCAACCGGCGGAAGAAACGTCGGTCGAAGACGAACGCGAATCCCAGTACGTATAAATGACATACATATATACTTGAGTCTATATGGATAGATATACAGAGATGCGTGATCCGGACGTTGAGCAAATGAAAAGACTTTAAAGAAATACGGTGGGCAGATCAAAGTGAGTTAACGAGACGAGAGAAGTGAGAAACAGTGCGTGGGGAAAAAAAGAAAATGAAAATGCGTGAAATCAGAGAGGAAGTGCTGCCAATGTTGGGAATGAATGGATAAACATAATATGAGAAAGAAAAACAGCTATGACAAAGTTCGGTCGATATACTTGGGTATTTACCTTTGGAACTAATTAAAAAATAATAACCACTATCAAAAAAGAAATAGGTATCAAAAATGAAAAAAAATATTGTACAATATTTATTATAAAGAATAAATGGGGATATAAAAATAATCATCGAATATTTTATAACTATAATAATAATTATATAATTTTGCTCATATTTAATATCCAACCGAATTTTGTATGTGGTCTGAGGTCTCGCAGCCTACTACGACATGGATTATTGAATTGTTCTGTTTGGTCAAAAATCAGGACACAGAACGACGTTTATTGTCATTGAAACTTTGATCGTTGGTCGAACCGGTCATTTTGCACGTTCAAATGCCCTAAAAAATGGGCCGGACAGCGCAAATGTAGAATTGCGTTATTAATCCGTTCAAAGAAGTTGAGTCCGAGGTTCTTTTTGCTGTTGTCCATAACAGCAACATCATCACAGTGTGAATTTTCGTCGGGACTTTAATTTAACGATTTTTCGAGCTCTCCATCGTACAGTAATAATAAAAGCTGGCCGTCTCTCTCGGCGATAGAGGAAACGATTAAGCGTGGGCCCGAGTAAACGATTTTAACGGCAAGTACTGAAGATGAGACTGAACGCAAGAGGTGCGCGCAACTAAGTAGTAACGGAGAGTTTCATTCGACAACGTGGACCATTACATCGGCGGAGACGAACCGATGAGGAGAACCAAAAAGTCTCGAGTGTGCGGTGTTTTGCGCCGCGTAAAATAACAGCCGCACAGGGCCGCACCGATAAACATCGGAAAGCGAGGGCGTAGAAACTTTTATAAATAGATTTTTCACGCTCGTCTCGCGAAGCGATCCGGCCCTAGTGGAGAATCTATTTTCGTTGACAAGAGAGAGAGAGAGAAAGCGAGAGGGTGTGCAAGAGCTTTCGAATTGTGAGAAAAAGAAAGAAGATGTACGAAAACGCTTAAGACTTTTGAGACAGAGAGAAAGAAAGAGAGAAAGAGAGAGAGAGAGAGAAAGAGAGAGGGAGAGGGATGTAGAGGGAGTGAAAATCTTTACAGATTTTGTGTGCTCTTGTTTTTTGTGTTATATATTATCCGAGGGGGTTTTTCTTCCACGACTGACTCTCGTATGTGCTTTCACTCTCGTGTGCCTCGCTATACACTCTCTACTTCAGTTATACGATGATGTTCCTGGCCATAGGCGCGCGACGAGACGCCGAGTATCATCTCGTGGTCTTGAATAATCACGCTTCGGTTTTGCGGACAAACTAAACAAAGAATACAACAACATTAAGCCTGAATATTCAGAATAGCCAAGAAAATCATGGCCTGTCGCGAAAAAAGCGCCTGCTGTTTCCAAACAGTCTCCAAATTGCAGAAGAAACACTTCTTAACTGCGTATGCTGCACGCCATTAAAAAGTGTAAAGTTTCAAAATAACTCGGTGTAATTTAAAGAAAATTATCGGTAGAACGATTTCGGTCGAGACTTTAACAACGTCAATCAAATTCGAAGTGCTCTTGGGAAAAACTGAACGAAAATAACTATTTGCGAATAACATTGGAGGGAAAAAAAGTTGCTTATTGTACTCTGTTGTAAGGAGTACTTTTCATCCGTGACTAGTATGTTCAACGATAAAGTGAATTTATAGTGAGGTGCCGCGAGTGAACCCGACGAATTTGAGGAAGATTCAACGACGAGTGCACACTTTCTTGCTCGACGACACAAGCATCGTTGATACAATTGTAAAATGATATTTCGAACAAGAATGAAAATTAACTGAAGTGCATCCGTGGGCAAGAGAACGCAGGTAGTCCGGCAAGTGACGCATTTCGTTGATTGCAGATTTTCCTTCCATTTGCAGGTAATTTTACGGCGGTGTAAATATTGGATTGAAACAGTGAAAAATATGGATTTATATAATCGACTTTCACGATAGGTCGCTCGCATTTCTACACGAGTACATTAACATGCATCTAAATAAAATCATGTATATTTATGTTTACGTAATTTTTGGTTATCAAATAATCCTTATTTTCTTTGAACGAAATTTTATTGCGACGAATACATGCATTTTCTCAGTAATTGATAATAATTATTAGTGCTGTACGGATCGTATGTTTTTCTGTCGAATTAAAGCTTTTCCATTCTGACTCGGATCAGAAATTCATCAGATACACCAGTGTTATTAATGAATGAAAAAACGAGACAAGGGTGAAGAGGGGATATTCGATGGGTAAGACAAACAACCGAACGGAAGGTCAGAAATCGTATGAATCGCCACGCCGACGCTGAAACAAAAATGTGCAGAAATGGCGAGACTATTTTCGTGAATTCTCAAGTTCACGAACCAAAGCAAATATACAGATATTTAATGGAGTCAATGTGCGTAATACGTTATTTGACGTTTCTGTTATGTTGCAATCACTCAATAGTGATTTAAATTCGACTATTTTATACCTCTCTTGTATCCAGTAAAAAGTACCTGGATAATTTTTTATAAAAATTTAAAGTGAAAAATTTGATACGTTTTCTAAAATATTCCAGTTCAAATTGGCTCCAAATGGACCATTGATCATTTCCAAAATCTGACACAAAAGTTTTTCACGGTCTTCCAAGGTTTTCCAACCTTTCCAAAATGTTCCAACCTTGGAAATCTTTTGTGTCGGATTTGGGAAATGATCAATGATTGATTTGGAGCCAATTTGATCTGGAATATTTGGGAAAACGTATACATTTTTTTCTGGTTGAATAAAAAAAAAACAATTGTACGGTACAGGAATAAATTGAATAGAAACCATTATTATGTAGACACCAAAATGGAGGAAATAAAATTTTAATCAAATGATTTCAATGGGATATAAATTGTAAAGCAGTAGGCGAACTTCATTGAATAGCGAGCCGCTGGTCGATCAAACTAAACCTCTGTTAATTACGTCTATAAGCATTTATTCAGCACACGCGTACATTAATGAGCAGGAATTTAAAAAAATCATAATTTAAGTATTAAAATTATCAAGCAAAGTTGCTATGAAACAAATTACCATGACGAAGGATAATTTATCATCGACGAGACAAAATTCGCGAAAAAAGGCAACAGTTTAAATAAAAATTGAGTTAAAAAAACTAACAATATTAAAGCCGTAAAATGTTTATCCACAGATGAATCACCCACTGAAATCGTATTTTATAGGTCGGTTCTTTGACAAGGAAAGGCTTAGCGAGGAAATTGAGATCTGAAGATACACTGTGCAAAAAAAACCCGAGATTCCTCGAAAACGGATGACTCAAGATGGACGAGGCAAAACTGGTGCGAAAAGGGAAAGAAAAGAAATAACGAAATTCAGATGTCAACGATGTTCAGTTCACTGAGATTAGCGACGATGCGTTCGCACAAGAATCGTGCACGTCCCGGAAGCGTGGCGACTACAGCGAGCTCGGAATCGGCGCGGAATGACGACGCAACCACGCAGCTCCAGCATCAACAACAATTCTACGGTTCCCACAAATTTCTTATACTCGACGAGGCGGAGTGCACGGGTGGACCGTCGAGCGTCTCGTCAAAGGTAGCCCAGGTGAGGGTTGAACGCGAGGGGGGGAGTCTCGGTGTTACGCTACGCGGTGGAGGATTGTCGAGAGCACTGGTTGTAACGGGAGTCAAGTCGGATGGTCCGGCTGCCAAGGAGGGCCGTGTAAGGCCGGGCGATCGTTTGCTCGCGGTAGATGACACGGAATTGCGGGGACTGACCCTTGCGGATGCACAAAGAGCATTGAGAAGAAATTCCGATGCCCCGGTTGCGTCGCTCACCATCGAATACGACGTCGCGAACATGGAGGAAGCGCGAGCCGCCACTTCCGGTCCGCTCCTCGTACAACTCGAGAGAGGCATTTCCGGTTAGTATATTCGACACTTATTTCCCCCATGGAAATTTATATACACAAAAATATACTGCAAATTTGTTTTATTAATAATTGTAATACATGTGAAATGTATGCCATATATTAAAAATATATGTGCCAAATTTTAATTTTCGTAACGTTTTTATATATGAGATGTATATGCGTGGTATTACTGTATATCAATGTATCATATATCAATGATATATGTAGCATTTACCCTGCATATATACCACATATATTTAGCATATATGTTGCATACACACTGCTACTGCATAAACGGTACATATATGCCACATATATACAGCTATGCGCAGCATATCTGTATATATGTGCTTGTATGTAATAGTGTACTTTAACTGTAAGTTAAGTTTTTTTAAGTTTAAGTTTCAAGTTTTGTTAAGTTTAACTGCAATAGTGTTTATACACAGCATATATTTCTTACACAGCATAAAAATGTATGCGTCATATATGATGCATAAATGACACATATATGAGTCATATATGACGCATACATTTTTTATATATTTTTCTGACAAAAAAATAGATTGCAAAAATATATCGAAAATATATGCGTCGTATATGCCTCATATATGCGTCGTATATGCCTCATATATGCATCATATATAGTGTTTATACGTAGCACATATTTTTTGGGTCAGAAAAATGTATCGAAAATATATGGGTCATATATGCGTCATATATTTGGTGCATATATACTGAATATACACGTATTATTCTATTTTTCGTCACTATATATGCGACCGATATATATATATATATATATATAGCATATATTTTCTGCATATATTTTACATACATAAATTTCCATGGGGGTTCTCTTCGATCCATATTAAACTTTCGTCAATGGGACAGTGGCGTTTCACAATTCTGAATAATTCATCGTTTGGATGCAACGTCGTCTTCTGATCGTTCATTTTTCATCGACGGCAATTCCCAGATTCGTTGAAACGTTTCTGCAGCTCAATAACTAGCCAAAAAATGTCATCTCAGGAAAAAAGACAAACGATACTAGAACTTTTTATTTCGCTACATTCCAACGATGCAATCTTCATAATTCTTGCCATTTTAAAGACATCGGCTTTCCGTTATGTTAATCAAAATATTCCTATCAACTTTGCGGCGAGGCTGTCGATCTTAGTTTATTATGTAAATATCCCGGAACATTTCAAGCTCAAGCCCTCATCAACTTTTGTACCTGCAAGGCCGAACATCTTACGACTAACCGAAGATTTTTCAATTCCCATTCGAAACTAAAACATCGATACATTTTTCAGTTTTGTTATTTCAAGCTGAAACTTACTAACTGCTAGATTCGCTCGTTCAAGCGTTTTCGTAACAAATACTCAACTCAAAGGGGAATACCCCGAGTATTTTATTTTTATATATATACATGATACTCTAGTTCCAGAATAGAATACGAAACGATTGTAAGCAATCACTTTGAGGGGTCTTCTCACTTTAGACGCTGAAAAAGGCTATTTTCATGTTTTTTTTTTGGATAGGTTTATATTATAGATATTGGTATGAAAGTTGTTACACTTAATAAATACAGTTTCGAAATTCATTTAAAAATGTTTCAATGTTTTTATGGAACCCAAACAAACTTTACACGCGTTTTTCTCGAAACAACGTTTTTCGACGGCTTGTTGATAAAATCTTCGAAACTACTGAACCGATCCTTATGAAATTTTAACCACATATTGTTTAGAACTGTAGCTATAGCGCATATCAAGGATTTTTTTAAATTTTGATATTTACTATTTTTATGCGAAAAACGGTGAAAAAAACCTTTTTTTTCTTTTTTCGAAAAATGTCTGCCATTTTGTTATTTTTGCATATATCAAGAATCGTATGATATGCGCTATAGCCATTAATTAACACACTGAATCTAAAACCGTTTGATTTTTTTGTTTCGCATGATCCATCTCCGAGATTTCATCAACAGCGCAGACCTGCAATTTTTTAGGACATTCTTTCAACAACCATTTTCGTCTATAAATAGTGACTTAAATAAATAAATTTGAAATTGTATTTATTAAGTGTAACAACTTTTATATCAATATCTATAATATAAACCTATAAAAAAATCATGAAAGCAGCCGTTTTTAGCGTCTAAAGTGAGACGATCCCTTAAAGACGACCTATGCTATTAAGTCCAAAGGAAATTAATATGGCCTAATCAGCAGCTGAACATCTACATTTGGGTTTTGAAATACGCTGACGTAATGAAGTTCAAAGTGATAAAGAATAGCCAAAAAAATACAATAAGATTCAATTGCTCGTCTTCCTGAATACTTTGCGGGATTTTGAGATACATACTTTCGAATTTAACGTTAACGCGTGTAAAGCTCAAAATAAATGTGAAAAAAAACTAGAGTTTTGGATCACTCAAAAGGATTTTCTGTGTGGTGCTATTTGCTTACAATGAAGTATCCCTTACTCTTCAGGAGAGATCGGCCTAACAGTTCGGGAAACACCAAGCGGCGTTTATATCGAGAGTCTTCGACCGGCGAGCACGGCCGATCGTTGCGGCGCTCTTCAACCGGGTGATCGATTGCTCGCCGTCGACGACAATCCCGTTCACGATGCCAGTGGTGCAGCGAAACTATTACGCAACGTCTCTGAGAATTGTCGAATAGCGAGACTCCAAATATTGCCGAGGGCACCGAGCGCATCCGCGCGAACTGTCAAAAGACGAGGACAATCGCAGGCGCAACAGGGCGCCAATCAAACGCTCTACACCAAAGAGAGCCTTACCGTACTTTTAAGGCCGGATCACCGAGGTTTGGGACTCGTTCTTCGACCTACCGACGACCAACTCAACTATGTGGTGGATCTTCTCGAAGCTGGAGGGCCAGCCGAAAGAAGCGGTGTACTTTTGCCTGGTGACAAGATCATCGCTATAAACCGACGTATTATTCAGGACTTACAACCGGCCGAAGTAGCTACCATACTGGAATCTCCTCAGGTATGGTTCTGCAATATACGGTGTAGTTTTTAAAGAGTTCAGTTTTTTTTCTTACATTATATTATATTTACAAACAACGAAAAATGATGTCACCTCGTGTAATGCTTCGTATAAGTCTCAAAGAAATTTTCTTTTGCTGCTTGCGACGCGTACACTGAGAAAACAGTTTATTTATAGTGAAGTAATACATTTAGTTGGCACTTTCATTTAAATATTCATTAACTGTTACAAAATTTGGTATTCGTTAAGGCGTTACCCCCACTTGTAGCGCAAAAAAGGCCTTTTTCATGAATTTTTTTAAAGAAAACTACAAAACTTTTTTAATCGATCAATATACCATCTTAAATAACACATCTTGAAGAACTTTCAGTAATTTTTTTATTGAAAAATATTACGTTGTTTAGTGGCAAATGGCCGTCAATGAAATAATGTTTTTATATACACGGTTTGCGGTGACCAACATTGCGGCGAAGTGGATCATCTGAAAAAAAAAATGCGGATGGATTTAGTCAAATATAAGTATAAACTAGTCTTTAATCGAAGGATTTTAAAAAATATTCATTTTTCACAAAATGGCGGACAGCCAAAGTTAATGGTTCGATTTTAACGAAAAAAATCGAATGATTAAAGACTACATTTTTATGTATTAAATAAGCCTGAAAAATTTCAAGAAGATCGGTTCATTAGTGTTCGAGTAATCTTGGTCACCGACTTCAGAAATGCCATTTTGAGAAAAACGCGTTTAAACTTTCTCTTTCAACGCGGATTCTTCTCTTTCAACGCTCTTTCAAAGATCTTGATGGTCATCAAATAACGAGTTGAAATTGTGATATGACAATACAGTGCAAAGGAGTAGAGATTTGTTCACAATTAATATATTTATATTTGGGGTCGTTAACGTATAGTGATTTATATTTGTATTTATATTTGCATGTGTTAAATACAAATGAACATGTCATGACAATTAACTAATCTTCATTCAAAACGACCATCTCGGCCGCATTTGAGCCAACAGTCACACAGCTGACGCGACAACTTCTCTATTTAACGCAAATAAGGATTTAACAACTATTAATGAATCTGTATTTAAGATGTTGGCCCAGTAGTTCTTTGAGATAACAGTCGTACACTTATTACAAAATAAATATATGATAATAATTTAAAAATCTTCAGTCGAATCAAATATTGCCCTGTTAATAGTTAGCAAATAACTGTTAAAAAATCGAAGACTGGTCTCAAATAATGATTTGTTAATAGTTAACAAATCTGTACTTGAGATAAGTATCGTACATTTGGCAAGACCGTTTACTTTGCACGCTATCATGGCCCTTCGTCGCACAAGCTCGTTCGTGCGCAGTCGCGACGTAGATACGATCGAGGTACACTTGAGAAGGTGCGTGACTGCATGTCTACTTGCCTAGAGGATATCAGTTTATGACCGTGAAAACGTAAATTTATCCCTGCGCCGATGGCATCAATTAACGATTCGCTTGTTTTCTGGGATCTGCCAAATCTTTAGGAAACTTTCGAAAGTATACCTATATAGACAATATTAAATTGTGCATTAGCCTATTTTCCGATGCATGCATTAGCCTATTTTCCGACCGCCTATTTTCTGTGAGAGATGTTCCTACGACGTACTGATGCAACCATCTTTGTTGTCCTCCGATTAACGGACTTGTTACTTGTAGAGGACAAATCGTTGTCCAACGATTTGTCCTCAATAAGTAGCAAGGAACAACTCTCATTTTCCATGAGACTTTTTTCCTTGCACACTAGCACTATAGTGCTACATTGATTAAACTGCACATTCATTTTCCAATAATCAATGAATGACTTCTTCCAAATATTCATTTGGTAACTATACACGAATCTCGATTTGTGCGAATATAAAATATCGTCCACTCAACTATCCTTTACATCTGGGACCACTTTTCCACTGATCTCATTGAATAAACGCCTCAGTTATAGGAAACAAGTAGTTGTAGATCTATGTCAAGAACGGGTATGGGGTCATCCATTAATCACGTGAGGTTTTTTAGGCCACTTTGTGAGCCCCCCTCCCCCGTGGTGATATGTGGTGAGGTTTCCACCCCCCCCCCCCCCCGGCCACATCGCGTGTATTTTTTTGTGTTAAGAAATGTGAGACACAACCGATAGGGAGTACGGTATTAGATTGTCAATAACGAAATAATATATATTGTCAATATATTTGAATGTCATTGTCCTAGGACCATGGGCTCATTTGCGTGTTTCCTACAGTAACAAGTGGACAAGCCTTTTGAGGATCAGATGTAGGCACTTCACTTTAAGTAGGTGGTCAGTCGAAATTAAATTGACCTAAAAACTGTTGTTTAGGTTACTTTTTAGGCACAACCAGGGGGCTGAAACCTTCTATCCCCTACCGATATATAAATGCTGCTCTTTTTGACTGCTTTTTTAGTTCTACCTCTTCCCATGGCGCTAGCAGTTATCTTACAATATTCTTATTGCGCAGGCGCGCGGCCAGCACTGCGTACATAGCGACCGTATTATATACATAGCCCCTGCGTACGCATCAGGTTGTAAGAGTATAACTAGCGCTGCGAGTGGCAGACTACGACACTAAAAATGCGGTAATTTTGCGAAGCAAAAATTCCAAAAGGTGCCAGTCCCCTGGGCACTACTTGCCTGTTCAATAGCTCACAGCGGATGCTCTCCGGTTCACGGAGTTACACAAAAAAATACACGTGATATGTCCCAACACCCCCCTCCCCCCAGCGTGATCAATCGTGATGTTATCCAAACCCCCCCTCCCCCTATTTGAGTCTCACGTGATTAATGGACGGCCCCTATGCTCCATTAAAGTACCCAATTCTTAAATATTGCCAAATCTTTATTTGTGACAATTCAGATGCTCAAATGAATGATTCGTTAACTGTAATAAGATATTTATTTCGCCATATCTGAGTTTACCATTTGTTTGTAGTTAACAAATCCTGGTACATAGAAATATATTGTCTTCTCATTGTCAGTATAACTACGGGGGAATTTAAGGGAACCGCTAAAATCGATCATGAGTTTTGCGAATGATTTATAAATCCGTTGGACAAGATAATTAATGTAACATGTACATTTGTCGAGTGGAATTTCGTGCGTCGATTTGTGCGCATTAGAATAGTGAGTTTAAAAAAAATTGTTTTTCGTAAAAAAAACAGGTAAACGTTTAGAAGATTAACTTCACTTCTGAGTCGGGCGGGGATTTTTTCAATGTTTCTCTTGATGTGTTTCTAATATCTTCGTAAATCTGCTTTCTTTTTACCTGCAAATAGTATAAAAATCCATTAAAGCTCGGGGAGAGAATAATGGAGAACGGGCGAGGTGACACTTTGAAAATAATACTGTTTCGATTTCTTACGCACCGGAATACGCACTCGTTAAAAAATAAGCATGTTTCGATCTTGACACTATCGATAATGGCTTGTGATAAATACTCATAGACGCGACTTATTAAAAAACCTCACTGTTTTATTTAATTTTTATTGGGAAATATTGATGTATAATTAGGTGAGTCGATGTATCAATAATAACGAAAACGTGATACATTTTTTTCACCAATGTACTGGAATGCTGTAAAGAGGAAAAGAAATCTTCAATGTTGATTCAAATGGTTTAAGGTTGAGCTAGTAACGGAGTACAAGGTCGGTGGTACGGTTGTTCCAAGTTCGGGTGTATTTACTGTAAGGGTTGCCAGACCCCTCGGTGGCCAGCCCGATCTCGGTCTTACGGTTAACGAGGATTTAATTATCGCCGAAGTGAGACGTGGCTCGTTGGCCTACAGAACCGGAAGTTTGGCGCCGGGCGATCGTCTGCTGGCCATTGACGGACAAAAATTGGATCCCGGCGATCTGAGACAAGCCGCCCAATTATTGCACAGGCCGGGAAGCTCGGTCGTTGCTGTCACAGTGAGAAAACCAGATACGTCAGCGGATCTTAGGCAAGTGTAAACCCAAAGGAACTTTCAATGTCGATTTTTTTGGAAAGTTCATTCCCAAATGTTCGTTTCTCTCGTCGATTTTGTTCAGCGCTTGTTAACTTGCATCTAACATGGAGGGAAATCTGTTTAAGGGGCTACATCTACCTAGAGGCTCGAAAAAATGCCTAAATTCCGATTATTTTTCGGGAAAACGGTTGGTGAAAGAAACGCATGTTTTTAACACAAACAAGATATATAGAGTACCTTGAAAGAAATCAAGAAAAAGCTGGCCGCCGGCGGATGATGACATTTTTCGCGACATTTGGTGGTGGACCCTCTGTAGCTTAAACGGTCCATCCGAAATTTCAAAACTAAACGGGTTTTTCAAGTTAACAATAAATACGAGTCGTTGACGATCGTCGATTTTGAAATTCATTTTTTCAAAACAACGTAGCGACGAATAGAAACTCGAGCATACACAATCTATGAAAAAAGTCGTCATTTTTACGTAACTATTAAAAAATGAAGATCGATTTTTAAAAAGTGAGTCCGTCAATCACCTTCAAATGTGTCTCGTCGTATCTCCTGTAAATTTGAAAACAATCCATCAAGTGGTTCTCGAGATATCATGTCAATCGACTTTGAAAACAATGTTTCGAAAAAAACCCGTTTAATTTTTAAAGTATGGCGCTCCTCCGCTCGCTTATTCAATTTTAGGAATATTCCAATAAAATTTTCAGGTTATATAGCTGAAAGGTGATACTATCGAGCAAAGATATTTTTGGAAAATGCAATTTTTTTACCGACCGAGGTAACTAGTACGGTAACAAAATAAAACTTCCTTTCTTTTTGCTTCCTCGTCGGTATTTACCAACACAAAATATATTCGCATGAATGGTCGGGTATTTAAAATCGGGCGCAAGCCCTATTCGGTTGCCATATTTGCATCCATCAATGTGTCATTTAATATGTATCGAACACCGGAAATCGCAGTCGATTAAGATTCTTTAAAATCATAACGATTTAAATCCGTGGACGACTAAGAATGTTTACTTATTGTTTTAAAAAATGTCTTCTGGTCTTTTAGCAGAAAAGTTTAACTTTCGATAATTTGCTCCGTCACGTATAGTGACTCATAATACGCACATAATTCATGATTTCGTTTACCTTTGAGAATTACCATGTGTAATCAAAGTGAGACATTAGCTGCATTCTCGAATTACGAGAATATCGCATGAAAAATTAAAAGAAAACTGTAATATAAAATATCTTTGTATAATTTTGTATTGTACAGTGGCAGGGAGGGCAGCATATCGAGTGACACGACGCCGCAGCAATATCCAACGGGTATATTGAGATCGGCGAGGGAAAGTCTACCGAGTGTGGACAGCGCAGTTGACTCATGGGGTGAGATCGGCGAGGTTTGCAGTACTGTACCGGAAATAATGAGACTTTGGGACACGGCCTCGATCGATAGTGGACAGTTGGACCTTCCCATGGCTCCTTATCCAGGGTAAACCATCCCTTTCTTTCTGCTGTTACTGCTTCGTAGATGAAGAAAATTACTTTAGTAAAAAAAAGACACAAAGAAATTACAAATCCGCAAAATAATTCAACCCTCTATACATTCATAATGAGATACGCGATGGCGCTGTAAAATTTAAATGATCTAAAAATGCACTACACATATATTGAATAGAAATTAATGATTCTATTTTGTTTACATTAGAACAAATTCGAAGCGATCCCACTTGTACAATCGTCTAAAACGAATCAAACGAAGGTAAACTCAGGAAATCGTTTCGTTTCATCACGGAAATTGAACAGTTTTCGTCATTTTTGGTTTTTGTCTTAGATCGAGTACCTCGAATTTTCCGATTAGACTTTTCGATAATGAGAAGGCCGATACAAAGTATCAAGAAATGAATATCTCGTCGAGTTTGACCATTGAAAACTTGCTTTCTTTGTTTAGATTTCAAGAAAGAAACGGCACGGACACGAGACCGCAGCAAATCGTTCACGTTTCTCTCCACAAGGATCCGGTCTACGAGGACTTTGGATTTTCGGTGTCCGACGGCCTTTATGAGCGCGGGGTTTACATAAATCGTTTAAGGCCCGGCGGTCCTTGCGATGGTGTATTACGCCCTTACGACCGAATTTTGCGTGTCAACGATGCCAGCACTGAGGATTGCGACTGTTGTCTTGCGGTACCGCTGATTGCCGCAGCCGGTGCACGTTTGAACCTTACCGTTGCTAGACCAGTCTCGGCTCAGAACATCACCAAGACACTCTAGTTTTTCTTTATTAAATTCTTATTTCCCCTTCGGCGCACGACGCTAAAGTTTGCATCGTTGGAACACGACGAAACGAAAATTGAAAAAAGTTTCTCTGGTTTTATTACTGACAAACCTTTTTTATATATTAAATTCAAACTGTAGAACTGTAGTAGTAAGAATCCTAGAACGCGGTTGTCATTCTCGTAGTTTAAAATCTGCCGAACAAACATTTGCGCAACTAAAAAATGTTCATTTTCATTGCATTCCAACGATACAAACTTCAACGTTATTTAACTCAAAATGTATTCATATCTCGTTCAAATCCAAATAGCCATTATATCCTGTGTAGATATATCGAATGCTGAATAAAACATTCTCACAAACTTTGATCGATAAATCGCCGAAAACTTACCGTAAACTATGGTAGACACATCTTCAACATTGGTGAGTGCCATAACTTATTATCAAGCACCTACTTCGATTTCGCAAATTTCTGCCAAAAAAATACATTTGTTAATTGGCGTTGTAGCTTTCGGCAGCTGATCCCAATTTACGAAGTACATCCCAATTGTTAGATCCTAGTCTTTAGAGATCAATATACTACCTTTATTACTGTATAGCTCAAATGTTCCCGATCCGCTGAAAGTATATAATGTAGGTTTATTTTTTAACGATTAAAACACGATTACAAAAACCTAACGAATAAAACACGATTCACAAAAATCTAGCTTACCTTTGTGGATTATTTTGTCGATCACCCATAGGACTATTTACATTATATTCAGAATCGCGGATGGCTTTGCGCGGTATTATTGCAAATAATTGGTTGCATATGATTCTGCACTTTCGAAAGAAATGCTGCTGCAGTACAGGTCACAAATCGTTTCTACCCGTTAATGGAAAAAAGATGTTTTTAAATGGTATTTATGTAAAATTTGCTTGAAAAGCTTGCGATGCTGTAAATCTCGAAGACTGGTATCCATATTGGCGGATTTAAAAAAATGTGGATTTTGACGATAAATTTGAGCAATTTTGATAGTTAATTTCCAAGACACTAAATATTTGGATACAGTGTCAACGATTAAATTGTATTAGAAAGTAAAAGTAATGTGCGTGAGAAAAACGACTGATCACTTATCCAAGAAAAGGGTACATCAATAAAATGGATATCAGTATGAGAACATGAAATTCATCAATAAGTTGAATAAAAATGTGTAGATCTTCGTGACACAATCTACATGTAGATTGTTATTTTCTGACATCTTCCCAAATTCTCATTTTTTCTCTGATTTGATGATACGACCGAACGCTCCACAGCTAACCCTAGCAGATTGGGTGCCTATCAATTTACTATAAGAATGCCCAAGGCACTTTGGTAGGCATATTAGTTAAAAAAGTGCCGGTGAATGCCGATGAATGACGAACGTTAAATTTTATGAGCGCACAGAGAATGCCTTTCGAGTGCCTGTTAAAATGTCTATGGAAATACTGATGCGAATGCCGGTCAGAATGTCTATGGAAATACTGATGCGAGTGCCTGTTGAGTCTCGGCGAGAATGCCTACCTAAATGCCTACCGAAATACTCGCTACAACGCCGGTATGTAACGATGTGTTTGCCGTCCCGATGGAGAATCATTGTGAGGAGAGGTAGAAACCGTGAAACGAAATCCCAAATGCAAACGACGCGAAAGTTTGCTGTCGTTTGCGCTGGGAAACGGGTAGCGGTACACGGTACCGCAAATTTGTTTTTTTTTTAATTTATAAATTTCTTTTTCAGTTCCCTAACAATAAAAAGGAAAACTCGAAATATATATAATATTGACAATTTTGTGCTCGTCATTTTTTAGTACATGTTTGAAGAGTATGGTGTTACAAAACGAGAAAAAAAAACGAAAGAGGTCAAGTTTGCAACCGGTAATGAAAGTTTAAAACGTTTAATTGCAGGCAAAACAAACTATAAGAAAAGTAACAGCCCATTAAAGGCAAAAAAAAGTATTCAAAAAGTAACAGCCCATTAAAAAAAGTTATAAAAAAAGTAATGGTCCATTAAAGGCAAAAAGAATTGTAAAAGAAATAGCGGCACATTAAATACACGAGCTATCGTCGTAAGCGACTTTTTGAACATTTTTTGTGACAATGTGTTGCGAATTTAACTTATGTCGACCACTTTTTCGCGTCACCGTCCGCACTTATATTTTTGAAATGGAGGCCATTTCTTCGATCACCGAGCTCAAACCATTTTCATCGTCTGAAAGAAGAAGGATCGTACGTTATAATTACAACATTAAAATCGATGGATTATTAAGGATGTTTTGCACTTACATTCCTAACCAAAATACATTTCGGTAAGTTTTTCAAGTACTTTGTGTGGAGAAACAAGTCTGGAAAAAACCAATCATCTTCAAGATTATCAAAAAAACTTCAAAACATTTATAATGTAACAAAAAGTATTTGAGCGTTAAAAAAATTAATTTCCATTGTATTCCACAGTGCAAACTTCAAGATTGTGCCTTGTGCTTCTGTATGTATATTCACATATTTGTATTATCCTCGTACTAAGGCTCGTTCAGAATTTTTTTTCTTCTTTTCGCAGTACGATACTTTCTAAATAATGAGTTTCGAAAAGAAATTCCGCGATTCTCGTAAAAGCAACGCTTAATTATTTCGCCAAATTCAATACAATTCGAAATCTCATTCCTTTTTTCGCGGAATATTAAATGCAATTCAAGCGGAAAAAGGTTGTATAAATACAAGATTGTGAAAACTCAAAAATGGACTAATATCAAAGAGACCAGGGTGTATATAAAATGATATCAGAGAGACCAGAAAAGTATAGAATGATGTAATACTTTATTCGGTTTGGATACAGAATACCTCAAGCCTTGACGTTCCCTTTTCGTCGTCTATGTACATTTTTATTTTCGCATACGCGTCATGTTTCATATTATAAAAATAAATTTTCTATGATAGATTGCTCTGTGTCAAACGTTATACCGCGCGCGTGTGCAACCACAAATGGCGCCTACAGCCGCACACGCGTGTGTATCGTCTATCTCTCGCGACGTTACAGCGTCCGATAAGTCTCAATAAAATTACAACGCACCCTCGACACCAACGAGGCTTAAGTTACGAAATTCTCTGAACAATCTACTCCCATAAACACCAACACATCCACGCACGCAAACATCGACGCGGAGGCAATCAGCCGAACGAGGGAATCCAATGAAATGACGCTCTCTCGATCACACAGCACTCAGATATGAGCAAAATCGAATTTTCCTACAGATTGTAGTTCGAAGGAAAATCTGACCTAGAACCACTCATTTATCGAAACAAAAGAGCGAAACCAAGATAAAAAATAAATAAAATCATTCGATCGATCGGAATTTTCGCCCAGCGAAAAAACTTCCCGCAATTCCATTCGCAGCCAGCGCAGTCCATGCTATAGGAAGAACACCGATGTTCGACGCGAAAACGAGTAACATGTGGCGCCCGCGTAATACGCAAATTTCGTCATCATCGTGATTTTTGTTTTTCTTCTAACGAGTAAATAGCATTAAGGCGCACGCGAAGAACGATACATCGGAATACTCAAAGCGCGCATCTCATCAAGGATCAATAAGGCAGAAATAACACTCCATCAATTAGCGATAGCGACGCATAAACGAATAAACAATAGCAACAATTCCGACGGTAAATTCACTCTCGAAATATCAACCGTTCATTTAAACTACTTAACAATGATCGATCGAGGCCGCGATCGTACCAGCAATCTGCATCGCTCGATGTTAAACGTTACCAAAACACGAGTGAACGTCGATTCGCCGACCGTACCAGCAAGCTGCGATTCGCACAAACAAAAAGAACGCGCGAACAAGCAACGTAGAAAAAAAGGACAAAAAAACGATTCAATCAATGATCGTGCACGTTTTCACACGGTTGAAAATCCCCTGGTAGAGATTCACAATCGAGCGTGCTCAAATCTTAAACGAGATTGTGCTCTTCAGATACTTTGAGGGAGCCCGATACTCGAAAATGACACGTAAAAGACCTTCCAAGGAGTAATACCATGATGTTGGGCCGAAAACTGATAGAGATTTCGAATTCGATAGAAACAGAAAATATCTACGTCAGTGCAAATTCGCAATTAGTTCCTCGAAATATACACAAAAAGGATTATAAATAATTTTTTACGTTTTTTGTTCATCGTGGCATATATATATATTGTAGAATGTTTATTGCAAAAAGGTTTTTCAATATTTCTATATATGTAGTAATATTGAAAAACCTTTTTGCAATAAACATTCTTATAAAGCATCGTTTTGAAAACAATGAAACACAAAAGAAGGTGTCAGTCTTTTCTTCGAAAACCAATTGTTCCCGAATCCTTAGTACTTCTCGTGTTTTACATCCACGTTAACAATCGCTTCGGTATCTTTCTTCAGGTTTAATCCTGAAAATCAGACAAATTCCACGTCGGAGGATATTAGCGGAAATAACGATAACGGACAGACGAAACAAACTTTTTTTGTACCCTTTTTGTGTATATATTGAGGAACTGATAAGCCATTTTCCATAAAGTTAACTTATTTCCTTCAAATGAACCTCAAGTTCCCATATCAGGCTTCGGCCTAACAGGTTGTGCTACCTCTTAAGACTCAAATTCAAGTGAAATCCATAGGGCGAATATTTTTAGACTTCCAATAACTGGAATAACGAGAGTTTGGTAAAAGCGGGGATAAACATCAATCCAATGTATTTACAATAATCGAAAAATTCATCCATCGAAGTTGGCAACATACTGCTGAATAATATCTCGTTTATGACGCAAGCATCATGCTGAAAGGAGCGAATCGATTTCACTTTAACAGAAAGTACCGTGGTCCAGGGTTGGTCGGATTATTTGGATACATTTTCTCAATACCAAACTGCTATCCCCATTCTACTGCAGGCATCCTTAATATATTGCTTCGGATCACCTGTAGAAGGTATTTTCGACGCTCGTTCGTTTCTGTGCGCCTCGGCACTAAACAGCGTCAATAGACAAGCCATACCCGATCGTTGCAAATACGCGTTTTCATTAATCTCTTATCCCCGAAAATTCGCGACACACCGAACAGTTCGGTACGCACGTGTAAAATCATTTGCATAATAAATTACGTCGCAATTCCAATACGAACGAGAAACAAGCTTTAAGCGAATGTGAAACAGCGTTTACTTCACAATTCAAGCTTAAACGTTTTGAGCGATTGTATAAAATTCCGCGCGTACTTCGTCCGTAAGAATTTAGGACCGTGTCTAAATAAAATGATAAATAACAAATATTCGCTGTTTTTGAGGGCCGGCTCGGGCCCCAACGTCAATACACGATAAGAGGATCGAAGGCGAGACTCGATTCTCGACAGTCACCAATTTCGGAGATTTTTCGTCCTTCGTGAGGACAGATATCTTTACCCATCGTATTCATTTCTCACAATTAATATCCCTATGCTCACAATTAATACATCGCACGTGAGGGAGAGTTTGAAGCCAAGCGCGGAAAAAATTCCGCGACAACTGGATCTCACGCTTATCAATCGTGAGGATACGTAGCTTGGAAATGTTTATCAGCTCAAAAACAATGCGCAAGACACGGAAATCTTTCAAGCTCGCGCTCGTATAACTGATACGAACTATATGGAGAAAGAGACAAATTGTTGACTAAACGGCGTAGAGGCGATGTGCCCCACTCGCCCATCCGTTGGCTTGATGAACGCTACCGTTTTTACTACTGATTTCCGTGTAACGTGGCAGCAACGTCTCCTTCTTCAAAATCCTCTTCTGATCGTATTTAGCCTTGTTGTAGCACAAAACGCCGCTTATCGCGAGTGTCATGCCGAATATGTTCAAACCCGTGACCGGATTACCGAGTATAAACAGCGTTACGGCGATAACGAATATTCGTTTGCTCGCACTCGCGACTGCGTATGTAAGAGGCGTTACGATCGAGAGAACGGAGAAAGCGACGATATTCTGCAGCCAGCTGAGCACACCGTCGAGAAACAGAAGTGCCATGATTCTGTACGAAATGGGCTCTATGGTACCGGACAATGTGTCGTGCACTAGACCCTTGAGATCATACATCAGCCATATAGGCAGAAACATGAACAGCGCTAAGCGTCCCAGTATCAAAAGAAGCCTCAGATGATGCATTCCGGTGTCGTGAAGTACCTAAAACAGGACGAAAGTAGAACACGCATCAAATTATGTGTGAGCCATTCGTCCCCAAATTCGTTTGACTTACTCTACTTTTAGAGAAAGTCAAACGAATTTACGAACTTCGAAGACCTAACTTTTTTATCATGGGTTTTATCCCTAATCTTCGAACGCTCCGAAGTACGGGCGTATCAATATATGATTGCTTAATCCTATACTATTAAAGAAACGGTTAGTAGATTTGTATATTTGTAACCAAATAACCAGGTTCATTTCAACGAACTAATAATCTGCTAGTCTGACTGATATTCCCTGAACTTTCTTGGTATGTGGAAATCAACCCGTCCGGAGTTTCTCCACACTTTGTTTCATCTGCATCCATCAAGTAGGACATGAGAGACTGCGATGATGGCATGTAACACCTCTTAGCGTTTATCAGGAAACTCTTCAGTAAATACTCAATGTAAGCCAGTTCGAGGTGATGTAATTACGGACATATATATTACACTATATAGAAAACTTTTTCAAATATATAGAAAACGTATTTCCCATAATAATCTTGGTATATAAGCCTTTATACGATATGACTCTAAAATCCATACAGTGCATATATAGATAGCAAATCTAGTAATAAAGTAAATCTACAGAACACTTTTATAATCCGAACGTGAATGCGATTTCTCAAATATTGATACAAGTATGAATCCACACGTAATGGCACTACATTGAATTGCCCGGATCACCCACTGTGCAATGGTAGAAACAGCTTGTACCAAGCTATGCTGGTCGCTTGTTATTTCACCTGCTCCGAAAAACTCTATCGAAAATAATGAAGTAACAATAAAGCTTGATTAATAATTGCTAAATATAGCAATTGCTCCATTAACAATAGTGACCCGTCGTGGCACCTAAGATCAAAAAGTCGAAACCAACTGTAAATCATGTGCAGAATAAATTCCAGTAAAATTTCTCTGTGCAATGAACCATGAAAATTTTTCATACCTTTTTCGAATAGATATTCTGCAAAGAAAATGCCATCGTGGATGCGAGTGCGCTTATCAATCCCAACATATTGAAGCTCAGCTCCGTTAGACTCGCAACCGCTACTCCAAGGACTATGGGCACCAGGCTAGCGTACACCGTCCAGGTTTGCCTCTCACGCAGTATTAGCCTCGATAGAGTGACCGTGAAGAGCGGCATTGTAGCCTTCACTGGGACAGAGCCAAGTGCAAGTTAATATAACAAACTGATGAAAATACACCAGTGTATACAGGACCATGAAGAACAACACTAGAATGCAAGATCGCCAAATTGTTAGAATTATTTGGCTAACGTTTGTTGAAAGAAACACAGCATGGTTCTGCCCACAGGAACGAATATTTGCTGTCCGTAACGGTCAAAACTTAATACAAAAATGGGATAAAACCTTTCAGGCCAGTGTTTTATTTCGAACGAATTGTGACTTTGGCAAAATCGTTACATTGGAGGATAGTCGCGTTCTGCTCATGTAAAATTATGACTGAGATGTTTTAATAAGGGATTAGGCTACTGTAAAAAATAAAGAACGCTCATTTGTCGCTTGAGGCAAATCAAATGGAAGAGGAAGGTCCAACATATACTGCAAGAATTGCAGATTGAAGGTAGACTTATGATTACAACCATAGAACTACTAGTAAAACTTTAAGTACGTTTTTGTTTAATCTATGTTTTTTAAAACAGTGTACACGATTTCTCAATATCTAATGAACAGATTGTCTGAAAATTTGGTACACTTATTCTGTGTACTTGTAGTTTAGTCTTGACGAACGTTATCTTCTTTTAAAAAATGTCCACTAATTATTAACAATAAAGATGTCATTTTTTCTTAGAAAAACAAATTATAAAATGTTAACATTTTTTAATGATTTAAACCTGAAAAAAAATGCTTGGTCAAATCAGCCAATATTATCTATTTTGAGAAAAAACTTTTTTTTGTTTCTGATCGACCAGGTGGCCAAAATCAAGTACACTGTTAAGCCCTTCACGTTCACAGATCTTGCACAAGATTTTTCATAACTTCTTTAATTATTAATATTTTTAAATAAAATTTGGTACACAACTTTCCCAATGTACATACAAATAAATGTCCAAACGATTTCAATATTACTTCTTTCTTAAAAATCAATTCTTTCAATTGACTGATTTTGGATTTGCCACAGTAGTCTAACCCCATAAGGCAAACGAAAAAACAATTAGGTACCTAATATTTTAAAAATAATGCTCAGATACTCAGGGACGCTGTTTCCGGAATGACATTCAACCCTATTCTATCGGCAAGTGATAAATTCCTATCCTATTGAACAAGCAATACTGCCGTCATATGGAAGAGGGCGGCATCTGCAAGAAAATCGAAAATGTGTTTTACTATATAGAGCGATGGGAAATTTTGTACGGATTCCAACAGTACCAAAAGCGCATTTTCGATTTTTTTGTAGATGCCGCCTTCTTCCACATAACGGCAGACTGGCGCTATATTTTCCGTATAACCAAACACACGTTAGTTCTGCATTTGTAATTTTTTAATTATGAAAATGCTCCAACATACTTTCACCAAATTGGGTCAATCCACCATAGTCGAGCAATAGAGCGATTCAACTAAATCTCGATTCGGGGAAAACTTATTCAGGGAGTGAAAAAGTGTGATTTATTTCACCAAGCTGATAAGCTACAAATATAAAATAAATGTTGCTCCGATTCGTTCTACATTACGAATGTTGATTATGTTTTCTTATTCGTATAAGTTATGGACATATCATAGCAAAGCATAAAGTATTCAGCTCCCTTCCCGCCCCTGTAGCAAGCGTGGCTGTCTTCCGAATGCTGCCTAAAATACGACAGCGTCGACATCTCGAAAAATGGCCATATATACGAGATGAAGCGCAAGAGTTGAAATTAACGATATTCCGAGAAGCGCTGATTTCGCAGCCACGTACGCATCCCGAGCGTTTCCATATGTCACAAGCACGTGGAGCAAAAACCACACGAGCTCGCGTTATCGTGTAGATATACGCGCGTACTTGTTGGTAACGTGTTCGCGCATCTTTATATAGATGCATGTATGAAGTATGGCAATTATAACAAAAATTCATACCAGTGTGTGCATAGGACACGGGAACCTTCCAAATGCTGACGTGGCTGAATACATTGGCAACGAATTTTCCAAGTGCCAAAGGCACGATGAGTTTGAAGTAATAACCCCATGACAGATCCGAGGTGTACTGCCGTACGCCCCAGAGATTGAAGAAAGGTCCAGAATACACGGTTATCGAGGTTAACTGTACCATAGTAACTGTCATCGGGTAGGGAAAATCCGAAAGTAACAGTTTACCAACGACATTACTGCTGCTCGACACGATGTACCACAATAAACACAGAAACAATATTGTCACGACCTCCCGACTCTCACGTTTATCGTCCATGTTTATATTTTATTTTTATCCGAATATTGGCATGGATTTTCGAGATTGTGCCTGTCACAAACGCGAGATGTATCGGACGTACTCCTTCTCCCTGTACTGTACATCCGTTCACGGCGAACGAGATCGCTCGTCTGCGATTCCGTCTCAGTCACGAATTATTTTTATTGAAATTTATCATGTGATACGAACCCCTCGTCAAACGGTCACACCGTCAAAACTGCTCAAAACTACTAATTTTTGGAGGCAGGCCGCGGCTGCGGCCTCCGCTCGCAGCGCCACTCGGCCATTTCCGTTACTTCGTTATGCTTTTGCCCGACTGTGCAAAAGGTCTCATTTTTATTGACTGTGGCCATTCAGCGACCGCATATGCCACCTTGTATTATTCGAATGTATAGAAATATATATTGTTTTATACCTCTTTTATAGTTAAGTAAGGTCGGTGATGATTAATTTTTGGTATGGTAAGAAAGAGCGTTCGGACTGTTATTGAATTATTTATTAAAAGGTTCTATAATCAGAATAGAGTAAGCATTTTGTAAGAGAAACAATTTAAGGATATTGATTTCTAGTACAGTCTTAAGTTTAATAATAGCCGGCGTTGCTGTGGCTCCAGTGTAAAAATAGGGCATCGCCAAAATATGTGGCCGCTGTCACATGCGTGGTACACACATTGGCTTTGCCCCGAACAGTTTTCATCGTCGCAAAAGTTACGGTGAAATCGATCATTTGACTGCATTAATTGACTGCTGTGTCGAAAAACCGGTTTCTTATTATACTCATATGAGAAGATATCCAAAGTAGAACAATACATATTGATCCGATGCTTCAAGAGGATCGATCATATATCAGCCGATTTTGGAGCAGAGTGCGTGTCCTTTCACGAACCCGGATGTCAAGTCAAAATACATTCCCATATACGAGTAAAATTTCTAGCCAAGTTACCGAACTTTTAACGAAAAATGACGACTCTAAAAATCGTCTCATTTATACAGCGCTTTATGGAGATGACACGCTGGCCATATTTCTACCTAATAATTGCTACACTGAATAACTCTAGATGCTGAACACAAACTGCACACACATATAAAAAATCTAAAGACTCCCCCACAACAGTACAAACTGGCGGTCGCCGAATGTTTAAAGAAAGTATTAATGATAAAACTTAGAAAAATGTGACTAGCGGAAGAATTTGAGTAGCCGCGACTTCTCAAAGAAAATGCCTAAATCTACTAAATTTGCGTGAAATTTTTTATTCCAGTTTATCGTTGGCTATAATAATTGATTATTCTTATTAAGCGCCACTGTAATTCACCAGTGATTCAGAATGGCCCTCTTTATACCCCCACAAAATACAACTGGTGCGATGGTCTAGTGGTTAGCGTGCTCGCCACTAAACCAGCGGACCGGGAGGTCCCGGGTTCGAATCCCAGTCGCGTACATTTCGTCGTGAAATGTTTTTCTTCGGCATTTCGCGGCGAAATAAGACTAGTTCCACGACTGGGGGGCGAACTCGCTGACCGGCTGTATTGGTATAGGTTTTCCGCAGTTTCCCTATACCCATGACAGAAATGTCATGATGAATATAATACAGAGGGGGAAGTCGGCTGCGGCCGCAACAGGGGGGAACAGGGAGAAAGATGGAGACAAAAAAAGGAGTAAACAGTAGAGGAAAGAACGGTATAATGATGGGAAAGAATAGGTAACAAGCGCGAAAAGCGTGTACCTAAGGAAAAAATCCCCACAACATACGGCCTTTCGCGAGAGGAATACCTTAAGGTTATGCTTAAGAATGTTGTGGTGTATAAAACTGAATTATATTGGACAACCATCATATACATTTTCAAGTATGACATTTTATCTACATTGTGTGAAAATTTGGTTAAAAAATTTCAAACGGTAAAAAAGTTACCGTCGTTTTCCTGGGACGCGTTTTTGTTGACAGCGTTTGCGGTACCAGACGTGCCTCTGCCATTTTTTATCAAAAAAAATATTTGTTTCTTAAAGTAGATAGATTAAACTAGTACTTATCGAGCCGGAATTCAAAAATTTAATTTTTCAGGGTCATGGCAGTCACTGGAATAAAACAGGCGATTTTTCGCCTCAAAATTGTTCAGTTCTTATGATGAAAAAAAACTATACCAGGTATCGAAAAAGGGCCGATAAGTACTAGATTATTGTGTGAAAGATAACTATGCAAAACTTAATCCCGACCGGTCCAGTAGTTGCGAAGATATTTCTGGTACCGATTTTGAAAACACTGTTTCAAGTAAAACGCGTTTAAAGTTTTGAGTACTCTTCACACTGAACTAACTGATTCATTATAAACTTGAATGAAATCGTCGATTCCTGGGCCGTAGAAGCCCACCCACTTTTCGAAACACGACCTTGCTATACAGAAGGTTACCAACACCCGGAATTCAAAAGGAGCGAGAACACCCGGCTCATAGTCAAACCGATGACAAAGGCCGCGTCTACCTGCGCCTCAGCCGTTAGTCGTTGCTCACCCGGTCAGTTAGAAAACGCTTTAACTTCGTCATTACTGCGAATTTCCTTATGAAATTTTCAGGGTAACCACTCAAAGAATAGTACTTTCGAATGAGCACTTTTTTGAAGAAGCGATCTTTTTGGCCTACCCAGGTGTATGTAAGCCCTTAAGGAGTTTCGATACCTTTCCTTGGCTGCGAGAGTAGGGATGAAAATACAATCAGTTTTCGGCTGGCTGCCAACTTCTTGTGACTAAAATATAATGTCAAAATAAATTAGTATTTGGCAATATCCAACTCATAATATTGTTGAAAAATATTCATAAGCCGGAAAATGATTTAATAGTTATTTTTTTACAATTGAACATAAATGTGTTGCAATCTTATTCAAGAAAAAATAACCGATAGACGTGGCAACAGCGGCCATTTCTACCATTGACACGACTGACCATCGCTAAAGCGTCGTCGGCTCCAGGTTGTTTTCACGGTGAAAACCGTTCGACGTTTTGTAAAGAGTTTTTGATTCGACGTAGTCGAGTAAACGTTATAAATGTCCAGCGGATGAACAAATATGATTTATTATAAAGTTCAAATGCTGTAGTACTACTCTAGTGCAATTTTTTCCCCGAAAAACTCCGATTTTTTTCGGAAAATTTTTCCGAATTTTTCTATGAATTGGAACGAATATGAAGGATTCGGAGTTTTGCGGACAATTATTTTTACGCAAACATCCATTTTTCCCCGATTTCTTTCTAATTTTTCCGAATATTTCATCAGTTTAATTACGATCACTGGAAAATCTCGAAATTATATGAAATAAAAAATATAGATAAAAAATGAATTCTTCCTTTTTGTTTGCTTAAATTATACTTCCTCCGGTTATCAAGTAACGCAAACTAACAAAATGAAAATGCATGATCACCTGTTCATCAGTTATATTTATTAATGTCCAATATTTTAATTATTAAATAAAATCTTTTGCTATTCTTACTTATTGTTTCTCTCATAAAAAATACTTTGATTCTTTGTTTTTACATAGAAAAATACTTTGTTTTTACCGAAAATGCGTTTTTTGCTTGTTGATTCATACTTAAAAAATAAATGATGCTTTCTTCTTGAATTTTTACTTTAAAACAAAATTGGCTCTTTCTTCTTGGTTTAGCTGAAAAAAATGGTTCTTTCTTGGTTTAATTTTTTTTAAGGGTTTTTTTTTCTCGGTTTTATTTATTTTTTTCTATTGGTACTATCTTCTTGGTTTCATTGTAAAAAAAAATTGGTTCTATGGTTTTTATATACTTTCTATTTCTTTTTTTTACTTTACATACTTTTATATACTTTTTTTACTGTATTTTTATATTTATATTTAGTTTTGTATACTTTATATTTCTTAAAAAGAAAAAGTTTCGGAAAAAAAATAATAGCAAATTTTTTTTACGAAAATCTCATTCTTTTTCATCTTTAAATTTGGCCCGAATATCTCCGCAGCCGTTCACTTAGGTCATAGGAAAAAGGGAAATTTCCGGGGAAAAAATGAGAAATCATGAATTTTCAGTAAAAAAAAACGTGTTTTTGGGAAATTGACCAGAACTTGAATCTGTTTTAAATCATTTTTTCTCCGGAAATCTCATACATGACTAAAATATGAGAAATTATGAAAAATTTAGAGAAAAATTTGCAATAGGGTATGTACGTTTTAAACATCCGCTGATTTTGAAATACGCGCCACTAAATGCTTGACTGTGACAGGCTCATTCGATACAACCAGTTAACGCGGTGTTGCCATTTTTAAGGTAATTCTGTGGCTCATACACGTATGAGCCAAAAGTTTCGGTCGAAGCGTATAGTAACATGCAATGCCTATACGATGCTGTTGGTTGTAATTTTTTGACAGAGCTTGTACCCTCTATATGTCCCACACATTCGCACCTCATGGTAGGTCTCATATTCGTATAAAGAGCGGCGCTGTAATCGTGGGAACAGCGCGATTTTCCTGCAGTCATAGCGTTGAGCTTCCTACGATCCGTCTTTGGCGAAATATTTTATATAAATAAAAAAAGCGTGAAAATGTCAACCCAAATGCGATACAAAGGAAAGTTTACAAGAAAAAAGGCGCATGCTAAATGACTGAAAGCTGTGACAGCTATGTGTCAAGCAAATGCGGCTAAAGGCGATGAGAATAACCATAACCCCAACGATCAGCAACAAAAATTCGCTGTCGAAGGACGTCGGATCATGAATTTACAACATCTTGCCGACAGTTTAAATTGTGTTCGCTGTAACAAAGACAAATACATGGCTAATTTAAACAAATTAAAATTGTTTGCAGAATAAATTTATTTCACATCCGTCTCAGAATTACGAGAACTCAGGGGAAAAACACGCTTCGAGTTCCCAGACCACGCGCCGATCAGCTGGCTGCAGCGTACACTGTTGCCATTCCGTTACAGATGGTTGGGCCCGAGTTCGGTGTGGAATAAAATTACCACTTTTCATAAGTCGATATCTCCGAAACTAAACGGTCAGTTTGTAATTTTTTTTAAATCAATCCCACGATACTACCGCGTACACGTGTGTTTTTATATTGAAATCCTAAGATCCGTTTAGAACCTATATCGAGAAATGCGAGCAAACTCCTATCGGTTTACGTGTTAGGTTTAGGGATTGCGTACAAAAATACCCATATTCAATTGAGATTATCTCATGAACGGTGAATTTTATTGAATTTTCGGGCATCAGTCCATGAAGGTCATATCTACACCATACTTAGATTTCAGCGAATTCCTAAGATTTGACCAAAACTACAGAACTACCTTAACCTAAAAGTTGCATCAATGTCCGGAAACTAACCGATCGAGCTCAAAATTCACATCTTTTTAAAAGTATTATTAATGAACGAAGTAGAAAAACCGTTTAATTTTTTGACACAATATTCCCAACAATATTTTAGCCCCAACAGCCCTATAATTAGTGTTTACGATGTGCCATGGGTATTACCAAAAGGATGAAGGTTCAACTTGAACATTATAAACCTCCGAAACTATGTTGTGAAACGGATTAAATTTTTTGTACAGTGACACTCGTTAAAATCTCGAAAGGATAATGCAACTTTTGTGGGGTCGTGTTTCGTTGGACAGGTAGTATCGAAATTTGCATCTGCATAAGCGTTCGACATGTTTTGTATGCTGCTTAATAGCAGAGATGTCAGGCGCCCACCCAGAAATCCTTGTGCCAAGCTCGCTAAAAGCTGGTACTAGAGACGAAAAGCTAGTACGCCCGTACTCCGCTGCGGCGCTGCCATTGCTAATATAAGCTATGTCGACAATCGCACCCCAGAGCCAAAAATTATATGTTAGTGTCTTATGCCGTTACTAGAGGGCAGTAATCAGCGGACGAAAAAAAAGTACCTTTTTATGCGAGATTTGAAAGAAAATGTGACGTTCATATTATTTCTTTCTGATGTTATATCGTATTTCTGATGCACAATGTAAAGTATATTGAAAAAAAGTAATAAATGATTCTTATTAAAGATTTTTATCTGAAACGAGAGTTCGGTAACTTGAGCAAAGACCAGAAAAATTGTCAAAATTAGACAAATTTAGAACCCGGAAAAATAATTTCATACTGATGACAGTATTTTACGAATCTTACGTAGAAGTTTAAAAAAACTCAAAACAAACGGATTCTGGGCATAAATGTTTTTTAATGTCTTTATTCCAAGCTTTATTTTTTCTGGTTCTATTTGTCATAACCATATGACAGCGTAATAAAATTTTCGTTTTTCATTCAATATTGTTCATTGAGGATTTTCAAATGCAAATTATTTCTTTTAATGTCAGTGAAATGATCGAGCGATACTTCTTTTGCTGCCGTATTTATTCTCGTAAGCCATATGAAATAATGAATAAGTAATGTAATCGTTGTTTTTATCGACGGGTATAACAAATTATTAAAATACTAATTTAAGAAACCGAACTTAATAAATCTAGACCTTTTTATGGAGTAATATTCTTCACTAATATTGGCATGACTGTCGGTTAACGGCTAATCTTGGTATTTTTGCGTACAAGAACAGAATCATCTTGGTACATGGTACGTGATCCTAAAAACTAGTATGTTTACCAAGAAGTTGGTACGCCTGACATCCCTGCTTAAAAGTTCCCCCGTTTAAACAGATGTGCCGGTCTAGTGATCAGCGTGCTTGCCCTCTGAAATCAGCACATCGGGAGGTCGCGGCAGAAAGACTAGAGGTACGGAGTACGAACGCCGTGTCGTCGGAACGTCCGCAAAAGCGAGGACGCGAAGGGTGGCGCTGCTCTCCTACCGCACCGAAGTAAAGTCAGCAACAAACCAGTGCCGTACCATATGCAGAAAGCACTCTTTGCTCCCTCATATCAGGGTTGCAAATAATGCAGTACTTTTTGTAATGCATTACCGTTTTCATTACCCATTATCTTCCATTTTGTAATGTAAAAAATTTCCGTTACTCATTACATTGGATTTTGCAATGTAAAAAATTTCCATTACCCATTACATTGGATTTTGTAATGTAAAAAATTTCCATTACCCATTACTTTACATTTTGTAATGTGAAAAGTTTCCATTACTCATTACATTTGATTTTGTAATGTAAAAAATTTCCATTACTCATTACATTGGATTTTGTAATGTAAAAATTTTCATTACCCATTACATTGGATTTTGTAATGTAAAAATTTTCATTACCCATTACATTGGATTTTGTAATGTAAAACATTTCCATTGCCCATTACAATGTAATGGGTCATGGAATTTTTTTACATTACAAAATCCAATGTAATGGGTAATGAAAATTTTTACATTACAAAATCCAATGTAATGGGTAATGAAAATTTTTACATTACAAAATATAAAGGAATGATAAATGGAATTTTTACATTACTTTTTCGCGTTGAGTGGGAGAGAGAGGGAGAGGGAGAGGGGGAGGGAGAGAGAGAGAGAGAGAGAGAGAGAGAGAGAGAGAGAGAGAGAGAGAGAGAGAGAGAGAGAGAGAGAGAGAGAGAGAGAGAGAGAGAGAGAGAGAGAGAGAGAGAGAGAGAGAGAGAGAGAGAGAGAGAGAGAGAGAGAGAGAAGAGAGAGAGAGAGAGAGAGAGAGAGAGAGAGAGGGGGGGGGAGAGAGAGAGAGAGAGAGAGAGAGAGAGAGAGAGAGAGAGAGAGAGAGGGTGGGTGGATGGGTAGATGGATGGATGGATCGATCGATCGATGGATGGATGGATGGATACATAGATGGATCAATGGATAGATAGATGAATGGATGGATGGATGGATAGATAGATAGATACATGAATGGATGGATGGATGGATAGATAGATAGATAGATGGATAGATAGATGGATGGATGGAAAGATGGATGGATGGATGGAGGGATAGATGGATGGATGGATGGATGAATGTTTTTCATCCATCCATCCATCCAAATGTGTTTGGATGGATGTTTTTTACATTACAAAATCCAATGTAATGAGTAATGGAAATTTTTTACATTACAAAATCAAATGTAATGAGTAGTGGAAATTTTTTACATTACAAAATGTAATGTAATGGGTAATGGAAATTTTGTACATTACAAAATCCAATGTAATGGGTAATGGAAATTTTATACATTACAAAATCCAATGTAATGAGAAATGGAAATTTTTTACATTACTAAATGTAATGTAATGGGTAATGAAATATTTTTTCATTACCCATTAAAAATGTAATGAATAATGCATTACATTTTCATTACAAATTTCGCAACCCTGCCGCATATGGAGCGATAATTCGATCAAATGAATTGTAAAGGCAGTGCCGTACGATATGCAAAAAAACATCCGTTGCTACTTCATATTGAGCGATCATTTCATTAAATTAATTGTACAACCAGTTGGTGAAGGCAATTTCTATATAGATAGACAGAATTCTTATACATAGATTGTTTTGGAGAATACCGGAATACAGAAATTAAGTCAATGTTTTTTTTTGTTGCGAAAGCAGTAGCAAACTAAATTTATTTATAGACACAAGAAAATTCATAAGGAATTTGCATCCAGACAAAATTTTTACAGATTATCACCATATTTACACATTATGACACGCTGTACAGATAAAGAATAATAACGAAATACAGAAATTAAGTCAGTTTTTTTTCCTTGCGGAAACCGTAACAAACAAAATTTATTTGTAGACACAAGAAAATCCATAAGAAATTTTAATCCACACGAAAGTTTTACAAATTATCACATCTCATATTTACACATTATGATACGCTGTATATATAAAGAATAATAACGAAATACAGATATTAAATCAATGTTTTTTTTTCGTTGCGAAAGCAGTAAAAACACAGACACAAGAAAATTCATAAGAATGTTTAATTCAAACAAAAGAGTTACAAATTATTACACATAATATTTGCACATTATGACACGCTGTACAGATAAATCGATCTTACAGTTTTGATTTTTTTCTATTGTCTTTCATTTTAAGTTTCCTTGCGTGGTTATTTTCGGTGACCGATCGCGCTAGAAAATGTCCTCTCATGACGAGATAATAGTTTAGCACTCTCTTCGTGAGCTCTTCGTTGTGTGCTTGGCATCCCATGTACTGCAAATTTTCCATGTCCGAAACTTTGTCGAGAACTTGATGGAGAGTGTTGATTTTAACGTCAGTTCTCGATCGATCGCTGCACTCCAAGTTTGTCTCGCGTTCGGGCACTGAAACAACAATTCAAACAATATTTCAAGCCTTTATTTAATTTGACTTTCTATGAAAATGGCAAACCTATATTTCACCCACTCACTTCCCATTTTCACGCCTGATACAAAACGTGCAATATATGAAAAAATCCATATATTGCACGTTTTGTCTCATCGAGGGGACACTTGCTCTATATCTCGCGTTTGTGATCATTTTTATTTCACTCGGTACGATAAAACAAAACTATTCTTTTTATGAATGTAAGTACTATTTTTCGTACCTACGATTGAGTTTTTTTGCCGCAGATCACTAAATATATTTTATACCGAGATACAATTATTTTTTTATTTTATATATAATTTATTTTTTATGGATTTTTTCATATATTGCACGTTTTGTCTCATCGACGGGACACTTGCTCTATATCTCGCGTTTGTGATCATTTTTATTTCACTCGGTACGATAAAACAAAACCATTCTTTTTATGAATGTAAGTACTATTTTTCGTACCTACGATTGAGTTTTTTTGCCGCAGATCACTAAATATATTTTATACCGAGATACAATTATTTTTTTTGCATCCAACACAATTCGCAAAATTGGTTAGCCCGAACATGCTTCATGCCAACACGGACGACGAACGGGAATCATCGATGACACATGATGTCGGTTGTGTTCTTGTCGCTTAGTTCACTTCGGTGCGGTCATGCACTAGCGACGCACGCCGTGAAAACACTAACTACTAAAATCCACAGTCTCACCAGTCCCTATCCTAGCCTGTGTGTACGAAGTTCTTCCAATCGGTCGCAGCAAAGAACAGATATTACATGGAACTCCACGGCCCGTGTTAATATTTGGCAGAAAAAATGTAGTTAGTATTTCCGCCAGTAGACTGCGCGGTGATGTATCGGTGTGCCACACACAATCATAGAGGTTCAAGGCATGCCTATCGGGCTCTAGTGCTGTCCCGCTTGTATTAAGAGGGAATGACACCTCATCGCGGTCGGTATGGTAGAACAATTATAGATTCCCAAAAATCTCTGAAACGGCTCTTCAGATCCCGTCGAAACTTTGCCAAACGACGTCAAATAGATAGACGAACAGCTGTCTTCCCCTCAAATTCAGAAAATTTGAGGGGAAGACAGCTGTTCGTCTATCTATTTGACGTCGTTTGGCAAAGTTTCGACGGGATCTGAAGAGCCGTTTCAGAGATTTTTGGGAATCTATAATTGTTCTACCATACCGACCGCGATGAGGTGCCATTCCCTCTTAATGGTCGACTGACGTCATTTAAAATCACATTGAGATATTTCTGTCGCCGACGGCCTTATTTTGGGGGGGGGGGCACAAGGGGGCCCTTCTGAATCAGTGATAAATTATAGTGGCGCTTAGTAAAAAATAAGTCACAATCAATTATTATACCCAACAATAAACTGCAATAAAAAAGTTTGGGCAAATTTTGTAGATTCAGACGTTTTTGCATTTTTCCTGAAAGGTTGCGGCTACGAAATTTTATCTTAAATATTTTCTTTAAGCATTCGGTCCCCCCCCCTGTTTTTATTGTCATTACGGGATGAACTTCCGAAAAGCTATTACACCCGATTCGGCCGAAATTTTGCACAGATGTTCCATTTAATATACAAAGAAATCCCCTGAAGGGATTTTTGGCGCGTTTCAATAGAAATCGAGTTTTTAAGTTTATTTTTTAGCCCGTACGAGTATATCTATATCGCTCGCCGCGGCCGATCGATATCCCCACTCCTCCGACTTCACTGGTGGCTAGCGTGCCGCGCTTACCCCTGCAAGTATATCTATATAACCTAAACAAACCCAACCAAACCCAAACACACAAACCCAGCCGGTGGGACCTGGTGTCCGGAGACCCCTAAAAAAACGGCGGACACGATTTCTCAAAAACTATCGCATCGATCTTATTGAAATTTTGCACACCTCTTCAAAATAGCACCGACGAGTGATTGAATGAAGTATTTAAAAGAAATTAAAATTTGGATTTTCGGCAGAGTTATATGCCATATAGTTCAATTTTTGGTACAATTTACGCTATGCATAGTCTTGTAAAATTAGTTGTAATCGAACAAAAAACCGTCGCTCAATCACTAGTAAATGCTATTTTGAAGAAGTGTGCAAAATTTCAATAAGATTGGTGCATTAGTTTTCGAGAAATCGTGTCCACCGTTTTTCCGAGGGGTCACCGGAAACCAGGTCCCACCGGCTGAATATCCCAAATGACATTTAAAAAAAATATTATTGTAATGTTGCTCTTTTATGTGCTTATCATTCGGAATAAAATCATTTATCAATTATATTTTCTTTAATAAAGAAAATTCGCATTTTGAATTAAAAACCCACGTAACCCCTTAAAAATTATTTTCGTCTAAACATTTACGTGTCGTCGTTGTTAGGAAAACGATGGAAGCTCAGCTTGGGATTCGTGTTAGGAACATTTTTGCATCCATTATAGGCACCTCTGCTACACGATGGCATCGTTAACAATGTTGCAACTCACAAAAAATTAAAAACAGCCAATTTTCCGTGGGCAAAGAGTCTAACAGAAAAGCGCGAAATACACGAATACACGATCAATTAACTAGTTAGATTGATATTCAGTATTAATAATCACGAATACGTCCGAGGCCTGTTAAATTTCTGACAGATGTGAGCAAAGTAGCAACCGATTTCTGTGCTGCGTAGCACGTTCCTTGGAAGAAATCGCTGAGGGCATGCTAACAAGAGATGGAACGGGTGAGATGGAAAGGAGCGAGAAAGTAGGAGCGAAAACAGATCGATTTAAAGCCGGGGCTCCCCGGCAGAACGAGCACGTGCCTTAGACCGCTCGACCGTTGCTGCTGTTAACATTGGACTCTGCAAGAGAGCGAGCGAGACGCCAAATCACCTCAACCGTAGTTGCAAGAAGACTATAGGGAAGGAGTCCAATCTTCGTATGGTGAATGTGTATAAGAAACGTCCGTAAATTTGATTCAAGAGCGTGGTGTTCAATATGGCCTGTAGGCGTCGTCCGTATCTTCAGTGTTCAAAAATACAGTAATACAGCCAGTGCACAGGGTGAAACTGACTGTTATGGCGACTAATTGTTGACGCTTGTCAAAAAAAACACCTATCGTCGACTAAGATTGTTTGTTAGCGACGGCGACTTTAAAAGAATATCGGACGAGGGAATATCGAAAAATTTACTTTTTAATTACAAATCTAATCTGATATTTTTTCCAAGTTTTTCTGTTTAGTTTTTAGGTTATAGGTGGAACGTATTTTTGAAATCCGCGGACCTCGCGATTATTGAAGGTAATATATTTATTTTTCCCTTCTGCCCGTTATGCACTGACAGAGAAAATAGATCTATGTTCCTGGCACTGATGATCAGGCTGTACGTTCTGAAGCTTTTCTCAAAATCGAGAATTTAAATGAATTTCAAATATAATAAACCCCACCTTTAATGTTTATGTTTAATATTTCAAAATATCTTGAGATTAGTCAATTTAATACATGTCTATTTTTATTTCAGAAAGATGGGGAGAACGTGTGCAGTGCCAGGATGCCACAGTGGCCTCGCCAAAGATAACGCACAGCAAAAAAGATTAGTGCTGCACGGCTGTATTCTGTTTTCCATTCCCAGGGTAACATAATTATTCAATGCGTTAATCTACACTCTGCATGTTCTGCTTTTATTTCAAATATTTACAGTACAGCACGGTCCATACACTTCTAGAGTTTTTGTAACCTCGGATGTTTCATAGCCACGTAAAATATTTTCCAATGCTCACGTACGACTTGTAAGACATATTGCTGTTGTTTTTCATCTCTTGTAGCATGTAATTGAATGCTGATAATAATCAAACACTATGTACGACACAGATTTAAAAAAAATGAAATACACATGATTTTATACCGGTTACTGTGGCCTAAGACCTTAACGAAGATGTCTGGCGCTTCAGATCATCGGGGTTCTGAAAACAACGATGTTCTTTGCAGCACTTTGCATCAGGGATAGTATTTTGCACATTACTTTTTTTATTATCTGTGTACATATCTGTGATATTTGTGAGATGTTTAAACATATTCTTTTTACTTTCAGCATGCGAGGCCTACCCAAACAAACACAACCTGCGCATGGTCAACTTGATCGTGGAGGCCAGAAACTGCATACAACGAGAGAAGAAATATGGACAATCTTTGAATGTTCTTAAAATGTTTTCATTTCATTTTTTCCTGCTGATTAGAAAGGTTCCACCATAAATCATTTTTTCGGACGATGATTTATTTTTGTTCACGTAATTTTATTAAAGACAAACAAATTAATTATTACATTGAAAAATATTTTTTCTGCAATGACAAGTGTTGAGTGTCAAAATTTTATTTCAGACGTACATCAACCATCAATAAACACATTGACGTTGATAGCTTTTAGGAATTATTACTATTTTTATTTAGACCGGTGCGATGGTCTAGTGGTTAGCGTGCTCGCCACTAAACCAGCGGACCGGGAGGTCCCGAGTTCGAATCCCAGTCGCGTACATTTCGTCGTGAAATGTTTTTCTTCGGCATTTCGCGGCTAAATAAGACTAGTTCCACGACTGGGGGGCGAACTCGATGACCGGCTGTATTGGTATAGGTTTTCCGCAGTTTCCCTATACCCATGACAGAAATGTCATAATGAATATAATACAGAGGGGGAAGTCGGCTGCGGCCGCAAGAGGGGGGGGGGACAAGGAGAAAGGTGGAGAAAAAAGGAGTAAAACAGTAGAGGAAAGAAACGGGCACAATGAAGGGAAAGAATAGGTAACAAACGCGAAAAGCGTGTACCTAAAGGAAAAAACCAAATACTATTTTTATTTTCGTTATTGTGATTCTTATAACATATGTAATCAATAATCAAATTAATTTACGAATAAAAGGCATAAAAAAAATTCCATTAAACAAAAAAATTGCAGTTATAAAAAAACTTTACGAGGAGAGAATCGAAAGCAGTACCTCGTGCGGTGCCATACCGTTTTTTGATATTGTGCGTAAAATTAAACTTAACAAACAAACGCATCTCAGTAATAGTTAGATTGTAGACTTTGGACTGGTATTATCAGCATCTTTGAGTCTTAATAATATTTTAATAAATGTAAAATGTAAAATGATAGCTCATGGTAGCGGTGGGTCTCGTTATGCTGCGGATGATGCTACTGCATAGCGAATCTCTGTGTTGATACTCTGGCTGCGCGTGGTGCCATAGCTTTTGCAAAGAATATTTCCAATGTGACTAGCGGGTGTATCGCTTCAATTCTTTCGATGAGTTGTGGTTGTCTAATGTCTGTCACTTTATGAGCGTTTATATATAAACTTGTAGTATCGGCATCACTTATAATTCACTGGGTGAGCTAGGTTATTGCAATATGCACAGCGAGAACACGCGTGAGTCTTGTGATGATGCTCGCCACTGTGTAGCAAACCTCTGTCTTGCAGCTGTCACTGTGGATGATGCTCGCTACTGCGTAGCAAACCTCTGTCTTGCTACAATCGCTGCGGGTAGTCCTATAGCTTGTGCAAAGTAAATTTCCTATGTGACTTTCGGGTGGATCACTTCAATTCTTTCTATGAGTTGTCGTTGTCTCATGTCTCTTACTTTATGAGCGTTTGTATATGACCTTGTAGTATAGGTGTCACTTATAGTCCACTGGGTGATCTAGGTTATTGCAATTTGCACAGCGGAGTCGCTGTTTATCTGACAAGTTATTCAAAGTGCATTTTCCGTTTCTGTCTGAAGCACTACACTTGACGCAGTGGTATGTGAGGTTGCAATTTACACTCGGATGTTCCAGTCGCTGACATTTTCTACGTCCTTTACACACTATAATCTCGGCCACCTAACCACATTTGAATGGAATTTATATTTACATCGGATGTACATTATTATGGCATTTTTTAGGTTTTTTTTTCATAATTAGGTGGGTAATTACACTACGACTTAAATGTAGAAACATCTTAAGGCACTACTACAGCTACACGAAATTTACTTATAAAATGAATTAAGGTTAAGAAAATAAAAATTTTCAGCTCATGTGACAGCTAATAACAACACAGACAGCTGATTATAACGCTTGCGCAAAACGTACATGTATATAGAGTACACAATGACTAACGTTCCCAGCGCCACTTATGCGGAACCCTTATTTGTTGCACTTTTACGGACGTGCCAGAATGCGAAGATTGGACTCCTTCCCTATAGTCTCCTTGCGTAGTTGGCTCGAGCGTAGGAAGAGGTGGAGCTGGGTGGAGCCAAGCGCGCCTGCGTATGTGTCCGTGCACATCGATACAGGCAGCACTTTACGTGGTTGGGGAGGTAACTACGAAACTCAAAACTGCATGAGGTCCGAGCTCCGCCTCAACGACCAATCACAAAACTGGGGTGATCGTGTTTCTCTCTCGTACTCACTTGGAACAGTCATGCTGTGTTCTCTCTCGCACACCCGAACGATAATACACCCAAGTGGGGATTCCTTCTATTATAATATATAATAATATTGTGTACATATATATAACAAATAAAATATAAATAATATTAATGAAACAACTCGTGTCGTTTTATTCACATGGGCTTATTACATAATAAGCACATCAGATATAATAATTATATAATAAGTACAACAAGAGTTATTTTATTATGGAAACTTATGATTTGCCTGTTATGTTTAAAAATATAGCTAATTACAGTAGAACCTCGATTATCCGAACCAATTGGGACCGAGACCAGTTCGGATAATCAAAAGTTCGGATAATCGAAACGTGGGTTTTCTGGGACGGGATCATACACAACACCTTTTTACATAAAAACAGTACATACATATAGATTAAAATTTGGCATACATATTAACGTTGATATATATATATATATATATATATATATATATATATATATATATATATATATATATGTGTGTGTGTGTGTGTGTGTGTGTGTTTGTATTTTAAATTCCTGAAAAAAGGTATAACCTTTTATCAAATCGTCCATTTTTAATTGACGAACGGCTGGAACGCGTTTTTGAGGAGCTAAGTCTCGCAGCCGTTTGAGAATGAGAAGTTGCGTTGGGTTGCTCATTGTTGCTCGCGGCGGTGGCAGCGAGCAACAATGTATCTTTCGCGTCAACGTTCGGATAATTGAGCGTTCGGATAAACTAAGTCATCGTTCGGATAATTGAGGGTTCGGATGATCGAGGTTCGGATAATCGAGGTTCTACTGTATAATGAAACGCGAATAAAGCGATAAACCAGCCGTAATGTATCTCGTAATGTATTTATTATTCGGATGCGCATTACTCTGTTTTCCTGTACAATAATAATTATAATAAATAATAATAATAACATGTACATGCAAGAAACCGGACGCATGCGGGAATGTTGGCTCCACATGCTGGGGTTGTCTTTTCAACATGTGCTTATTATATGTATACCCATGAAAACGCGTGATTTGCTAGTTACGTTTAAAAATGAAGCTAATTATGAATTAAATTAAGCGATGAACCAACCGAACAAGCCTTCAAGCCTAATTGAACCCCAAGCGCGGCAATCACTCAAATATGGGAAGATTATATTTATTGGCAAAAGATTGTGTGGCGAAGTTGGTAGCACGTTAGATTACTGTATTGAAGGTCCTGAGTTCGAGCCTCGGTAGTTTTAATTTTTTTTCTTTTGCATTCGTATAGGTATCTGGTTGTACGAGCGAATTGAAGCAGTTTCAACCAATCAAAGAACTCGTCTAATCCCAAAAGAACTCGAACAAAAATAACATGGAAGAATATATTTTTGAATTTAGTGCCATCAATAATTGAAATCTATTTTATAATTCCTACCTAGAGTGTTTACTTTTTCCCTTTATCTTATTGACTCGCGAGGAGTCATCTCCATTAATATACACATAGTTTAATAGCTGCTGTGCTGGTGTACACGACAGATATATTTGTGTTTGACAGGCGCAAACAATTTTGCTGCCATAACACGGTCAGTTTCACTTTATGCAGTTTTGTATTGCTATATATTATGGGCTCCCAAGAACACTAGCGACGCCTGCGGCGGAACTGAGCATTACACTTCTGCGACCGCTTGAAAAAACTGTTTGAGGCGGGAGTGTCGACCACGGTCTTACATACAGGTCTTGAAACTCGCTTACAATTTCAGTGGTGGGGGATGGCCTCTTATTGAAGCACCAACTGTTTCAACTCGTGACCACGAGAATCGCTGCTATAGAGTGATGCAGGCTGTGTGAGAGAGACGGAAATAGATTTCAAAAGTAAACAAAACCCAGCTCCATAAACTTAGCCGCCGACTATGGAAATATGAATTTTTTTTACGCCAATCGATTGTTAGTCGTTTGTTAGTGTTTGTTAGACAAAACCCAGCGTTTGTTAGACTTTGTTGATTGAATAAAACGAAAAACAAATTTATGCCAAAGTTAGCCGCAGAAAATGGTTTTCTAGTGATTTCGAACTTTTCTTCGTAACTAATCGATTGTTAGTGATTGTTAGTCGCTTTATATCGTTTGTTAGAGCTCAATCATTATTCAATAAATGAAAAACTTTTCGGCCCTAGAGCGCGCTGCAAGCCACGTGAAGTTGGCAGCATCGTCGCGACAGCTACTTCCGGCTTTGCACATGTAACTCGTCAATTTCAGCAAAACGTTGATTCTTGACATACTATTAGATTGTTAGACGAATTCTAGTGATTGTTAGTTAATTTTCATCGTTCGGTAGAGCTCCATTTTTATTTAATCGCTGAAAAACTTTTCGCTGCGAGAGCGCGCTGCATGTCGCGAAGGTTGGCCGCATCGTCGCGACAGCTGCTTCCGGCTTTGCACATGTAACTCGTAAATTACAGCAAAACGTTGATTCTTGTCATTCTATTAGATTGTTAGACGATCGCTAGTGATTGTTAGTTAATTTTCATCGTTTGTTAGAGCTCCATTTTTATTTAATCGCTGAAAAACTTTTCGGCGCGAGAGCGCGCTGCATGTCGCGAAGGTTGGCAGCATGGAGGCTAGAGTGGGAGGAGGCCGATCTATGCATTTCACAGTGGCTACAAAAATATGGTCAAAAAGGGATGGCGCCACTATCTCTAAGACCTCGAGAAGGAAGCTGAGTATCGATGTCGTGTAAGAGTGATGGAAGAGGATCGAATACGCATCCCAGCAAGCAGTGCAGCGAGATCGCGCGCAAAAGTTACCCCCTCTCTAGTCTCTTACGCGCCCATCACACAATCATAGTAGCGCGTGTCCGTGAGCGAGCGACGCTCGGACATCTTCGGAAAGAGCCGAGCGCGCCGAAGTTTCCCGACCGCACCTTCGGCAGCTACACCAACTCATGGACGTTGAGCTCGTTCATGTGCGGCCAAGCCGAAACGATGGCTTCGAGGGAAAAAGCAATCTGAGCACGACTCGCGCGTGACGTCGCCCGACGGAATGCGCGAGGCTTTTAGATGATTTCAATGCTAATTTAGCTCTTGATTTTCTGTGTTATCAATGTATACAACAAAATGTATCGCGCACCCTGATCGCTTATTTTTTTAGTTTATACGTTAATTTAAATATAATTATGAATCCAAATTACAACTTATTTATCTTCTAAACAAAATTTTACGCTTTACTCACACCCGTCCTTATGCCAAATAAATTATAATTAATAAAAGTAAGCGGAAATATATTTATATTCGTATTATTATATTAATTCGCATACTTTCATCAAGCGATAAAGCATTATCCCCAAAAACAAGCCACTTAACCATCCGGCCGCGAATCGTCAGTACCAGAAAGTGCATATTCTACAAGCGATGGGATGGTCCCGTTGGTAGCGTTCCTGGCTTCGGTCCGCAGGGGCGCAGGATCGGTCCCCGCGCTCAGTGCTTTTTTAAAAATTATTATTACTATTAATTCTTGTTTGATTAGTTATTTTTATTAGTTATCATTATTATTTTAATTAGTTATCTTTTAGTGTCGAAAAATTTATCGCGCACTCCGACCGCTTAGTTGATTAGTTTGTACGTTAATTTAAATGTAACAATAAATGTGAATTACAACTTATTTATCTTCTAAAAAATTGTTTGCGCTTTATTCACACCCATCCCTATGCCAAATAAATTGTAATTCATAAAAGTAAGCGGAAATATATTTATAGTCGTATTATTATATTCTTTCTCGTAAGTTACGATTCGCGGTCGGATAGATGATTGGCTTGTTTTTAGGGATAATGCTTTATCGCTTGATGATAGTATATGAGAATGAATATAATAATGCGAATATAAATATATTTCCGCTTACTTTTATGAATTACAATTTATTTAGCATAGGGACGGGTGTGAGTAAACCGCAAACAATTTTCTAGAAGATAAATAAGTTATAATTTAGATTTATCATTACATTTAAATTAACGTACAAACTAATAAAATAAGCGGTCGGAGTGCGCGATAAATTTTTCGACACTAAAAGATAACTAATTAAAATAATAATCATAACTCATAAAAATAACTAATCAAATAAGAATTAATGGTAATAATAATTTAAAAAAGCCCTGAGCGTGGGGAACGATCCCGCGCCCCTGCGGATCGAAGCCCAAGAACGCTACCAACGGGACCATCTCATCGCTTGTAGAATATGCACTTTCTGGTACTGACGATTTGAGGCCGGATGGATGATTGGCTTGTTTTTAGGCATAATGCTTTATCGCTTGATGAAAGTATGAGAATTAATATAATAATACGGATATAAATATATTTCCGCTTACTTTTATGAATTATAATTTATGTGGCATAAGGACGGGTGTGAGTAAAGCGTAAACAATTTTTCAGAAGATAAATAAGTTGTAATTCGGATTTATTATTATATTTAAATTAACGTATAAACTAAAAAAATTAGCGATCAGGGTGCGCGATACATTTTTTTGTATACATTGATAACGCAGAGAATCAAGAGCTAAGTAAGCATTGAAATCATCTAAAAGCCTCGCGCGTTCCGTCGGGTGACGTCACGCGCGTGTTGTGCTCAGATTGCTTTTCCCCTCCTCGAAGCCTTCGTTTCGGCTTGGTCGCACATGAACGTGCTCAGCGTCCATGGATTGGTGTAGCTGCCGAAGGCGCGGTCGGGAACCTTCGGCGCGCTCGGCTCTTTCCGAAGATGTCCGAGCGTCGCTTGCTCACGGACACGCGCTACTATGATTGTGTGATGGGCGCGTAGGAGACTAGAGAGGGGGTAACTTTTGCGCGCGATCTCGCTTCACTGCAGGAAGACTAGAGGTGAGGAGTACGAACGCCTGTGACAAGGAGACTATAGGGAAGGAGTCCAATCTCCTCATTCTGGCGCGTCCGTAAAAGTGCAACAAATAAGGGTTCCGCATAAGCGGCGCTGGGAACGTTAGTCATTGTGCACTGTGTTTTGCGCATGCGTTGTTATCAGCTGTCTGTGTTATTAGCTGTCACATGAGCTGAAAATTTAAATTTTCTTAACCTTAATTTATTTTATAATTAAATTTTGTGTAGCTGTAGTAGTGCCTTAAGATGTTTCTACATTTAAGTCATAGTGCAATTACCCACCTAATTATGAAAATAAACACCTAAAAAATGCCACAATAATTTATATCAGATGTAAATATAAATTCCATTCAAATGTGGTTAGGTGGCCGAGATTATAGTGTGAAAAGTACACAGAAAATGTCAGCGCCTGGAACATTCGAGTGTAAATTGCAACCTTACATACTACTGCGTCAAGTGTAGTGCTTCAAACGAAAACGGAAAATGCATTTTAAATAACTCATCAGATAAACCGCTCCTCCTCTGTGCAAATTGCAATGACCTAGATCACCCAGTGAACTATAAGTGATGCCTATACTACAAGGTCGTATACAAATGCTCATAAAGTGAGAGACATGAGACACCGACAACTCATAAAAAGAATTGAAGTGATACACCCGAAAGTCAAATCGGGAATTTCCTTTACACAAGCTATAGCACTACCCGCGGCAACAGTAGCAAGACAGAAGTTCGCTACGCAAAAGCGAGCATCATCCGCAGTGTCAGTAGCAAGAAAGAGATTCGCTACGCACTAGCGAGCATCATCCGCCGTGTCAGTAGTAAGACACAGGTTCAGTACGCAGTAGCGAGCATTGTCCACAGTATCAGTAGCAAGACAGAAGGTCGCTACGCAGTAGCAAGCATCGTCCGCAGTGTCAGTAGCAAGACAGAGATTCGCTACACAGCAGCGAGCATCATCCGCAGTGTCAGTAGCAAGACAGAGGTTCGCTACGCAGTAGCGAGCATCATCCGCAGTGTCAATAGCAAGACCGAGGTCCGCTACGCAGTAGCGAGCATCGTGCCCAGCATCACAAGACTCGCGCGTGTTCTCGCTGTGCATATTGCAATAACCTAGAACAGCCAGTGAATTATGAGTAATGCCTATACTATAAGTTCATATACAAACGCTCATGAAGTGACAGATATTAGACAACGACAACTCATCGAAAGAATTGAAGCGATACACCCGAAAGTCACATCGGAAATATCCTTTGCTAAAGCTGCGACACCACCCGCAGCGACATTTTCAACAGCGAGATTCGCTCCGCAGTAGCGAGCATCATCCGCAATATCACGAGTTCCACGAATAACCTAAAACCTTAACAGAAAAATTTGGAAAAAAAGATCAGATCAGATTTGTAATTAAAAAGAAAAATTTGTCGATCCTCCCTCGTCCGATACTCTTACACAAAGTTGCCGTCGCAAATAAACAATCTTAATGGACGATAGGTTTTTTTTTACACGCGTCAACAGTAAGCCGCCATAACAGTCAGTTTGACCCTGTCCTGTACTGGCTGTATTACTATATTTTGATACACTAAAGATACGGACGACGCCTACAGGCCATATTTAACACCACGCTCTTAAATCAAATTTACGGACGTTTCTTATACCCATTCACCATACGAAGATTGGACTCCTTCCCTATAGTCTCCTTGGCCTGTGGTGAGCCCGATCCAAAAGCTCCATAAACTTAGCCGCCGACTATGGGAATATCGAATTTTTTTCGACGCCAATCGATTGTTAGTCGTTTGTTAGTGTTTGTTAGACAAAACCCAGCGTTTGTTAGACTTTATTTATTGAATAAAACGAAAAAAAAAATTTATGCCAAAGTTAGCCCCAGAAAATAGTTTTCTGGTGAATTCGAACTTTTCTTCGTAACCAATCGATTGTTAGTCGTTTGTTAGTGATTGTTAGTAACTTTATATCGTTTGTTAGAGCTCAATTATTAGTAAAATTAATGAAAAACTTTACGGCCCTAGAGCGCGCTGCAAGCCAAGTGAAGATGGCGGCATCGTCGCGACAGCTGCTTCCGGCTTTCCACATGTGACTCGTCAATTTCAGCAAAACGATGATTCTTGTCATTCTATTAGATTGTTAGACGATCGCTAGTGATTGTTAGTTAACTTTCATCGTTTGTTAGAGCTCCATTTACATTTAATCGCTGAAAAACTTTTCGGCGCTAGAGCGCGCTGCTTGTCGCGAAGGTTGGCGGCATCGTCGCGACAGCTGCTTCCGGCTTTCCACATGTGACTCGTAAATTTCAGCAAAACGTTGATTCTTGTCATTCTATTAGATTGTTAGACGATCGCTAGTGATTGTTAGTCAATTTTCATCGTTTGTTAGATCTCCATTTTTATTTAATCGCCGAAAAACTTTTCGGCGCGAGAGCGCGCTGCATGTCGCGAAGGTTGGCAGCATCGCTGCGGCAGCAGTTACGACTTTGCACATGTATCTCGTCAATTTCAGCAAAACGTTGATTCTTGTCATTCTATTAGATTGTTAGACGATCGCTAGTGATTGTAAGTCAATTTTCATCGTTTGTTAGATCTCCATTTTTATTTAATCGCCGAAAAACTTTTCGGCGCTAGAGCGCGCTGCTTGTCGCGAAGGTTGGCAGCATCGTCGCGACAGCTGCTTCCGGCTATCCACATGTGACTCGTCAATTTCAGCAAAACGATGATTCTTGTCATTCTAATAGATGGTTAGACGATCGCTAGTGATTGTTAGTTAACTTTCATCGTTTGTTAGATCTCCATTTTTATTTAATCGCCGAAAAACTTTTCGGCGCTAGAGCGCGCTGCTTGTCGCGAAGGTTGGCGGCATCGTCGCGACAGCTGCTTCCGGCTTTCCACATGTGACTCGTCAATTTCAGCAAAACGTTGATTCTTGTCATTCTAATAGATTGTTAGACGATCGCTAGTGATTGTTAGTTAACTTTCATCGTTTGTTAGAGCTCCATTTATATTTAATCGCTGAACAACTTTTCGGCGCTAGAGCGCGCTGCTTGTCGCGAAGGTTGGCAGCATCGTCGCGACAGCTGCTTCCGGCTTTCCACATGTGACTCGTCAATTTCAGCAAAACGTTGATTCTTGTCATTCTAATAGATTGTTAGACGATCGCTAGTGATTGTTAGTTAACTTTCATCGTTTGTTAGAGCTCCATTTATATTTAATCGCTGAAAAACTTTTCGGCGCTAGAGCGCGCTGCTTGTCGCGAAGGTTGGCGGCATCGTCGCGACAGCTGCTTCCGGCTTTCCACATGTGACTCGTCAATTTCAGCAAAACGTTGATTCTTGTCATTCTAATAGATTGTTAGACGAAGCTAGTGATTGTTAGTTAACTTTCATCGTTTGTTAGAGCTCCATTTATATTTAATCGCTGAAAAACTTTTCGGCGCTAGAGCGCGCTGCTTGTCGCGAAGGTTGGCAGCATCGTCGCGACAGCTGCTTCCGGCTTTTCACATGTGACTCGTAAATTTCAGCAAAACGTTGATTCTTGTCATTCTATTAGATGGTTAGACGATCGCTAGTGATTGTTAGTTAACTTTCATCGTTTGTTAGAGCTCCATTTATATTTAATCGCTGAAAAACTTTTCGGCGCTCGAGCGCGCTGCTTGTCGCGAAGGTTGGCAGCATCGTCGCGACAGCTGCTTCCGGCTTTCCACATGTGACTCGTCAATTTCAGCAAAACGATGATTCTTGTCATTCTAATAGATGGTTAGACGATCGCTAGTGATTGTTAGTTAACTTTCATCGTTTGTTAGATCTCCATTTTTATTTAATCGCCGAAAAACTTTTCGGCGCTAGAGCGCGCTGCTTGTCGCGAAGGTTGGCGGCATCGTCGCGACAGCTGCTTCCGGCTTTCCACATGTGACTCGTCAATTTCAGCAAAACGTTGATTCTTGTCATTCTATTAGATTGTTAGACGATCGCTAGTGATTGTTAGTCAATTTTCATCGTTTGTTAGAGCTCCATTTATATTTAATCGCTAAAAAACTTTTCGGCGCTAGAGCGCGCTGCTTGTCGCGAAGGTTGGCAGCATCGTCGCGACAGCTGCTTCCGGCTTTGCACATGTAACTCGTCAATTTCAGCGAAACGTTGATTCTTGACATTCTATTTGATTGTTAGACGAATGCTAGTGATTGTTAGTTAATTTTCATCGTTTGTTGGATCTCCATTTTTATTTAATCGCCAAAAACTTTTCGGCGCGAGAGCGCGCTGCATGTCGCGAACGTTGGCAGCATCGTCGCGACAGCTACTTCCGGCTTTGCACATGTAACTCGTCAATTCCAGCAAAACGTTGATTCTTGACATTCTATTAGATTGTTAGACGAATGCTAGTGATTGTTAGTTAATTTTCATCGTTTGTTAGATGTCCATTTTTATTTAATCGCCGAAAATCCTTTCGGCGCGAGAGCGGGCTGCATGTCGCGATGGTTGGCAGCATCGTTGCGACAGCTGCTTCGGGCTTTGCACATGTATCTCGTCAATTTCAGCAAAACGTTGATTCTTGTCATTCTATTAGATTGTTAGACGAATGCTAGTGATTGTTAGTTAATTTTCATCGTTTGTTAGATCTCCATTTTTATTCAATCGCCGAAAAACCTTTCGGCGCGAGAGCGCGCTGCATGTCGCGAAGGTTGGCAGTATCGTCGCGACAGCTGCTTCCGGCTTTGCACATGTATCTCGTCAATTTCAGCAAAACGTTGATTCTTGTCATTCTATTCGATTGTTAGACGATCGCTAGTGATTGTCTAATAGAATGTCAAGAATCAACGTTTTGCTGAAATGGACGAGTTAAATGTGCAAAGCCGGAAGTAGCTGTCGCGACGATGCTGCCAACCTTCGCGACATGCAGCGCGCTCTAGCGCCGAAAAGTTTTTTAGCGTGATAATATTATAAATGGAGCTCTAAGAAACGATGAAAGTTAACTAACAATCACTAGCGATCGTCTAACAATCTAATAGAATGACAAGAATCAACGTTTTGCTGAAATTGACGAGTCACATGTGGAAAGCCGGAAGCAGCTGTCGCGACGATGCTGCCAACCTTCGCGACAAGCAGCGCGCTCTAGCGCCGAAAAGTTGTTCAGCGATTAAATATGGATGGAGCTCTAACAAACGATAAAAGTTAACTAACAATCACTAGCGATCGTCTAACAATCTAATAGAATGACAAGAATCAACGTTTTGCTGAAATTTACGAGTCACATGTGGAAAGCCGGAAGCAGCTGTCGCGACGATGCCGCCAACCTTCGCGACAAGCAGCGCGCTCTAGCGCCGAAAAGTTTTTCAGCGATTAAATATAAATGGAGCTCTAACAAACGATGAAAGTTAACTAACAATCACTAGCGATCGTCTAACAATCTAATAGAAAGACAAGAATCAACGTTTTGCTGAAATTGACGAGATACATGTGCAAAGTCGTAACAGCTGCCGCAGCGATGCTGCCAACCTTCGCGACATGCAGCGCGCTCTGGCGCCGAAAAGTCTTTCGGCGATTAAATAAAAATGGAGATCTAACAAACGATGAAAATTGACTAACAATGACTAGCGATCGTCTAACAATCTAATAGAATGACAAGAATCAACGTTTTGCTGAAATTTACGAGTCACATGTGGAAAGCCGGAAGCAGCTGTCGCGACGATGCCGCCAACCTTCGCGACAAGCAGCGCGCTCTAGCGCCGAAAAGTTTTACGGCGATTAAATAAAAATGGAGATCTAACAAACGATGAAAATTTACTTACAATCACTAGCGATCGTCTAACAATCTAATAGAATGACAAGAATCAACGTTTTGCTGAAATTTACGAGTCACATGTGGAAAGCCGGAAGCAGCTGTCCCGACGATGTCGCCAACCTTCGCGACAAGCAGCGCGCTCTAGCGCCGAAAAGTTTTTCAGCGATTAAATATAAATGGAGCTCTAACAAACGATGAAAGTTAACTAACAATCACTAGCGATTGTCTAACCATCTCATAGAATGACAAGAATCAACGTTTTGCTGAAATTTACGAGTCACATGTGAAAAGCCGGAAGCAGCTGTCGCGACGATGCTGCCAACCTTCGCGACAAGCAGCGCGCTCTAGCGCCGAAAAGTTTTTCAGCGATTAAATATAAATGGAGCTCTAACAAACGATGAAAGTTAACTAACAATCACTAGCGATCGTCTAACAATCTATTAGAATGACAAGAATCATCGTTTTGCTGAAATTGACGAGTCACATGTGGATAGCCGGAAGCAGCTGTCGCGACGATGCTGCCAACCTTCGCGACAAGCAGCGCGCTCTAGAGCCGAAAAGTTTTTCGGCGATTAAATAAAAATGGAGATCTAACAAACGATGAAAATTGACTTACAATCACTAGCGATCGTCTAACAATCTAATAGAATGACAAGAATCAACGTTTTGCTGAAATTGACGAGTCACATGTGGAAAGCCGGAAGCAGCTGTCGCGACGATGCCGCCAACCTTCGCGACAAGCAGCGCGCTCTAGCGCCGAAAAGTTTTTCGGCGATTAAATAAAAATGGAGATCTAACAAACGATGAAAGTTAACTAACAATCACTAGCGATCGTCTAACAATCTAATAGAATGACAAGAATCAACGTTTTGCTGAAATTTACGAGTCACATGTGGAAAGCCGGAAGCAGCTGTCCCGACGATGCCGCCAACCTACGCGACAAGCAGCGCGCTCTAGCGCCGAAAAGTTTTTCAGCGATTAAATATAAATGGAGCTCTAACAAACGATGAATGTTAACTAACAATCACTAGCGATCGTCTAACCATCTAATAGAATGACAAGAATCAACGTTTTGCTGAAATTTACGAGTCACATGTGAAAAGCCGGAAGCAGCTGTCGCGACGATGCTGCCAACCTTCGCGACAAGCAGCGCGCTCTAGCGCCGAAAAGTTTTTCAGCGATTAAATATAAATGGAGCTCTAACAAACGATGAAAGTTAACTAACAATCACTTGCGATCGTCTAACAATCTATTAGAATGACAAGAATCATCGTTTTGCTGAAATTGACGAGTCACATGTGGATAGCCGGAAGCAGCTGTCGCGACGATGCTGCCAACCTTCGCGACAAGCAGCGCGCTCTAGCGCCGAAAAGTTTTTCAGCGATTTAATATAAATGGAGCTCTAACAAACGATGAAAGTTAACTAACAATCACTAGCGATCGTCTAACCATCTAATAGAATGACAAGAATCAACGTTTTGCTGAAATTTACGAGTCACATGTGGAAAGCCGGAAGCAGCTGTCCCGACGATGCCGCCAACCTTCGCGACAAGCAGCGCGCTCTAGCGCCGAAAAGTTTTTCAGCGATTAAATATAAATGGAGCTCTAACAAACGATGAAAGTTAACTAACAATCACTAGCGATCGTCTAACCATCTAATAGAATGACAAGAATCAACGTTTTGCTGAAATTTACGAGTCACATGTGAAAAGCCGGAAGCAGCTGTCGCGACGATGCTGCCAACCTTCGCGACAAGCAGCGCGCTCTAGCGCCGAAAAGTTTGTCAGCGATTAAATACAAATGGAGCTCTAACAAACGATGAAAGTTAACTAACAATCACTAGCGATCGTCTAACAATCTAATAGAATGACAAGAATCAACGTTTTGCTGAAATTGACGAGATACATGTGCAAAGTCGTAACAGCTGCCGCAGCGATGCTGCCAACCTTCGCGACATGCAGCGCGCTCTCGCGCCGAAAAGTTTTTCGGCGATTAAATAAAAATGGAGATCTAACAAACGATGAAAATTGACTAACAATCACTAGCGATCGTCTAACAATCTAATAGAATGACAAGAATCTACGTTTTGCTGAAATTTACGAGTCACATGTGGAAAGCCGGAACCAGCTGTCGCGACGATGCCGCCAACCTTCGCGACAAGCAGCGCGCTCTAGCGCCGAAAAGTTTTTCAGCGATTAAATATAAATGGAGCTCTAACAAACGATGAAAGTTAACTAACAATCACTAGCGATCGTCTAACAATCTAATAGAATGACAAGAATCATCGTTTTGCTGAAATTGACGAGTCACATGTGGAAAGCCGGAAGCAGCTGTCGCGACGATGCCGCCATCTTCACTTGGCTTGCAGCGCGCTCTAGGGCCGAAAAGTTTTTCATTAATTTTACTAATAATTGAGCTCTAACAAACGATATAAAGTTACTAACAATCACTAACAAACGACTAACAATCGATTGGTTACGAAGAAAAGTTCGAATTCACCAGAAAACTATTTTCTGGGGCTAACTTTGGCATAAATTTTTTTTTTCGTTTTATTCAATAAATAAAGTCTAACAAACGCTGGGTTTTGTCTAACAAACACTAACAAACGACTAACAATCGATTGGCGTCGAAAAAAATTCGATATTCCCATAGTCGGCGGCTAAGTTTATGGAGCTCGATCCAAAAGCGTCCGTCAAACTGTGGATTTTAGTAGTTAGTGTTTTCACGGCGTGCGTCGCTAGAGTTCGACCGCACCGAAGTGAACTAAGCGACAAGAACACAACTGATGTCATGTGTCATCGATGATTCCCGCTCGTCGTCCGTGTTGGCATAAAGCATGTTGTGGCTAACTAATTTTGCGAATTGTGTTAGATGTAAAAAAAAATAATTGTGTCTCGGTATAAAATATATTTGGTGATCTGCGGCGAAAACAATCAATCATAGGTAAGAAAAATAGTACTTACATTCGCAAAAAGAATGGTTTCGTTTTATCGTACCATTATCGTACCGAGTGAAATAAAAATTATCACAAACGCGAGATATGGAGCAAGTGTCCCGTCGATGAGACAAAACGTGCAATGTATGGATTTTTCATATATTGCACGTTTTGTCTCATATCTCGAAAATAAACAAAATGTTTATTTTCGAGGCGTGAAAATGGGTATGTGCGTACGTGCGTACGTAGGATGCCAAGCACATAACGAAGAGCTCACGAAGAGAGTGATAAACTATTATCTCGTCATGAGAGGACATTTTCTAGCGCGATCGGTCAACGAAAATAATCACGCAAGGAAAATCAAAACGAAAGACAATAGGAAAAAAATCAAAACTGTAAGATCGATTTATCTGTACTGCATGTCATAATGTGCAAATATGATGTGTGATAATTTGTAAACCTTTTTACTGCTTTCGCAACGAAAAAAGAACATTGACTTTATATCTGTATTTCGTTATTATTCTTTATCTGTACAGCGTATCATAATGTGTAAATATAATATGTGAGAATTTGAAAAATTGTTATGAATTTTCTTGTGTCTATAAATAAATTTTGTTTGTTACGGTTTCTGCAAGGAAAAAAAACTGACTTAATTTCTGTATTTCGGTATTTCCCAAAACTATGTATATATGAGAATTCTGTCTATCTATATAGAAATTGTCTCCATCAACTGGTTGTACAATTTATTTGATGAAATGATCGCTCCATATGAAGTAGCAAAGGGTGCTTTTCGCATATCGTACGGCACTGCCTTTACAATTCATTTGATCAAATTATCGCTACATATGAGGGACCGTATCGTACGGCACTTGTTTGTTGCTGACTTTACTTCGGTGCGGTAGGAGAGCAGCGCCGCCCATCTCGTCCTCGCTTTTGCGGACGTTTCGACGACACGGCGTTCGTACTCCTTACCTCTAGTCTTCCTGCTGCACTGCTTGCTGGGATGCGTATTCGATCCTCTTCCATCCCTCTTACACGACATCGATACTCAGCTTACTTCTCGAGGTCTTAGAGATAGTGGCGCCATCCCTTTTTGACCACATTTTTGTAGCCACTTTGAAATGCACAGATCGGCCTCCTCCCACTCTAGCCTCCATGGTCCATGTGTTGGTGTAGCTGCCGAAGGAGCGGTCGGGAAACTTTGGCGCGCTCGGCTCTTTCCGAAGATGTCCGAGCGTCGCTCGCTCGCGGACACGCGCTACTATGATTGTGTGATGGGCGCGTAAGAGACCAGAGAGGGGGTAACTTTTGCGCGCGGTCTCGCTGCACTGCTTGCTGGGATGCGTATTCGATCCTCTTCCATCTCTCTTACACGACATCGATACTCAGCTTCGTGCTCGAGGTTTTAGAGATAGTGGCGCCATCCCGGTCTGACCACATTTTTGTAGCCACTTTGAAATGCACAGATCGGCCCCCTCCCACTCTAGCCTCCATGGATTAAATAAAAATGGAGCTCTAACAAACGATGGAAATTAACTAACAAACCCTAGCGATCGTCTAACAATATAATATAATGACAAGAATCAACGTTTTGCTGAAATTGACGAGTTACATGTGCAAAGCCGGAAGCAGCTGTCGCGACGATGCTGCCAACCTTCGCGACATGCAGCGCGCTCTAGCGCCGAAAAGTTTTTCAGCGATTAAATAAAAATGGAGCTCTAACAAACGATGAAAATTAACTAATAATCACTAGAATTCGTCTAACAATCTAATAGAATGTCAAGAATCAACGTTTTGCTGAAATTTACGAGTTACATGTGCAAAGCCGTTAGCAGCTGACGCGGCGATGCTGCCAACCTTCGCGACATGCAGCGCACTCTCGTGCCGAAAAGTTTTTTCAGCGATTAAATAGAAATGGAGCTCTAGCAAACGATGAAAATTAACTAACAATCACTAGCATTCGTCTAACAATCTAATAGAATGTCAAGAATCAACGTTTTGCTGAAATTGACGAGTTACATGTGCAAAGCCGTAAGCAGCTGTCGCGGCGATGCTGCCAACCTTCGCGACATGCAGCGCGCTCTAGCACCGAAAAGTTTTTCAGCGATTAAATAAAAATGGAGTTCTAACAAACGATGAAAATTAACTAACAATCACTAGCGATCGTCTAACAATCTAATAGAATGACAAGAATCAATGTTTTGCTGAAATTGACGAGTTACATGTGCAAAGCCGGAAGCAGCTGTCGCGACGATGCTGCCAACCTTCGCGACATGCAGCGCTCTCTCGCGCCGAAAAGTTTTTCAGCGATTGAATAAAAATGGAGCTCTAACAATCGATGAAAATTAACTAACAATCACTAGCATTCGTCTACCAATCTAATAGAATGTCAAGAATCAACGTTTTGCTGAAATTCACGAGTTACATGTGCAAAGCCGTACGCAGCTGTCGCGGCGATGCTGCCAACCTTCGCGACATGCAGCGCGCTCTAGCGCCGAAAAGTTTTTCAGCGATTAAATAAAAATGGAGCTCTAACAAACGATGAAAATTAACTAACAATCACTAGCCATCGTCTAACAATCTAATAGAATGACAAGAATCAACGTTGTGCTGAAATTGACGAGTTACATGTGCAAAGCCGGAAGCAGCTGTCGCGACGATGCTGCCAACTTCACGTGGCTTGCAGCGCGCTCTAGGGCCGAAAAGTTTCTCATTCATTTAATAATAATTGAGCACAAACGATATAAAATGACTATCAATCACTAACAAACGACTAACAATCGATTGGTTACGAAGAAAAGTTCGAAATCACTAGAAAACCATTTTCTGCGGCTAACTTTGGCATAAATTTGTTTTTCGTTTTATTCAATAAGCAAAGTCTAACAAACGCTGGGTTTTGTCTAACGAACACTAACAAACGACTAACAATCGATTGGCGTAAAAAAAAATCGATATTTCCATAATCGGCGGCTAAGTTTATGGAGCTACAAAACCCAAACATAACCGCTGAATCACGCGACCACACGCGTCGTGCTCTACTTGTAAACTGGTAAAAACGGTGATATTGAAAAAAGATCTATTTTTTTAAGGACAATAAAACCTGCAATTTATCGAATGATTGAAATTATTTTTTTCGTGTTGGAGCCGGAAACCTGAAAAAAATAAAAAATTATTGGGATTATTACAATAAATACTTTCCAGGCTGGAAAACAAAACAAAGTTAGTGAATTATTTTAATTTATCCTACTCGAGAGTACTTCGCTTAAAGGTTGGAAAAGAGGTGTTTTTTCAAATTTACCAACGCAAACCGTTTCGGAAACTGCAAAGTAGAGATTATTGAAAATGTTTCTTGGGACATGCATTGACATTTTTCAAAGAGGAAATAAAGAATTGCAAAAAAGCACTGTTTCTTAAGTATTTGTTTCATTTTCAAGAAATACATCCTGCAAGTGTTTCGGTCTGGATTCCACTTCGGTCTGGAATAGTTGCCACTTATTTTCCGGTCAATTAACACAACGCGTAAAGCCTATTCGTTTTATAAAAGCTAAAACATGTTTTTAAAAAACCGAGCGTACAGGGATCGAACCCCTGAAAGCAGCATTACGAAGCTTGCACCGAACCCCTCGACCAACACGAGCTCACATTGACACCTATATAAAAAACATTTATATTCATTGTACCCACTTGGATAACTATAGTCTTTTGGTTTTTTTTTCAGGTTTACGATAAAGTTATTTTTAATTGTCTTTAGGTCCATCATGCATTTTTGACATTGAATATGATAATTTGCCTCCACCAGCCAATTGTACAGCTAGGTTAGGTTCCTATGAGTCAACAATCGATTTCTATCTCTCTCGCACAGCCTGCATCACTCTATCGCAGCGACACTCGTGGTCACTAGGCGAAACGGCCGGTGCTTCGTCGACTCCTTCTCTCTAGTCTCCTTGATACAGGTCTTGAGACGAAGACCGTGGAGATGGCTCATTTCACGGGCGGTAAACTAACTCACCTTGTGACCACCAGGGTAGCGCTGTGATCTGGGGATGGAAAATCAGCGCATGCGCGATGCAGTTCAACAGTGTCAAACGGTGCGAAAATCGTGGCTTCTGTGTCAGGATTAAAGGATTAAAGGATAAAAGACGTTTAAAGGATTAGAAAGTAACAAAAACCGAGGTAATTTCTGGTACCGAGCATGTAAATCCTATGCCTATTGCGGTTCATGACAAGATAAGTAGTAATCATTATAGTAAATTGTTTCTATATAATGCCTCAGCACAATCGGCATAGCATCGAATAAAACGACTGATGAGTAGAATTTATTTCAAAAGAAAATATTTTCTCTATCATTATGGATTATTAATTGTTTCATTTTTTTATTTACTTTTTTTATTTGTATTTAATTATCCTAACTACTTTCAATCATATGTATTTTATGACGTAGCCATACTTCGCAGTCCTTTCGCAGCCAGTTTTGTATTCGACATTTTATCTGTCCCGAATGAAAATGATAAATAGTTGTTCAAATAAGTTTCTCTATCACTTCTTGACATATTTATTTTTTACTGTTGCTTTCTCTTTGTTATTAATTTTTGTATAACACTTTTTTTGTATAATAATTTTTTTCTTTATTATTATTGATTATTATTTGTTTGATGTTTTTTTACTTAAATTAACTAGACTTGTTTTATACATATTTTTAAAATAACGTAAGCACGCTTCGTAGACAATTTTATATTCGAAATGTAATCTATGTCCCGAATGAAAATGGTAAATTGTTGTTTGGAACGAGTTTTCCTATTTTTTTTACATATTTGGCATATTTCATTTCTATTTTTTCTTTCCTTTTTTGAGTTCTTTCTCTACTTGATGTTTCATAAATATCCTCTCGCTTACTAACTATAGTCCCAGCTAACCTGTGGTTATTTTAGCTAAGTTCATTGCTTAATTAAGGTTCTGTTTTTATATGTGTAATATTCTTATTTGCCATCTCAACCCGATTCTTGTTCGTTCCAGAACTCATAATTATCTGAATTGATTTGTTTATACAGTCCCTTTATCAGTCCCTTAAATAATTGTAGGTAGATCGTAGATTCTGACGTTGAGATGAATACGATAATCAATAATTTTTTATTTTTATAGACAAACGTTCGTCACCTAGAAATAAACTTTCTGTACAATCAATTACCCAGAAGAAGAACTTAGGTTATGTTTCATTCGAATATGATGGTTAACGCATTTCCATCCCCACCTATGTCCATCCCTAGATCACAGTACCGCGCCCCGGTACTAAAAACCCGGAAAACAAGCGAGCCAAACTACGCTGTAGGAAATTCGCTTGGTTTCAAGACCTGTATGTAAGACCGTGGAGTTATTTCTCGACGGAACGCGACTAGCTCCGAGACTGGGAAGCGAACCCGGACCGGCTGTATTGGTATAGGTTTTTCAGTTTCCCTATACCCATGGCAGAAATGTCATGGTGAATGCGATACAGAGGGGGAAGTCGGCTGCGGCCGCAAGGTGGGGATAGAAACTGGAATAGGGGATATAAACTTGAATATGGGGTATGTATCAAGAGGGAAGAACCCTGTACAGCTGGAAGTTAAACAAAAATAGTTCCCCCCTTTGCGTGAATAGTCTCAACTGGGCTGTTTGAATTAGGAAACTGGTCTGTTCAAATATCGTTGTAATTTTTCATGAGACGTGAAAATATTCATATGGCGAGATATATATTGGCAGCTACGGGACCTAATAAACCAACTGCCGGCTCGGAAGAGAACACTGTTCTTTGTAGGAAGACCCAGGTAGCGACTTACTGTCACAGTGCAAGTATCTTTACGTACGCACGTACCTGGTAGGCACGTTACTAGTACACATGATACGGCGTGGGCCGCCGTACTAGCACCGTAGCGGTAATCAACTATCTGCGTAAGATTGAACAACAAGTAGATGTACGCAAACCATACATTAATGGAAAAGAAAAACTCACCGAATTAAAATTCACGCGCAAAGAAAAAGTGATATTTTTTTTCTCTTCAATAAGTTCAATGCGACAAGAAGAAGAGGGTCCTTTTCTTCTTTTCAAAACAAAAGAAAGAAAAGTTTAAGGATATGACCAAGTTTTCTCCTAGACGAATCACATTTTGTCGTTCAACAGTTCTTTCTTTTTTCCAATATATCAGCCATCTCGAAGAACACTAGAAATCTGCAAAGCAGCTATCTCTCTCGCGCTCCGGGCCGATGTGCTAGTCCGGATCGCCACCGTGCTAGTACAGTGAGGGTACGATTTCGGTATCGTACTAGTAACGCGTACGTTTCCACTGCGTACCAGTGTAGTACCGCACGTGTACGCCGTAGGGTACAATCTCGGTACGCCGCATCATACACTTGGTTATCTGGGTAATGCTGTCTAGAGCGCTGTTTTGGAGGTGATTTTTAGAATAGATTTTTAGGATAACTTTTACACTGTTACAGTTTTCTTTCTGAATTTATTTCATTACTAGTGCGGTACCGGTACCCCTTAGGTGGAATTCTTCTATTGTCACGTTCTCCGTGTACGTAATACATTCTACTGTCACAGTACTACCACTGCTACATACATATTCGACCTGTATACTTTTGGTTTTTTTTTCATTTATTTATTTATTTTTCAATTATTATCGATTAATTTCAGCGGGAAATACGGGGAAGAAGTCTGTTAATAGTATCGTTATAAACAATCTTTCCATAAAATACATTTCTATTAGATACAAGCAATTTTTCCATAAAATACATATGCACCTATTTACAGCATGTATTACGTACAGAAACACATAGTTATTTGATTTTACTTCTTCCTTGATAAAGCCGCTTAAGACTATTGTTCGATCTGGCCAAGGCAGTTATTTAGAAAATTGTCACACGCGACGCGACATCTCTTAACATGAATAGAATATGTTTAAGGGCTAAGGGTACTCTTAAAAAAAATTTAATCTGTAGTCGTTGGAGGCAACTCAAATTGTAGGGAAAGGTCCAATATATCGTGCAGGAATAGCAAATTGGAGGTAAACATATGATTACAACGATGGAACTGCTAGTGAAACCCGTTTTTCTCGAAACTATCTTTTTCAAAACGGTGTACACGATTTCTTGACATCTAATTAACGGATTGACTCGAAATTTGGTACACTTATTCAGTGTAATAGTTGTTTAGTCTTGACTGACGTTTTGCTTCTGAACAATTTGTTTAGATAATTATTAACCATACTGATGTCATTTCTCCCCGAAAAATCGGGAAATCGGGTATTTTTATATTTAAACACGATAACGAAAAAAGCTCGGTCAAGTCTAATTCAATACTATCTATTTTAGGCCCGGTTCCACAACTCTCGGTTAACCGAGTTAACCGAAATTCAAGGGCGACTGGACCAGTCAGAACCACGCTGAGCTGGCTAAACTCCGGTTAAATCGGTTAACCGAGAGTTGTTAACCGGGCCTTAAGAAAATAAAACCCGTTTTCTTGTTGTTTCAGATCAACCGGGTGGCCAAAATGAAGTACACAGTTGAGCCCCTCACATTGGAAGGTCTTTCACGCGATTGTTTGTAACTTCTTTAATTATTAATTTTTTTAAATGAAATTTGGCACACCCCTTTGTTAATGTACATACAAATAAATGTGCAAACGATTTTTCAAGAGTCCTACTTTTTTCTTTAAAATGGATCTTTCATAATTAAAATTAATTTACGAAAGTCACGGAAGAATAGTCGAAATGACTAAGTGCCCGTCGTACGTAGATTCAAATCACGGTCTTATATACAGGTCTTGAAACGACGGTAGTGGGGGAAGGTTCGCTTAGCGTCTAGTTTCTGCTTCAATTTTTGGCCGCATGGTGCGTATAGGAAAGGGGGTTTCCTCTGGGACCCCCTTTGGAAAAAAAGAGACGGCAATATCGTGTCCGAAAAAGACAGCAATCTCTTTCTGTCTTGCACACAGCACATGCGCTTCAGACTGCAGTTTTTCGGTTTACATGTTCCTGATTCTTTTTCGTAAGAAGCATCCAGTACACGAAAAGTAATTTGTATAAAACAAAAGCATGTATTTGCATGCAAAAATGAACAAATCCCTGCTGCACATTCTCACACAGGAACTTGTATGGGATCCCACGTGATGTTTTCGTACAGGGAACCCGTACGAGTTCCCATATGGTGACCCATACGGGTTCCTGTATAGGATCCCGTACGGGATCCCACGTGGTGTGCCGTACGGGTTCCCATACTCGATCTCACGTGGTGTTTTCGTACAGAGAACCCGTACGGGTTACTAATGTCAAAAATGAGAAAAGGCAAAATTAAAATGGTCAAAAATGGATGCTTGTACTCGTCTTCGACAAAGATTAATCGGAGTTCAGACAATAGTTTCGCACAATTACGTGATGGATCTTACAGCAGGATTTTAAAGTTCGCAGTAATAAGAGAGACACTTGATGAATATGCTATAGCACGAAAGATACGTGTAAGTAATGTGTTTCGTGGTATTTCGGTGTTACGAAAAATTGTTGAGATAAAGAGAAATTTAATTGCAGTCCCCACTGTCAACATTTTTAGGGTGTGTTTTCACACTAAGGTACACGAGGATGAATATATTGCACCGCTAACGAACTTGTATTTCTATTAATAGACATTGTAATAGTAAATTAATCATATAATATTATTACAATTTTCTGTAAACACATTTTTGTAAGACGTAAAATGATAACATAATAAAAAAGTTTAATAAAAAACATTAAGATAATGCGTTTAATTAAGTTTAACTAAGAACTGTGTATTAAATATTTCACGCCATTTTGCGAGGCCGGGACCCACATTGAAAAACAATTCTGTTCACTTCAGATAAAATATTTTCAAAAAAACGTTGACGATAGTGATTAATGATTTATTTTCTCACGAAAGTGTAGATACAAGTGAAAAAAATAGAATGTTTCACATTTGTTTTGATTCAATCGTGATTAGCTTATTAAGCGCTGTCTCAAAAATTAAGCTACCCACATTGCTCCACACAGGTTCCCATGTAGGTTCCTGTACAGGAATTTATTTTCTGCATTCTCTCGTACAGGATTCCGCATCCCACGTTGCCCCACACCGGTTCCCATGCAGGTTCCTGTACAGGAATTTATTTCCTGCGTTCTCCCGTACAGGATCCCGTACAGGATTCAGCTTTCCACGTTGCCCCACACAGGTTTCCGTACAGGTTCCCGTACAGGATCCCGTACAGGATTCAGCTTCCCAAGTTGCCCCATACAGGTTCCCGTACAGGAATTTATTTCCTGCGTTCTCCCGTACAGGATCCCGTACAGGATTCAGCTTCCCACGTTGCCCCACGCAGGTTCCCATGCAGGTTCCCGTACAGGATCCCGTACAGGATTCAGCTTCGCACGTTGCCCCACACAGGCTTCCATGCAGGTTCCCGTACAAGATCCCGTACAGGATTCAGCTTCCCACGTTGCCCCACAAGTTCCCATGCAGGTTCCCGTACAGGAATTTATTTCCTGTATTCTCCCGTACAGGATCCCGTACAGGAATTTATTTCCTGCGTTCTCCCATTCAGGATCCCGTACAGGAATTTATTTCCTGCGATCTCCCATACAGGATCCCGTACAGGAATTTATTTCCTGCGATCTCCCGTACAGGACCCCGTACAGGATTCAGCTTCCCACGTTGCCCCACACAGGTTCCCATGCAGGTTTCTGTACAGGAATGTTCATCCTGTACAGGAAACCGTACGGGAACCCACACTTTCCTTGGCTGTCCCATGCTTTCCCACACATTCCCACACTAAAACCCGTGGGTATTTGCAGCAGGGATAAATACATACATGCTCGAAAATGTAACCAAACCTTTATTAACCGTGTGCAGAACTCAAGTGACCATGATAAACGTGATTCATATTTTATTGCTCTTATTACGGTAGTATAGTCGAGCTGAATGGTTCCGCTTGCACTCGGAGACGGAAAGTTGTGGATCGAATCACAAGATTCTTTGATTTTTATTTCTCGTTATCAATATAGTATTTTGAATAAAAACTTCGGTATGGCCAATTTATAATTGAATACTTCTTCCAATTTTTTATTTTATTATTTTAATGGATTTTTGTAAGTGAATTTATATCGTTGACTTATAAATAAAAATGTTATTTATGTTACTGATTCGATTTTTATTGATTGAGTGGAATTGAGGATTTTATAAGACTGATAACAACGGCACTTCGTTGAGTACAGCTGTAGAAGCGAATCGACGTCATGTTATGATCGGTTTAGGTTAGTCTCATCATGTCCCCCCGATCACAACGACACACGATGGCGGCAATAAGAAAGAACAGCTTGGACATTAAGCGGCCCACTCGCCGCCTATCAAATACGACCGCCGTTTCAAGACCTGTACAGGAACTTGTACAGGTTCCAGGCTTCAAGACCTTATATACAGGTCTTGAAACCGCCGTTTCAAGACCTGTATATAAGACCGTGATTCAAACGCAGATTTCATTCTGGATGCAATAAATAGTAATTATATATAAAAATATCGTAATTATATATTTTTAACTATTAAGGATGTCAAATGGATGTTTATTAATGAATTGTTTTATATAGGGAAAGTTGTGGGAATGGAAGAGGAGCTTCCATTCTCATAACCCAATAAATGCCTGAGAGAGGAGGCGAGAGGGATATAGAACGGAAACGCGACCAAATGGGGGCGGGAAATGGAACGAGCCATGAACCAGGCAGGAGAGGGACAGATAAGAGAAAACATTGAGGAGGAGTAACAAAGAGAAATGGGCAAGGAAGACAGGAAGGGCAGTGAAAAACATGACGGACCCGGAAATACAGAGAAACTGGGAGAAAATTCAAATGTCAGGATACTGCATTGAATATAAAGACAGGAAGAAAGAGGTAGGGGTGGAGGAGTATTGGGGGAAATCAGAGAAATATGGGCAAGGATGAGGTGTGGAAGTGTGGGGAAGGAGAAGGAAAAGGGTTTCAGAAACACGCGGTGCAGAGTGTGCAGGAGGGAAGAGGAAACCTTGGCACACATATGGGCATGTGAGGAGGCAATAGCACAAAGTGAGGACGACGCTGCAAAGAAATTCCAATGATGGGCGGAATAGCAACCGGATGGGTTAGGGCGCTAAAAGGGAAGGAAATAGTGGAAGAAATGTGCGAGGTAGTAAGACAGTTTGAGAAGCTAGCAAGGAAGAGGGCAGAGGAGCGAGGGCGAGAAGACTAGTAGCAATACGAAAAACAAATATTTTAATGTAAAAAGGAACTGAAAAACTGATGGGAGGTTGTAAAAACCCGCAAGGGTATATATGTGCTACTACTACCACTACCACTAATGTGCTACCGCTAGTGCTACCACTACCACTACTACTGCCACTAATTGTTTAAAAAAATGTATGTTTATTTATTAAAAATGCCGTGTAATGAAGAATAAAATTAATTATATTTTTCCAACTCCACAAATTTAGTACGGCATATTGGTGCGGTGCCGGTACGGCGTACCAATTACCCTATCAGTACGTACCCAGTACACCGTACTGGTGTCGTACAGGTATACCGTACGATAGTAACACGTACCGGTACGATTCCATCGCGTACCAGTGTAGTACTGGTACCGTGTCGGTACGTCGTACTCCACCAAAGCAGTACGTGGTTATCTAGAGACCTCGTGGTTGCCGATTTAAAAAATATTGTTTCAAGAAAAACGCGTTGTAAGGTTTTGTACCCTTCGTAGCGTATACCCGAGGGTCCTTATAGTGTCTATAACTCGGCTAATTGTATGAATATCATTAAACGGTTTTCACAGATATATCCAAAAAGGTCTGTATTATAAACGGTTTTCACAGATATATCCAAAAAGGTTTGTATACAATTAAAATGAAAAAAAAAAACGATCTTTTCAAATTTCGAGACAACAGTCTTAAGAAATTCCTTCCCAGGTAGCAATTTTTAAAAAGTTGTCCAACAGTCGGCTAAAAGGGTGCCAAATGTCCGCCCGGAAGTTATCTTAAAGTCAACAACCATCCAAAAAGATAACTGTTGGACACATGATAACTTATAGGTAACTTCCAAGCGGACATTTGGACAACTAATAGACAACTATTTTGAAATTGCTACTTGGGTTAATACATTTTGGTATTTTCGTAAATTCTATGTCGATTCTTTTTGCCTTTTTTATAGTTGTAGTTGATGGTTGTCCTCATGACCGGATTGTAACTATTAATTATAAATAAACGTCCCGACCCGAAATAACTCGGTAATTATCGACGTCACAAAAAAATGTTCCAGACAAAAGTTGTACGGTGTGAAGGGGGCCATCAAATGCGACCAATTTTTTTTATTTCGGTGGAGGCGCTGAGGCTGTACTTCCGAATAGCTGTTTCCGCCGATTGAGATGAAATTTCGCACAGATGTTCCATTTAATATATAAAGACATCCCCCAAAGGGATTTTTGGCGCATTCCGATAGTTTACGAGATATCGAATTTGTTTGGGTTTGTTTGGGTTACCCCAGCAGTATAGATATACTGCAGAGGTAAGCGCGGCTCGCTAGCTACCAGTGAAGTCGGAGGAGTAGGGACATCGATCGGCCGTGGTGAGCGATATAGATATACTCGTGCGGGCTAAAAAATTAACATTAAAATTCGATTTCTCGTGCAGTATTGGAATGCGCCAAAAATCCCTTTGGGGGATGTCTTTATATATTAAGTGGATAATCTGTGCAAAATTTTAGCCAAATCGGGGGTAACAGCGTTTCGGAAGTTTATCCGCACCTTGTTACATCCGGAAGGGATGAGAGCATAATATTTTCGTTTCCCTCTTTGTTGCCTACGTCTAGCGCAATAGCACGGGATGAGGGTAAAAAGGGGTAGTGCGTGGGAGAGAGTAGAATTAAGGAATTGACACGATGTTTCGAAATTGAGGGATAACTCGACAGAATTGGTGTACGATTGACACTATGTTGTTTATTGTAAGATTATTAGACGGTTTGAAGCGATCAGGTTTACGATGAATGATACAAAAAGAAAAGGTAAAGTTAGCTTACATTGGTTGTGTTTGACACTCGGTCGTTCGCTCGCTTGCTCGCGTGGATGTTTGTTGGCGCTCGCGTTACAAGGGCCTTCGCTCTTGGCTTGGTGCGCTCGCTGGTACAATTGCTGGTAAGACGCTCGCAGGATTTTAGGCTGGTCGTGTGTATACTCGACGTGTTTACTACGACGGCACTACGCGTAGATAGAAATATGAACGGCAGGCAAGGTCGATGAATTGAGATTGATAATCACGGACCGGTGATAGAAATTATACAAGTGTAAAATAAAACTTTTGTAACTCGAAAAATGAAGACGGTTCGTATGAAAGATAATCGGAGATATTCGTTAGGCTTCTGGGCTAAGACTTGATATAAGGAGTGATTCGGTTGACGGAACACTAAGTTCTGAATTTGATGAAGATTGTCGGGAGACTGAGATTTAGACTTGATAGAAGAACTAAAGTCGATGGTAGTTGACGGGCGACTGGGATAGAGACTCGATAGAAGAACTTGATGTGATGGTGGTTGACGGGAGACAGGGATAGAGACTTGATAGAAGAACTTGATGTGATGGTGGTTGACGAGAGATTGGGATAGAGACTCGATAGAAGAACTTGATGTGATGGTGGTTGACGGGAGACTGACTTCAGGAAGGAAGTCTTTCTTGATATGAAAATTAGGAGAGGTTCAGTAGTGGGAGAAGAAACCTTAGGGAGAGTGTGGTCTTGGTCATCTAGTTCTTTAGGGATTGGACCATTGGTCGTGAAAATATCGGTTGATTAGCGTGATTGGTCGCGGTATGGTGTGCGAATACTTTACAGATTCGTTAGGCACGTGCGTGGCCTTATTTCAGGGCATCGGTTCTGACTAATATGCGTATGACGAGAAGGAGACCTTTGCCTCGTGTTTCGGCGAAGAAGCGCATGAGATATAGAGTTCGATATCAGAGACCTAAGCATTCCCATGGTTTGTGTTATGTCAATTTATGGCTATGGTGACTTTTCATATCGAGAAGTTTGTATATCGGACTACGCTGCGAGACCGGATGTCTTATTTTTCAGTCAGTCTTATAAATTCGTCGGAGCCGTCTAGGCTATGTTATGATGAAGTAATCTAGGGTCGCGGCTTCTCTTGGTCACCATGCGGATGGGCCGGCGTAGAGTTTTTGGAGTCTGTTGATCGCGTTGATGGTTGGTTTTTCGTTCGACAGCTCTTTTTGAAATACGCGCCTGAGATCGTGTTTTTGTTGACAGCCAATGGGATAGCAAAACTCGATGACTGTGGCGGTGCTGCTATCGTATATATATCGCTGTACGTTAAATATGCGTGCGAAACGTACGCACGTTCCTTTTTACGCTGTTACGCGTCTTATTCTTAGATTTATTCATTTAATAATAAGCTCATAACGGCAAATGAGGATATTGGAAATAACCGAGAGAAGACACATTCGCTAGGATGTAACAACCTCAAGCCGCATAAAAACCATTAGGGGGTGAAAGTCGTTCCGCAGGATGGTATACAAAAATGCACCATTCCATTTTAAAAAGTGGAGGTGACCTTCACTGTGCACCAGCGCCTCCACCGAAATAAAAAAAAATTGGTCGTATTTGATGGCCTCCTTCACACCGTACAACTTTTGTCTGCAACATTTTTTTGTGACGACGATAATTACCGAGTTATTCCGGGTGGCAGAGATAAAAGGGACACCCTGTATATTAAGAAATTGAATTTTCTTGGCGAACTGTAATGAGTAACGCCCCCCGCTTTGTGCGCAAATACTACAATCCAATTCTCACGCGTCGCTTGAGCGTCAGAAAATATCGAGACTCTTGTTAAATTCGTATACTACAGAAGAAACAGGCGAAGATCACTTCCGAAAATAATGGGGCAGAAAAAGTGTATGCATGGCATTTGAATAGAGATATGATTTATCAAACGTGATAATCTCATGTATAAAGAACAAAAAAAAGTATCGGTTTATCTTCTTTCAGTGGCTTCTTATCATTGGTGTTTATATCATACAATTTAATGTCGCAATGCTAATATTCAGCGAGCAACAGATCAAACTTTCTATCATATATCAACGCAATTATACCTGCAACCGCGCATAATCGGATCATTCGATTGCAAAGACTCGCAACGACGTAACAACGAGTCGATACAATTGACACAAGTGTGAATGCAACGATGGTCTGAAGCCAGCTTAATACACCAGCAAGAATGATAAGACTGGCTGTTTTTGAATCGAAACTTTCGATTATGAATGTGTCATGTTCTAAGCGAGACCACGTATCCATTAAGAATATAGGGAGATAAGTGATAACCATTGTGGCCCCCAAAACGAAAAGTAGCCTCGAATGGTGCAGACCTGTTTCTTTGAGTATCTGAAATGTAGCAGAAAATCATGCGTATGTGTTTCGTCAATGAAAAAACTGAACCAAGGCTCTTGGCATTATTTCTAATAACTTTTTCACTTGTATATATGAACGCTCAAAGTTTTATCAAACACCTGATTTTCTCGTCTATCAAGTTTAAGGGGTTAGGCTATTGTGAAAATGTCAAAATGTCCCTTGAGGCAATCAAATTAAAGAGGAAGGTCCAACATATGGTGCAGGAATGGCAGATTACAGGCAAACTTACGATTACAACGATAGAACTGCTAGTAAAACTCTAAACGCGCTTTTCTCGCAACTGTGTTTTTCAAAACGGTGTACACGATTTCTCGACCTCTAATGAACGGTTTGACTTGAAATTTAATATACTTATTCAGTGTAATAGTAGTTAACCCTTGACGGACGTTTTTCTTAACATTTTTTTTCATTAGTTATTAGCAATAATGATCTCGATTTTCCTTGGAAAATCGAAAAAAAAATATTCATATTTTTTTTCATGATCGAAAGACGATAAAAAAATCTTCATCAAATCTTAGCCAATATTATCTATTTTGAGAAAAAAAAATCAAGTACACAGTTGAGCCCCTCACGTCCAAAGGTTCTTCACAAGATAGTTTACAACTTCTTTGACTATTAAAAAAAATGTATGAAATTTTGTGAACTTCTTTGTTAATGTGCATACGAATGAATGTTCAAACGACTTATGAATCATCTTAATTGGTCCCTTCGTATGATTTTTTTTAAAGAGCCCTGCTCTTAGGGCTGTCACAGTAGCCTCACCCCTTAAAAAATACTGTGTTGCCCTGGATAAGAAGAGCCCTGGCAGTTTGCCTAACCGTTCATTCATACCGATTTTATAACCAAAAAACTAACCGTTGTATTTGGACAAAATTCTGCCGACTTTCTAACCGTGTTTTCCACTACTACCCGTGATTTGCTCAAGTTCGAAAGATGGTTAGAAAGTTGGTGTGAAATTCGAATTACAACCCTGCCGAAAAGCAACCACTCGTAACTAAATTTGTAACTGTATTTATAACCACTATTCGCTTTCTAACTTAAGCTAATCACAAATAGTGGTTATAAATACGGTTATATCACGATTATATTTCAAATTTCCAACCAATTTTCTAACCATCTTTCTAACTTGAGCGAATCACGGGTAGTGGTCAGAAACACAGTTAGAAAGTCAGCAGAATTTTGTCCAATTCCAACCATCCGAAAAATCTAACCGTTATCCAGTGGTTATGTAAACTGCCAGGGAGAATATCTCATCTACATTTATCAACCTTCCAATGGCAAACCATATATATCCAAAAGATTACAAAGATTGGCCCAAAGGCGCCTAGTCCTTCAGAGAACTTGTGGGAATGAGAACTATTTGGAAGCGGCGACTGAGTTACAGTTGGAAAATAACAATAACATAAATTTGAGAGACAATGTATCATTACCTTTTTCAGGAACACCATTTCGAAGGAAGTCAAGGCTGCGTATATAGGGACCTCAATCGGGGATACCAAGTAAGGCGTTGCATCGATGACATTCCAAACAATCACGCTGCCTAGAATTCCCAGCATGCATATATATGGTATTGGCACTCCTTTCTCATTCAATATTATTCTTGCCAAGGTGAGCATGCAAAGCGGTACAAACGCTTCCACTGCAACACAGAAACTTAAACATCAATATAACAATCTAAAAAATAGACAAATCAGTAGGAAAGGCTAGATTCGTTATCGAAACTCTCGAGTGGTAAATACAGTTGAATGATATCGAACGCAATTGGAAATAATCAGTACATTTGAAGTATTAGCCAGATTGAAACTATTCTGTATTAGATATATAGTTTGTACCGCAGAGAGAATAAGGATCGCTTATTGGGCTGGCCCATATTAAATGCTCGAGCCTGATGCGGATAAACACACTGAGTATCATGGGTATGATTAGCATGAACCATTTGTCCCATGGTACATCCTTGGTACTCCTAGGTATGCCCCAGAAGATGATGAATAGGCCGGTATAGAGCGTCATGGATGTGAATTGTACCATTGTAAGGGTCGCAATAATATCACAATGTGGGAGTTCAAATAACAAATTTGTGATGCCAGTGCTGCAGATGGAAATGATAAACCAAATGCAGCAGAGAAATACGATTTTCCATATTGGCTGCTGTTCTTCTTTTCCTATCTCTTCGTCTTCCAAAGATGCTTGTATCACCGTTTCCAGAGCTTCTCTTCCCATGGCGTCTGCCATATTGCAATTTTTGTTCTACACGTAATGAAGATGTTTTCTTCGCAAAACAATATACGAATGTTTACAATGTTTTTGTATATGTTGATACAATTGGTCACTCTGGGAAGGAGTATAGCCACCGATCTTTTTAAACTTGTGTTGCAGTCGCAATACTGTTGGACTATCAACTGTAGACGTGATGCACGAGGATTTTCCAGACCGGCCGAACTATTCAGAAATAAGACGCTTCAGAAGGGGAGCGTGGTGCATCTCCCTACTAATCTCTGGTGCATCTCCCTACTAATCTCTGGAAAAGCTAGCGCTGTCTCTATCTCACTTCCCCCACCCATCGTCATCGCGCCGGAGTTTAGGTGGCAGCGATCACAGTGGGCAATATATGAACTACACGTCTGGCATCCATAAGCGAACTACCCACACGACGGGAGTTTCCACACCTGTTCGTAAGACCGTGTCCCCAATAAAGTCGGCACATAATTTCCTTAAAAACCGGTCTTCTACATACGTCTGAATTCGTTGATCGTACATATGTGTATGCGTATGGATAGATATATTCGCGTGCGTGTATGTGCGTCCATAAATATAAATATATTACGGGTCCTCGCACCGCAGGAACTCGATTTTGGTATCCCAATGGAATTATATTCTCTCTCGCGTAACTTCGGCCCCTGATTACGCGCTCGCGTCCCGTGCCATCCCCCTCCCGTGGGTCTCTTGTCTATGAGCTTCTATTTCACCTTTATCATTTTTCTCCGGCATATTCGTAACTTTTCATTACCAATCTCGAATGCATTCTCCGAATGTTTACCGTTTTGTTTACGGTTGTTCTCCATTAATGAAAAATAATATGCATAAAGATGCAGGGTTCATTATCAAACTTATTGATATTAACACGCTAACGAAGTATTAGAATAAGTGAAATAGGAATGATCAGTCAGAAGTTTAATTTGCAAATCGACAAAATGGAACAGCGCAACACGAGCGCGGGGACCACAAAAGTTTGGGAAAAGGACTATGCGAGTGTAGGGAGTTGCTAATATTTATCTGTTTCACCCGCAGTTTATGGTTCAAATGCGTTTGTGATTTAACGAGAAGATGGATGAGTCAGGTCGCGGAGAAGCGGCCGAAGAGGAGACAACGATCCCTGTGATAGGTGGTGGAGACGCGATGGGGAGGAGAATGGAATTGGCAGGCAAGAGACAACGAGAGAATTCTTCGGAGAACGCGAACCACGAGCCTCTGTTGGGTACGAGACAGCTCAGCAAACCCAATGATTGCACGTCGGATGCTGACAGGGACAAAACTTCCGAGCCAATGTACAAGACCAATGGCAACAGCAACGCTTTCAACAACGAGCATAGTATCAATGCAGAAAAGGAGGAAGAGGAGGAGTTGTCCAACGAAAATGCGAAATTAACGTCAACAAAATCGAATGAAAAAATGGACGATGTTTATTCCTTGGGGAAAAATGATAACAAGGATAAAACACACAAGGACATATCAATCGCCATAAAGGTTGCGGAGCAGAAGAGCAAGAGCATCTATGACACAGACTCTGAAGAGAATAACACGGAAAAGGTAATCAGGAGATGTTATCGGAGGTTTTGGCAATCTTTTTACTGTTTGATGATCAGGTGAATTAATTTGTTACGCTAGGAAGAAAAAATGTTTTTGATGTTCTGCCGTACGGGCTTGGTGGCTTTTGCAATCCCTTGTCGTTTCTATCCAACGCATTTGCACAAGGGCACAGGAAAACTGCGAAACGCCTGTGCCGATATAGGCGGCAAAACTCCCACGGAGTTTCAATTGTGTTCATGATCGAAAACTCACTAAGACTACGTGCAAGCGAGCGGTCGCCCATGCCAGTATTGGCCCAGGCCAACATTGCCCGACGTGGATGCACGGAGGAACATTAGAGGGGAAAAAAGTTGCCTCAAGTTGCATTTCGAATTTTCAGAACGCCGGGAGCTCCGAGGAGAACGAGGAGGTTGATAACGACGGGGTTTCGTTGAGCAAGGTAAAGAGCTCAGGAAAGAGGCAGCCCGCCAGACCAAACGTGAGCAAATCAAAAACCAAAGATCCCGAGGTTGTGGACGGTCTCGAGATGTCAGTCGAGTGCGCCAGCGACAAGGAGGAGTCGAGCTCGGACCCGGAAAACGAGGAGTACAGAAGGAAAACGACGCCCATAATGATATTTTTAAAGGCGGAGCCAAACGAGTGGGAGCTTGATGAGAATACGTCCGAGGCCGAAAAGTTGGCGACGGTCGAAGGGAGGGAGGAGAAAAAGACGAAGATGGCCACGACGAAAGGTGCTAAAGGGACGCCCGAGGGCAAAGAACGAAAGAGGGGAAAGAAGCAGGGCTTCGCGAAGGTCGCGGTCTCGGGTAGCGACGATTCGGACGATGATGCCTCCCAGGACGAGGACTACAGTCCTCGTACCAAAAAGAAAATGAAGAAGGCCTCCCCGGCTAAGAATACATCTGCCAAATCGCCCGGCAGGAGGCGCTCCAGTGCGCCAAAAAAAGTCGCCAATCTATCGGAAGACGAGCACTCAGATGAGCAAAAAGACGACGAACGAAAATCGAAGAAGCCCAAGGAAAAGACTCTGAAGAAGTCGGCAGGCAGCGAGGACGAGGAGAAGAGTAACGACAAGACCAGTGAAGTCGTACAGAAAAATGGAAAAAAGAATAGCATAGCGGTAAGTATATATTTGTTAAGGGACTAGAAGAAAACGGGCTGCGAATGCGTGTCGGAATACGCATTCCGGAGCTCGTTAGCTACGCGCTTTGCGGGTCTCGATAAGCTTAGGGCCCCAAAAACATGTCGATTTTTAATTTTTTTTCTTCTGATGAGAGTATTAAGATGACGAGGTTGGTATTTTACATAGAATCAATACACTATCTCGACAAGTTTGAGGGTTTTTTAAATTGAAGAATATTAATAAGTAATGAAGTTATTATTTGAAAAAAGTGCCGCCGTTGATATGGCCAATGGTGTAATTGGTTCTGGGGGCCAGGTTCGTCCAAAATGAAAATAATGAACATACTTTTAGTAGGGTCATAAAACTTTCGTACGACCGGATACTTTTCTGAAAATTTGAAAATTACGAGAATGACAAGCTTTAGCACGAAGACTTCAATTTTCGAAAAGAACGTTAATCATGACCGCGGGGGCGGGAGGAGGGGGCAAAAACGAGCATTTACAATGTTTTTTTTTTTATAGTAATTAAGTTTGTTTTACAAAAGTGGTTACACATACTTTTTATGTTACATTTCAACTTGACTTGCAGAGATTTCTAAAGAAAAATATTGATTACAAAAATATCGCCATCTTTGTCGGACCCCCTTCGGCATGTAGTGCTTTGCAGTGACCATCATAAAATTTTACTGGATTATCTGAAATCAAAAAACCAAAACAAATCATTAGTTCAATAATAAATTTAGTCTTTAATCGAACCTTTTTTTTCTTTAAAAATTAACAAAATGGCTGCTTTTGACAAATAACTTTCGATTTTCGACTAAAAAATCGCTAGATTATTGTTTAAAAAAAAATATAAATTTTCAACAAAAATGAAAAACCTTCGATTAAGGTAGTTCTGTAGTTTTGGTCAAATCTTAGAAATTGGCTGAAATCCAAGTATGGTGTAGATATGACCTTCGTGAACTGATGCCCAAAAATTCAATTCGATTCACCGTTTAGTTCATGAGATAATTGCAATTGAATATGGGTATTTTTGTTCGCGATCCCTATACCTAACAGGTAAACCGGAAGGAGTTTGCTCGCATTTCTCAATATAGGTTCTAAACGGATCTTAGGATTTCAAAATGAAAACACACGTGTCCGCAGATTATTGTCGGATTGATTTTTTAAAATGACAAACTTTGACCGTTTAGTTTCGGAGATATCGACTTATGAAAAGTGGTAATTTTATTCTGCACCGAATTCGAGCCCAACCATCTGTAACAGCATGGCAACAGCGTATGCTTCAGCCAGCTGATCGGCGCGTGGTCTGAGAACTCGAAGCGTGTTTTTTTCCCGAGTTCTAGTCATTCTGAGACGGATGTGAAATAAATTTATTCTGCGAACAAATTTAATTTCTTCAATTTATGCATGTATTTTTCGAATGCATGTATTGTAATTCGTGTTATGTATATTTATATATAAGTGTGTGTGTATGTAGATGTAACTTGGGTTATTGAAGAGCACTCGTTGCAGGAAATATGTAAAATAGAATTCAATCCCATTCGGGTTTCCTTCACTGTTTTCCTCAAAAAATGTCTTTGTTACTCCGAATACAATTTGAACTGTTGGCAAGATGTAAATCCACGATGCGACGTCCTTCGACAGCGAATTTTTGTTGCTGATCGTTGAGGTTATCATTATTCTCATCGCGTTTAGCCGCATTTGCTTGACACATGGCTGCCACAGCTTTCAGTCTTTTAGCAAGCGCCTTTTTTCTTGTGAACTTTCCTTTGTATCGCATTTGGGCTGACATTTTCACGCTTTTTTAATTTATATAAAATATTTCGCGAAAGACGGATCGTAGAAAGCTCAACACTATGGCTGCAGGACAATCGCGCTGTTGCCACGGTTACAGCGCCGCTCTCTATACGAGTATGAGACCTATCTATGCACGAGGTGCGAATGTGTGGGACATATAGCGGGTACAGGCTCTGTTAAAAATGAACAACCAACAGCATCGTATAGGCATTGGATGTTACTATACGCATCGACCGAAACGTATGGCTCATACGTGTACCTACAGAACTACCTTAAGGACTAGTTTTTAATGCTATCAATAAGCACACCATATTTCATCAAAATGCATCGAGTGGTTTTTGAATTATAGTGGTCACCGACTCGAAAAACATAGTTTCGAGAAAAACGCGTTCAAAGGTTTTCAATGTGGATACGGTATTGTATGTTCGTAAAATTTTGAGCTCGATGGATGAAGCTAAACTTTTTTATGTGTTTTGATCCGTTGAATCTGAATATCATAATTTTTGCCGAAAAGTCGAGCATTCAATTGTTTATAGCCAATTGTTAAAATAATTTTTCCAAAAATTAAAGTTTTTCGGGATGAATTATTATTTTTAAAACATTTTGGGCAATTTTAAAACGAAATTATTTTTTATAAAATTTTGCTAAAGTTTATAGTTTTTGAGTAATAAATTTTTGAAAATTTCTGAAAGAGTTTTTCAATTTTACACTTGATTTATGTATAGAAATACTAATTAAAAAATTACTTACATCGAATCATCAATTCCTGGCCCATACAATAGGGCTTCTGCCGATGTGGACGCTTCCAAAATATCAATTTGTTGTATTCGAAGCATTCTGCCTTCCCGGGTATTATCGTTTGCGTGTTTGTCAGCCGCTACCTGCCATGGGGACCCGACGCCCCTTCACTAATTGTGGGATATCCCGGAAACTATTCATCGGATTGACTTGAAATTTTCAGGGAATATTTTTCAAACATCATACTTCAAGATAATGTCTTAAAAGATCGATTGTTTGGAAATTCTAACTGCATCTCACTCCTCAACTGTAAATAACTTTCAGCAATCGGAAGACGACAGGACGATACAGGCCCTGAAGAAGTATTTGTCCATGGCCGGTATAAGAATAAAATCGTATGAGCAATTTTGGGCTGGTTGTAAAACGAATGCGGCGCGTTTGGCACGCATGAAGGAGGCGCTCGCGCTGCATGGAGTAGTTGGAAGGCCGACAATGGACAAATGCAAGAAGGCGAAGGCGCGAATGGAATTTAAAAAAGATGTCGATCCATTGGGTCTGGTTGACAATGTTAAAGAAGGTACAGTCTCCGGTTACGCCAATGACTACTCGTCGTAGAAAAAAGATAAAATTTATCGGAAACATCTGCGAGCGTTCGTTCCTCAAAGTGTCTTCAACGTTTTGTCGGGAGCACAAGACGAGATTCTCTTACCCAAACGAAGCACGTGGTGTTGAAGTTTGCAATGTTGGAATCGTTGGAATGCTATGAAAGTTTTTTTTTCCTCGTCGCCCAATTGTTTTTTTTTGCATATTTAGGCTGTTAAAATTAGCGAAACGTTTCGGAAGATCTTTATTGCAGATATGTAACTAAATTTGCAGAAGAACAAGACTATACTGTGTTCAACGTCATGCTTCCGAATCTAAATCATGCGCCGCCCTATTTACCCTCTCCACGTTGCCAAACGGGCTCTGCACAGGCCCGGCTAACAAGGTGTCCGAGGTCCGTGAATCCAACGGTTAAGGGAAGATTATGCCGATTTTTCACCGATTTTTTATGCGAAAGGTATTAAATATAGAATGTCGATATTTTGTATGTTGACTAAGCGGTCTATTGAACATCAAAATATTTTTAAAAGTTTGACAAAATATAGTGGTGGGAGTGGGAGGAGCAACATATGTCGATGCACGGGCGATGACATTCTTCGTTTGCCGAAGTCCGAAGTCCCGGACACGTGATCTGAAGCAAAAAAATCAAACACATTTTTACTTTGTACAATATTGTGTATAAGTTGACCTAGAATCAAGAAGAAAAATCGAAAAATAAAAACGTAGTGAGAAAAAACCTGCGAAAATGTTTGGGAAAAAAATGTTTTGAAAAATATTTTGATGATTAATAAAGACCGCTTAGTCAACATACCAAATACCAACATTCTATATTTAATACTTTTGCATAAAAAATTGGTGAAAAATCGAACATTCTTTGGCCCAACAAGGCAGAACCTTCCCTTAATTTCAAACATTCGAGCGTCACTCGTGACGAGGTGCTGAGCGTCTTGAGATATATTCGTTAAATTCGATTTGTGGTTTTGTTATTTCGTATTTTGTATTGTATATTGGTGTTTTTATTTATTTTGTAAGTGATTAATATATCAAATTGCAGATAATATGGACGAGGACGTTTCCATCTTATCTCCAATTAAAAGGAATAAGAAAGGCCAGGTAATTGAATATACGGAAAAATTATGACTGTGTATTATCTCTCATTTTTACTTTGCATTATTTCTAAAACAATTTCGTTTTCCATTTATTACAGACAGTTCACAGACGGGAACGTGTGATAATAGTAAATCTATATAAAGACCTGAAGATCGAGAACCCTGCCATAACAAAAAGAGCGGCACATTCGATACTATCAAAAAAAACTGGATTTGGAATATTTAGTATAAAAAATACGTTGCTAGAGTACGAGAACACTGGTACCGTTACATCGCCAAATATGAAGAAGCATCGCATTTCCAGCAACCAATTAGTCAACGAATCTGACAGAAACGCAATTCGGAGAAAATTTAATGAATTTTTTATGAACAAAGAAGTGCCCACATTGCAGAAACTTCTGCATGCTGTTAACGATGACAAAGACCTACCGAATTTTAAACGCACGACTTTTTGGAAATTATCGAAGGAGCTAAACCTACGTTTTCCGTCAACGTAATAGCATCTTTACAGAAAGAGACGATCTTTTTCTGCGGAGGCGAAACTACCTAACAGAAGTGCGAAAATTTCGAGCGGCAGGACGGGTCATACATTACCTGGCTGAGACTTGGGTCAATGTACGTGACGTTCATGGTCATTTCAAAGTTGAAAGGTCGATACAACGGCAGAATCCAAAAAGGATGCCTTTCTTCGAGGACTGTCAACAGGGTCAGTTAATCCTTCCGGGAAAGGCAAGCGATTAATCGTCTTGCATATTGGAAGCACTAAAGAATTTGTATCGGGCGGATTTCTATGCTTCGAATCCAAGAAAAATACTGCTGATTATCCCGGCGAAATGAACGGTGAGACATTCTTGGAATGGTTTAAAATGATTCTACTATCGCTTGAAGGCAATGCAGTGATCGTCGTGGATAACGTGCCGTGTCATTCAGTAAAGTTCGAGAAATTACCCACCACTTGTAAAAAAACTGCAATCATTTAATAGTTGGAGAGCAAAGGCAAAAACCGCTGACATGAAAATGTTGAAGGCTGCACTATTGAATATGGTGTCTAATGAAGTCTTAAAGTTCTTTCACAATTATTTCAAAAACTAATTTTTCATGAACAAATAATGGTAAAAACGTGATGCGAAATAGAACACTTTTACAAACACGTACCATTTTCAGAATTTTTACTTCTCTTTGGATTTTTCAGGTTCGCATAGCGCGCGTCGGTCTTCGAAATCTAGAACTCTTGGCTCTGATATTTCGGATCAATGCACCAGGCGCTCGGTCGTACGCCGTGGAACAACTCAGGCGCCAACCGTCTCTGAAGCGAGTGTACAGCAGCCAATTTTGACTAAAAAAAAAAACATTTTTTAAAACATTTGACGATGTAATAATATGTACATAAAATCTTAATTATGTAAAAGAAATAGTTGACACAAAAATGGAAAAGTCGCACATTTTCGGCGACTTGACCCTATAGGACCCTACACTATGTGTACGAAACAAATATCCTACACTAGGGTTAAGCACACCCCAGCACTTCAAATCAACGCTGCTGACGAACTGTTTGTCGTGGAATTTTTTTTTTAATCGAACGCCCGTAAACTGACGAATGATTAGGCTTTGCGAGGAAAAGCTAATATGAATTTTTCGCCATGAAAAATGGGATTGAACAAGGCAAGAAAAATATTTTAGCATATCTCACTAAAAATAATTTTAAAAATCATCACACTGTTTGTACGCGTATATTGGACAATTTTCTCGTTGATTCTTGAAAAAGACCGGATGGGCCAAGCTTAAAAAAATTATAAACAAAAAATTCGAAGTTGAAGAATTTCACAAGGGGTAAAGATGGCACTTTTTTTAATTTGACTATATTTCGGCTTGGTTTCTTTATGGATGAATGTTAAAAAAAATGATTTTGTCAAAAAATAGTGTTTTCTAGTTCAAGAAAACATATCAAAGGATATTGAGCTGATTATACATGAAATTATTTAAAAAATAATACATTTAGGTAGATATTAGGTCTAGATGTTAGAATTGAAAACAAAAGAAACGTATTGTAGTAATAAATGCAGAAATGTAGGTTTGTTCGGTGTGCATCGAGCGATGATCTTGGGAACGCGGGAATCGGCATTCAAGGTTTCGTCAGGTGACAAAAGATACCACGTTACAACTTCCCTCCTTACACTGGCTCCGGCGCTGGAGCCACACGGCCTATCCATCTTATGAGCAGATGTAATGCGAGAGCCAGGAGCAGGAGGGTCGAGTGACTATTTGTATCGGTTTTGCCCATAAAGAAATTTACTCCAAGTACCGCCAAGAGCAGATTGGGATGTACGACGCATTTTGAATCCCTCCGCTTCTCGTGCGATCATGTCATCGTCGCTGTCTGCTCCGTCACGGGCAGAATACCGTCCTCCTTATAAAAAATCTTCATCAGAACCCTCCAATTCTTTTTCATGGTTTGATTCACTATCATTCGAGTCGTTGTCCTGAGGTTCTCCTTCGTTGTGCTCCTGCAGCATCCTCCGGACCTCCTCCACCTTTCGTACTCGCGACCCCGTCTCGATTGCTTTATTCTATCAAACTGCAGGAACGCCAGGGCCCCAAAAATGATGTGGGGTTTGGGGTACCCATGAATAGGGTCCTAGGGTTAAGGGAGGACACTACTGAAAAATTTCGAAAAATCGTTTTTTTTGGAAACACTTTTACAAAATCCTTTGAACCTTCAAAATATGATGCATATTCATTTATAGCTAAAAACAGTTTTAAAGTAGTTTTCGAACTATTTTCGAGGGGAGTCTCCGAGCGCTGAGAAGCGTCTTCGGCGATGCCACGTCGGTAGACGCAACTGCGTGTCTCGATTCTTGTAAATCTTTGGAGAAAAAGTTACCGACTAAAATAGTTTTATTTTCTACCAATCGGAGGCATTAGATTACGGAAAAAACGTTATCAGCTGTAGCGTCTATAAAACCGTTGACTTCAAACACGTTTTTCTCAAAACGATGTGTTTGAAATTGGCACGCCGCAGGACTCGAACAATTTTCGTCCAATCGACTTGAAATTTTAACTGTAGCTTCTTAGATTGCTTTAGCAGTCAAGTTCGAGCACGTTTTTCGATTCATTGAAAATTGTAAAAAATATATAATGTTTATATGAAAATTGTGGTCGAAACAACGAACCTTTTTTCAATTTCTCCCCGTACTTGACTGCTAAAACTTATAATAAACGGAAATATTCCACTCTCAGTTCCAGGTTTAAATTTACGACAGTTCTGACTTTGGCTGAGAACCTATGGCTGAGAGTAGTGCTATAGCGACTCATGCGCCGCCTATTTGTATTCTTTCGATACATTTTTTTTGCATGCTTCAATATATATCTAATGAAGCCTAAAAGTTCCTTATTTGACCATGTATTTTATTCCTTTAAAAAAATTCCAAAGGGAACGGTCGAAAATGGGCAGTTACAGTTCGTTCGTTCGACAGTTACAGTTCGTGGGTTAGGAGTTTGTGGGTTTGGGGATTGCGGGTAGGTGTTTGTGGGTTTAGAGTTTGGTGGGTTTGGGGTTTGTGGGTAATCATAAAGGTCATTGTGGAGATCAAATGTATCAACATTTTTTAACGTAAAATTTCCCGCTCTTTCGATTGCCGATGTAAAAAAAGTGGTTTCCCCTTGAAGATGAGATTCAAGGTCAAATTGAAGGTCACCATAGGATTGCTCGTTGAAAGTTGCTCCAAGAGTGATCTTGACCTGAGAAAATACTCGACCCAATCCAGACCTCTCTTAAGTTCAAACGACCTTCAGCTGACCTTCAAGGTCACACCTGACCAATAACCTGAGTACATATTTGAATGTAAAATTTCCCGCTCTTTCGATTGCTGATGTCAAAAATAGGGGTTCCCATTAAAAAAAACAAAGTTGACCTTGAAATAACCTTGAAGTTGAGGTTCAAGGTCAAATTGAAGGTCACCATTGGATTTCTCGTTGAAAATTACCTAAGACCTGACCTTGAATTTTTTTTTAATTAACCCTACGAAATTTACAGGGGTTTCCATACTTTTTCCCCACCCTGTATGTATATGGGGCATTCCACGTCACTTCAGCCCGTATAAAAAAAACTACAAATCATTTTGAAAAATCGAGTTACTTTATTGAAAAATATTCACCGAGTGTCGACATTTTTTTTAAATTTCTGACGTTTTTTGTCGTTGATTACCATTTTTTAATATTTTTCCATTCAAACGGCTGTATCTTTGGCAGGTTTTGACGTATTTAAATTGGTAAAAAACAAAAATGTGCGTCTTTTTCTAGCCTTCCAGAAAAAAAATATATTTAAATTTTTTTGAGCAAGTCGAACGTCCGTTTCAGGGCAAAATATGCAAAAATATATTTTTTTCATCTCAAGGAAAGACACTCGTTATTTTATTTTTAAGAATTTCTCCGAATTGTGAATACGAAAAATGAATTTTTGGTATTTTTTATATTATGGGATTCCTGAAAACCGTGAAGTAACAGCTATTTTTATTGAAATTTTTATTATTAACATTCGATTGAAGAGTGTGGAGCACTCGCTGTATGTTTACCAGGTGCACATATTACATTACGATACATATGACATATATGTCATATGTATCGGAGTCTTGGAGTGCTCCACACGCTTCAATCGAATATTAATAAAAAAAATTTAAATAAAAATAGCTGTTACTTCACGGTGTTTAGGAATCCCATAATATAAAAATACCAAAAATCCGTTTTTCGTATTCACAATTCGGGGAAATTAAAAAAAAATTAAATAACGAGTGTATTTCCTTGAGAAAAAAATTATTTTTGCATATTTTGCCGTGAAACGGGCGTTTGACTTGCTCAAAAAATCTAAATTAATTTTTTTCTGGAAGGCTAGAAAAAGACTAACATTTTCGTTTTTTAGGAATGTAAATACGTCAAATCCTGCCAACGATACAGCTATTTGAATGGAAAAATGTTAAAATATGGTAGTCAACGAGAAAAAACGTCAGAATTTTTTTTTCAATTTCGACACTCGGTGAATATTTTTCAACAAAGTAACTCGATTTTTCAAAATTATTTGTGGATTTATTTTACTGGCTGAAGTGACGTGGAATGCCTCATATTTAATGTACGTTTGGGAACGATGCGGTACCGCAAGGTTCCACGTATCCAAAAACGTAAGTTTGCGCTGCATATTTAAAATAACACTGCAACATAATTTTTATTTGGAAGTCATTTTAAATCAAACAAAGTTTTAAATTAGTTATGAATTAAGGACATAGCTTACACGTCCAGTCGGTGAAAATACTACGGCCAAGTTCTCTTTTAGACGGACCACAGTTAGGGGGGATGATGAGAAAGACCTTGTTCGTCGTTCAACAAGGTAGAAGGTGTTTCTTTTCTTTTTTCCGAAAAATTAACCGTTTTGGAGAACACACTGGGAATCTGTTAATCAGCTATCTGTCTCGCACTCGTGGCCGCTCGGTCGGTGTCACACATGGCCTTAACTAACAGTTTTATTTGTAAATGAAGATAACATTAACAATATAAAATATTAATATTTATAACGCAAATATTCTTTTTTATGATAAAAGTTTTAGCAACTTTAGGAATACGATAATTATTATATTTTCTCGAATTATTCAACAATACTGTTTTGCGGTGTTGCCATATGTCTTCTTATTATAGGGGACAAATATTTTTTACGGAGAATTACGGAGAATGCTGTCTTCACTGAACGTTTTTAGAAAAACTGAATAGTAAGGCAATCCAAACTTTTTGCACTCTTTCCCTAACTAGGTTGCTACCTAAACATAATTTCTTTCCAAAATGTATAAACACGATAGAATGGTACGACGAATTATGTGACCTGACTTTCGATCAATGGAGACCCTGCAGTGTTAAAAAATGAAATTTTAAAACTCATTATCTTGCAATCTAAAAAGTTGGCTGTTCTGAAATTTTACTCAAACATGCATAATGATATGAACAATGTCTGGTTAAAATTTGATCAAAATCTATAGAAATAAAGTTTGCGCGCTCGTTCTACTTTAAAAGGATCCCCCCCTTGAAACGTAATTGCTTTTAAACTGTTGCGGCTCAAACGGTCCGGATTATTTCATCCGTCGGTAAATGGATTATTTGGCAAAGATCGCACTAATGTGAAGTACCCACTGAATTCTATTTTCAAAAATTATTTCGGGTTTAAAAATCGAAGGGGGGCAAAAATAGAGAGAGGGAAAGGAGACTGTGCTGCCTCCCTCCAATTTTTTACCGATATAATTTATAACATAAATTTACTATTAAGCTAAGCATCTGTTTTCAAAATTAACTTTTTAAACTACAAACACAGTTTCTCTCACCAATGACATTTTACTTCTAACTCAAAATTCATAATTCCATCAAAAAATCCCTCGTTTTTAAAAGGAAAGGACATTGAACTGTATCAATTCATAATTTTATTGAAAATCCCCCTTTTTAATTAACGTTTCGAACTATAAACTCGGGGGCTGGCGGACATGACGAGAAGATAAGGACGACATGAACGGGATATTGGCATGAGCACATGCACCTCATAGATTAAACAGTTCAGTATCCTCGTTACAGAATATACTCAGACGAATCAGTGGCAAGGTGGGCTGATTGAGAGGACCTGACACTTTTTTTTTAATTAACATTTCCAGTTCCGGCAGCCGGATCACTGATCAGGCAGGTTTGAAGATACGGCTCGGAAAACCGTAGAAGCGCCCACCTGATCTGTGCGGGATATTTACTAGATCAGTCAATCCGGAGAACGGGTGTAATAAAGACAAACTGATCAGTCCTGAATCAGGTAATCTTGCGAGGACCTTGTTAGGGCACCGAAGTCCGTGCCTGATCGGCGCCGTATGTTTGCACGATCAGTAGTACCCAGACCGATGTAAGAAAGCAGCATTAATCAGGCCCACATCAGACGACGCGCAACACGTTCCACACATGGCTCTGTTAAGGTTACCTGTCCAAGGCCTGATCGATTTTCCTTTTCCTATCCGTGCTCCGAGGTTGACTAATCCAGTAGACATACGGTGCCGATCCGTTATGCACTTCGAAGTGTATGTCTGATGTGCGCCGCATGTCTACCGGGTAACCTTATTCGGGGCCATCAAAGTAAACAACTGAGTTGCTGCGTGCATAATTTCGGCAAGATTCTAATAAAATTAATATGGTGCCCATGCAGACGCCGTAATCATCAAATCAAGATACAAAGAACGAATAAAAATATATTTGAAGTTTGCATCGTGGGAATGCAATGCTTTTTCGTCCCTTTTCATTCGTTTATTTTTATCATCATCAAAAGGTAATCAATCACATTAATAAACATAATTTTTATTGGCACAACTTAAACATTTGTTTTTACAAAATTATTGAATTCGCAGCGATGCAATCTTCAACCCCATGAATAAAATGATTGACATTCTTAAGAGTAGAATTAGAATAATAAAAATATGCCAAAAAAAGAAGATTTGCACAAGTGTTGGAATGGCTAAATAGGGAGCGCGCTTAGCTCTAGAATTAGAAGACATAGGTTCAATTCCGAGGAAAGGTAAAAAACCTCAACGAGGCAGGATACGTTTTATTCCAATTATCATATAGGCAGGATATAAGAAAATACTAACAGAATGTTTTTATTCGTAATTTTTGGATTTTTTTTTCATTTCAGGCATAGATACGGCAACCGGATCAGAGCCTGAAAAGGTATACGGATCAGTTGCGTTACCGGCATCCGCATCATGGCCGGAATCGTAAAAGCGTTTCACGCCCGGTAAAGCTCTGCTCCGGTGGCCTGTATCGTGCCGTGGTACGGAATACGGTATGCCGGAAGCAGCTCTAGTCTGCCCCGAAGCAACATTTCTAGTCAGGACGTTACACGAAATCTCATATCTGCTCGTGAACATTAACAAGTACGAACCACTGCGAGGATGCTTATCCACAACACGCGTCTCCCGAGGGATATACACATGAAACGGGGCTGTCGTCAATATTAAAAACAATAACCCCTATTGTTTTCTCTGGTCCGTCACAGCACCTCTCTCCGCACCACCTAATAGACATCCCGAGTACACGAGGCCGTATCGTCATTATAGCGCGGTGCTAAATTACGAAGGCTCGGATTTTCCGATGAGCTTATCGATGATAAAGAAATTTGAGGAATTGAATGGTTTGACGATCTATGTGTATGCGATCGATGGCATGACGAAAGACGGTATTAGTAACATTGTACCGATATATCTAAGTAAACTAACGTCGGATAAACCAACCATTCATCTACTCATGATCTAAGCCGAAATCGATGAGGAGGAGGAGGAGGATGCTGCCGTTCCTAAGGTGTATCATCATTTCGCGTGGATTAAAAACATGTCGCGACTCTTGAGTACGCAGATATCGAAGGGTAAATGTCGCACGCGGATTTGTGGCCGATGCTTGCGTCATTAAGGGGCTATACCAGTGTGAACGCTGAACATTTGAGTGATTTTCGGGATTTTTTTGGAAGAAAAGTACTCAATTAAATGTTTCGGAAAATTAAGAATATATTTGGCTCTATTTGACAATATTGGATAATTTTTCCATAGAAAAATATTGAGATCTAAGCGACTTATGCGCTGCCTTCGGAGGCGCTAAACAAAAAAGTTCCTCCACTGCTGACATGATACCGGCCGATTGAGTAGCTGAAACCGAAAAAGGACAAAAATGTTAAACTCAAAGGTATTTCCTGTCCATTGACGTAGGGTTTTCGAAAAATATCAAAATCTAACAAAATGGCGTAGTTGTGAAAAAAGTATGTTTTCTTGCTTATAAAATGGTCGTTTTTTTCAATGCCAAATCGTCAATTTTCATCCAATCAAAAATATCCTACGTCATTGTAGAGTAAATATATTCTCTTTGCTCTTTGAGTTATTTATAATAGATAATTTAAATAGATAATTTCTCTTTGAGTTACAATGTCAGTAAATTTGAAAATTCTAATTTCGAGAAAAACGCGTTTAAAGCTTTAACTATCGATTTTTGCAAGATAAAATGATTAGAGATACGGCCTTGAAATTTTTACAGGATATTCTTGAAAGTATAAACTGTCGAAAAAAGAAAAAAAATCGATTTTTTAAAAGTGTTACACAGGTATAGCCCCTTAAACCACGAAAAAAATGCACAGGCACAAAAAAGATTGCGCGAACAACGCGTAGATGATTATGATTAATCATAAGAAGTCATGTGTACACTACACTAAAATTGAGATTAAATCAATAATTATAAAAAATTATATAACGTTTATTTCGAATTAGGGGGCATCCATTAATTACGTGAGGTGATTTTGGCGATTTTTCGACCCCCCCCCCCCCCTCTCGCCCTGGTGATATGTCGTGAGATTTTGCTCGACCCCCTCCCCCCTCGACTAATCTCACGTGAGATTTTTTTAAATGCATACGTTCACGGAAAATAAATTGTAGTAGAAGTAACTACGGTTGTAGTACCATTAATTCCACCATGTAAAGTAGTAGGGAGACTCTCCCTACGTGATAAAAATTATGTGATTACTAAAATTACTAAAATTACGTGATATTTGCCGAAGCCCCCCTCTCCCCCATGTGAGATTGGGTGAGATTTCGCTCGACTCCCCCCCCTCCCCTAAACGCCACACGTAATTAATGGACGCCCCCTTAAGCATGGTTTCAGTGATCCGTGGATGATTCGGTCCCGATCACCCCGGTTAATCCGAGTCTTACTGTAAAAAGCATGAAAAGCTAGCCTAGTGTATCGAAAGAATATGGGTTTTCCACAGATAAATCAAAGGCAATACGAACATATCCATCAGACGCGGTCGCATCACACTGCCGCGTACTAATAAAATCAGAAAAAAGGCCGCAGATGAGTGGTACGCGAATACGCCGGCCGAGTCATACTTGATGTATAACAATTTCAATCATCTGTATGGTGTAACTATGTGTGAGTCATTACCATACGGTTCGTTTGCTTGGGTCAAAAATTTCGAGCAATTTTTATCGGGGATATTCCAGCTGACGCTGAAACGGCATACATCTTGAAGGTTGATTTGGAGTATTCTCGAGAGTTACAAGACACGCACAAAGATTTACCCTTGTACCCACAACACTACGGCCCTCCTGGGCGGGCACTCAAAGAAAATTAACGACCACGCGGCCGTGAAAAAAATACGAAATTCACTAAAGTAATTTGAAACAACGCGTAAAATTGGGATTACGCGTCATGGAAATTCACAAAATCTTCGAGTTTAAGCTTGGTTAAAATATCGCAATGATCGAACTGACTCGCATTAGTGCGTTTATTATTTTTACAATTCATCTGGAAAGCCAGAATGACATATCGTAGCTTTTTCAATTATATTGACGTCTTCACGGACCATATGGTATACTGGTTATGGTATCGAGTTGAACGTGAGCAATCCGACAAGTCCGAGAGCATGATTTTTAAACGACTAGCGTTCGATAGGTGTGATGGAGCTCGTTCGCGAAAGCGTCAGCGTGAAATAACTATTCATGGGTAGTTTTCGTTCAACTGTATCCGAACACAATCCTTTTTATGCACTTTAAAATTCCATACATAAATCACTACATACAACAGTATCATAGTCCTGACATCGTTCATGATTGCATCTGATAGTGCTACCAGCATCCAAATATCTCTCCAGATCATGAGGTAGCTAAAAATTGTCAAAACTGACAAATTACATGACTCCATCGTTGATTCTTTCTGTATCCAACCCAATGTGTGCCAGGTCTATCTTTCTCATCGTGATTCACAATAACGGATTCATAATTTCGCCGTCCACGCTTGGGAATTCATTTCTCACGCGAACTCCACGACAATGAAGAATTTTCGAAGCTTTTGAAATCATTATCGAAATTCTAAGCAATGCTTGAAATTGGGACTGCGCATCACAAAAATGCAAAGAATTTTCAAATTCAAAAAGCGCGCTTGGCTAAGAAAATACATCAATGTAAATATGGGATTGGGAAAGAAATCTGACAATGACTTTAAGCATTTGTTTACAAACTCGTGAACAATCCGGTCTTTCGTAAAACAATGTAAAATGTGAGGAAGCATCGGGAAGTACGACTCGCAACAAAGTGGGAGAGACGCCGGGGAGCGGAAGCGAAGATCGACGTTAGCCCATATTAAATAGCCTCACCATATTTGACATTGACATTGTTATAACCGAGCTCAATAGCGCGTGCGTTCTATTTAATAAGCCCATATCCACAGGATTTTTCATTCTCGATTTACCTAAGATTTATGATTTTAACTACAACTACACTACTCGAAAGATTTAACAGTCGACCAAAATTGATGTATACGGGCGCCGATAGTCTGATTTATCACATCAGTGTGTCCGACATTTATGAAACGATAATTCGTGACATTGACAAGTTTGACACGGGACGACACGTTTTACAATCTTCCCGGGAATTAATTTCACGATTCTGCGCTAACAATTCACTGCAATTTACTAGAAACATTTTTATGAATGTTAATAGGACATGTTTTCGTACGGATGTATTGCAAACTCCCTGCGCTTGTAAAAAATCCGCTCCTATATGTTGCGCAAGATGTCGCATGAATTATTGCTTCGTTTGTTTCTACCATAATTACCACTGCGGTTTTTGTATATAATTATTATATGAATAAAAATTGAATTTTTCCTAATCGACTTTGTTATTCTCATTAAAAACCCAATGTTCCTCCTCATATACTTCACAATGAAAAATAAAAAAAAACCCACCGTTATGAATTGATTTATTAGGAAAAAATGAAAATAATCAAGAGAAAATAATGTATATAAATAAAAAAAAATAATGTCGGGATGAGAAACGTTTCGAATAATTGTTGGGATAAAAAAAAGAAAGAAAAATAAGATCCGAAAGAGGAATCGAACTCGAGACCTCCGGCGCAAAAGACCGAGCCCTAACCATCTAGACTAGATGGCGGCTCGAGAAGTGCCTGGCATTTTAAGCTCATAGGGCGCCTAAGGAACTTCGAATCGATTTTTTTGAATTTTCCGAGTAGTGCGTCCTACTACTACAGCCACGTGAAGTGCTAGGGGTCCTCTGTCACCACAAAAAAGTTCGGCCAAATCCCCGACCTCACGGTCGTGCCGTCTCCTTGTAAAAAGGCAAATTGATACAAGGTAAGTGCTACCGTCCACACGTTGGGCATACATGTTGGGCGAGCGTCAGCTAATGCGAGTAGAGGCAAATTGATGCAAGGCAAGTGCTACCGTCCACACGTTGAGCAAGTTCAAAGAAGACAACTGCAATCTGCCAATGTAGACGAGTTTTGTCGAGTTGTCTACACGGTGTACGCGGTCAGTTTTTATTGTGCATTGAATCGATATGGACGACGTAGAAATTATTGCACCTGCTGCTATTTATTTAATGAGCGCATATAATTATTATGCCAGTGTATACCGCAATAAAGTTGTAAAAAAGAGAAGACAAAAAAGAAGGTGGTGGATGCTGAGTATTCACAGAAACAGAACAAGGTAAGATAAATGAGCTTTATGAATACATGGTGCTGTGGCAAATAAACAAAATTTATATATATTAATATGATCCAGTAACATGAAAAATAATTTAACAAGTTATTAAATAATTTCATGATAAGTATATAATTGGTATACATTTCCGTTTTTACAGAGAAAATATGGAGAATCAGCTATCTGAACTTCTGCAAGAACCTGAATCGAAGGAATTTCAGAACTTAGTTCGAATGTCTGATAGCGATTTTGAATATTTACTCTAGAAAATCTCTCCAGCAATCAGCAAAAGAGACACCGACTTCAGAGAGAGCATACCAGCTAGAAATTCGACTTGCAGTGACATTGAGACATTTATCAACTGGAGACAGTTACAGAAGCTTACATTATACCTTTAAAATATCCAGTCAATTAATATCTCAAATCATTCCTTAAGTTTGCCAAGCACTCATTAAAGTCTTGAAGGATATGGTTAAGGTAAATAGAAACATTCGTATATTTTTTATTAATTTTTTATTTCACTGGAATTATTTAAAAGTTCTACATTTTTTTTAAATTACACGTAGGTACTGAAATAACTAATCAAATATTATCACCAGCTGCTTTAAAATACTCTCCACGCAAGATTGGGTTAAGTCATGCCGAATCAATGACTTTGTTAGATATAATTTTGACTCTGTTTTTTGGCTGGTTCAATGTTGGTTGTTGGAGTTGTTGAGAGGCCATAGAATAATAAGCGGTAGATGATGGGCCTTATGGTTGTTGTACTGAAAATGATGTTGTATCAGTAGATATTGGCGAAGAAACAGGGTTAGGGTGTTGTGGTGAGGACATAATCATGTTTTGAGTATTGGTTTGCTCTGGTGTATACAATATTGGATAACCATGAGATGAAAATGGCCGCTGCGGTATTGATAAAGGTGAATCTGCGGAAGCGTAGCAATTTTGGGAGGAAAAAGGACGGCACATTTGAGCCGATAATGCAGGAGAATAAGAAGAAACAGAGCACGTAGTACTTGGAGAAGAAGTAGAACGTTGTTCGTGTATTAGGCGATTCCTAATTCTTTTTGCCGACAATTCATCCAATTCAAACATAACTTCCTGTTGCTCGATGTCAGATAAATATTTTTTCAATTTTGAAGCTAGTAATTTTCCACAGAGAAAAAACATCGTCTCTTTGAGTTGATCTCTTGGTTAATACGGCATTGATTGTACTTAATGCATTTTGCATTTGCTCGCTTACTTGTTGAAGCTCGGGAGGATTAGAAGAACGGCGCTTCAACACATTTCTATTCGAGGGGGGGCGGCAGTCCTTCCTGCTTGGTAACATTTGAAGGGCTTGAACACTGCTCTTGTTCACCTAATGCCTGTCTAGCTTCAATCTGTTGGTCTGTCGAGCTATGTTCTTGACTACTTTCTTGTGTCTGGAAAAAGTAAAAATTTTAAAGCTATCGGTATAATAATATACATTTTTTTCCAGATTCCAACGTCTCCAGAGGAATGGCTCACTATAGCAAGAGGATTCAGATTCCCGCATTGTGTAGGGGCATTAGATGGGAAACATATCAAATTACAATGCCCTCCGAAAACTGGTTCAGAATATTCCAATTACAAAGGAGACTTTACTATCGTTCTATTAGGTCTAGTAGACAGTAATTACCGTTTTTTATTTGCTGATGTAGGTGCCCAAGGCCGTATTAGTGATGGTGGTGTTTTAAAACAGACTGTATTATGGCAAAAAATTATTGATAATAATATTAATTTTCTTCCACATTCTCCGCTACCTGGGATGGAAATCAAATTTCCATACGTCATGCTGGCTGATGGAGCATTTGCTCTTCATACAAATCTTATGAAAGCGTACCCTGGAAATCATGAGAGAGCTACGCCTGAAAGAATTTTCAACCAAAGACTTTCTAGCTCTCGCGTCGTCGTTGAAAACACATTCGGAATTATGGCGAGCGTATTCAGAGTATTCAAAAACCCAATAGCCCTGGATGTTGAAAAAACATCTATCGTAAAAATTACGTGCGTTCTAATACATAACTTTTTAAGAAACAGCAATACATCTCGGAATTTCTATACTCCTGAAGGAGCACTAGACAGATACGTTCATGACGAGTTAGTTCTATCTGGTTCTTGGAGACAAAGAGATTATTCTGGTTTCTTTCCCTTACAAATTGTACCCTGCAGAACTCCAAGAAATGCAGTAGAAGTGAGATCAAATTTTACGAATTATTTTTTTCGAAACAGGAATTAATAAGCATCATGTGCCTACTCATTATTATATGTACTGTGTACCCGGTCTATTTATTCTATGTAGATTCTATGTAGCCCGGGAAAAAAAGTTCATGCCTGAGTGGATATGTTCATATATGTTTCAGATATTGTCATATATGTATCAGATATATTTATATCTGACATTTTGCAGTATCATATATGATTAGGTCTGATCATATTCCACATCACATATGCATATAGAAGATCATATCTGATCAAATACAGTACCAGACTCCGCTATATAGATCTCATATATGTTTTTATCTGGTCAGGTACCAAGGCGAGTTGGCAGCGTAGAACCATATCTGAACATATATAATGTGATATATGAGCAGGCACGTTCATATAAAATTTTATCCCATCAAATACGATACCAAACCTGGAAAATATACGAAGTCTTATACACTCATACCTTATCGTATATGCAGTTCAGGTGTTCACACATGAAAACATCTGAATATATGAAACGATATATGAGGATATGAGACGATATCCGATCAGACATGGCACCTCACCTGACGGTATTATATGTGATCATGTGAGTTACTATAATATTATTAATTATTAACACGTCAAGTGATGACGTGTTAATAACCTCGCTCTATATATGTAAACATTTTAATATCTTCATGACTGTACTAACAAGATTTGATCTGTCTCAACAGGGTAAGATTTGCTCTGATATAGTCGGAGTCATACCTGGTCTGATTGTTCAGGTAAACTATGATTCGATCATATGGGCAGGTGTATTGTTCATAGATGTCCAGGTCTACTGGGATTCACGGTATTTTATTCTTATACGGACAGACAAATCTGGTCCAATAAGATTAGATTTGCCTGACATGATCAGATCTGGCCCAATAAAATCAGATCTGGTCCAAAAAGATCAGATCGTGCCTGGGGATTGGATCTGGTCAGACCTGCTGCGGTATGAACGGGTCTGCTCTCAAAATTATCAAAATGGCTCTGATATGGCCATACATAGCATACACAATCTGTCATGACACTACATGAACAGATATGGCCATTTTTCTTGTCTGATCATATCTGATTCTACAGATATGATTCAGATATATTCAGATATGAACTTTTTTCCCGGGAGATTTGTATTTTGATTAGTCTGGAATAAATTCAATGTATGTGAATTGTATTGTATATTTATTATTTTATTTTGATAATTTCCAATGTATTCATTTTACTGGAACACTCGTATACATCTCCTAGGAACGACGCCATGACATTATAAAATACCCAAATGGGGTTATATACATCTTCTTCGCCACATCCAGAAGATATCGAAGTCTTTCTTTTTTCAAATGTTGTCTAAATGTGGCCATTAGAGCCTCCTTCTTTTTCTTGAGTTCCAGAATAGGAATCTCCATTTCATTAGAGATCCTTATCCAAGCATCGTGCACCTGAAAAAGAAAAAAACGCCATAAACGAACTACATACTACTAACTTGAGGCGGGATATACATTTACAACGATCAAATAATCGATTCCTTTTTTTTCTTTAAACGATAGAAATATACATGTAGAATATTTTCCCGAAGTTTCAAAGCGAAATTCGAAAAACTTCAAACGTTACAGCCCGTCAACGCCGTGCCTCATCGCTCGGATTTGGAGCGGGCGTTAACTTCAAACGAGTTTTTCCCAAAACTGCATCATCAAAATTGGCGTGCAGGATTACTCAAAAACTATTAAGATTGAGTTGAAACTAGGTAGAAATATTGATAATATTGGTATCCAATTTTAATCCTAAGTTATAATTCCTATAATAATCCTAAATAATAATCCTATAATTAATAAAAATTAATATCCAAAAATTTGGTCCAATTAGGGAGGTGGGGGTAAATTTTTCGGAAATGTTTAGGTTTAAGCGTAAATGTATTTTACTGTTTCTATCTTTACACACAATTGTTTCTTTAACACATTATTTTAATATTCCACATAATCGAAATCAAAACCCCATGGAAGAGTGTCCGTGGAATCTGGGAATTAGCACTCCTTTGTCATCTCTCCAGCTGAGAGCAACTTTATTTTACATCGCCGTATGAACTATGTGTCTTTTTACTCATGATCAATCGTTGCACCTTGATGAGGTTTTCGTGCGCAAACAGGCAATTTTCGAAGTCTTCGAATGTGATGGATTTCAGGGTTGACCGCACAATACTCTTAGCTCGCTTCTTCACATCGTCACAATCGAGGATTTTAAACGAGTACAATTTTGCCCTCAAGTCAACAAATTCCATCATAATACGACCATTCTGATCTTTTATGAGGCCTGATTCTTCTTATTTCGCGAGGGCATATTGTCCGGATTATTTGGCGAATAATCAGACGTGTCAAACTTGTCAATGTCACACTTCATCGTTTCATAAATGTCGGATACCCTGATGTGATAAATCAGACTATCAGTGCCCGTATACAACAATTTTTCTAGATTGTTAAATCTTTCGGGTATGTAGTTGTAGTTAAAATCATAAATCCAGGGCTTAGGTAAATCGAGAATGAAAAATCCTGTAGATATGGGCTTATTAAATAGAACCCACGCTCTATTGAGCTCGATTATAACAATGCCATTGTCAAATATGTTGCAGCTATAGAATATGGACTCTTGGCGATCTGCGCTTCCGCTTCCCTCCGTCTCGTCCACATTGTTACGAGTCGTACTTCCCGATGTTTCCTCACATTTTCCATTGTTTTACCGAAGACCGGATTGTTCACGAGTTTGTAAAAAAATGCTCAAAGTCAATGTCAGATTTCTTTTCCAATTCCATATTTACATTGATGTATTTTGTTAGCCAAGCGCGCTGTTTGAATTTGAAAATTCTTTGCATTTTCGTGATGCGCAGTCCCAATTTCAAGCATTGCTTAAAATTTCGATAATGATTTCAAAAGCTACGAAAATTCCTCATTGTCGTCGAGTTCGCGTGAGAAATGAGATTCCCAAGAGTGGACGTCGAAATTATGAATCCGTTATTGTGAATCTCGATGACAAAGATGGATCTGGCACACATTGGGTTACATACAGAAAAAAGTAACGATAAGGTCATGTCATCTGACAGTTTTGACAATGTTCGGCTACCTCAAGATCTGGAGATATATATGGGTGCTGGCAGCACTATCAGATGCAATCATGACCGATATCAGGACTATGATACTGTTGTATGTAGTGATTTATGCATGAAATTTTGCAATGTATAAAAAGGATTCTGTACGGATACAATTGAACGAAAACTACCCATGAATAGTTCTTAGACGCTGACGCTTTCGCGACCGAGCTCCATTACAGCTATCGAACTATAGCCGTCTAAAAGTCATGCTCTCGGGCTCATCGAATTGCTCACGTTTAACTCGATACCTAACGAGTATACCATAGGGTCCGTGAAGACGTCTACACAACTGAAAAAGCCGCGATATGTCATTCTGGCTTTCTAGATAAATCGGAAAAATAATGAACGCAAGAATGCGAGTCAGTTCGATCACTGCTACATTCTAGCCAAGCTTAAACTGGAGATCTCTGTGAATTTTCAATGACGCGTAATCCCAATTTTACGCGTTGTTTCAAATTTCTTTAGTAAATTACGTATTTTCCTTTTCGCGGCCGCGTAGTCATTAATTTTCTTTGAGTGCCCGCCCAGGAGGGCCGTATTGTTGTGGGTACAAGGGTAATTCTTTGCGCGTGTCTTGTAACTTTCGAGAATACTCCAAATCAACCTCCAAGATTTATCCCGTTTCAGCGTCATCTGGAATATCCCCGATACATTGCTCGAAAAGTTCTACCCAAGCGCACAAACCGTATGTCAATGACTCACACATAGCTACACCACACAGATGATTGAAATTGTTATAGATCAAGTATGACACGACCGGCATATTTGCGTACCACTCATCTGCGGCCTTTCTTCTGAATTTTTTAGCTATGATAGCCTTCTGATATGCTATGCTAGCCGTTCATACCTTTCACAGTAAGACTTGGATTAACCGGGGTGATCGGGACCAAACGATCCACGGATAACTGAAACCGCGGTTAATTCGAAATTAGTTTTATACTACTTTTTATAATTATTGATCCAATCTCAATTTTATTGTAGGGTACACATGACTTCTTATGTTTAATCATAATTATCTACCATTTTATAGGCAAGAAAACAGACATTTTTTTCATAACTACGCCATCTTGTTAGATTTCGATATTTTTCGAAAATCCTACGTCAATGTACAGGAAATACTTTTGAGTTTAACGACATTTTTGCCTTTTTTGGTTTCAGCTACTTAATTGGCCGGAATCATGTCAGCAGTGGAGGAATTTTTTTTTGGCGCCTCTGAAGGCACCGCATAAGTCGCTTGGATCTCAATATTTTTCTATGAAAAAATTATGTAATATGGTCAAATATAGCCAAATATATTCTTAATTTTCCGAAACATTTAATCGAGTACTTTTCTTCCAAAAAATTCCCGAAAATCACCCAAATGTTCAGCGTTTAGACTGGTATAGCCCCTTAATGACGCAAGCATCGGCCGCGAATTCGCGTGCCACGTTTACCCTTCGATATTCGTGCACTCAATAGTTGCCACATGTTTTTAATCCACGCGAAATAATGATACACCTTAGGAACGGCTCCTCCTCGTCGTCCTCCTCCTCCTTATCGATTTCGGTTTTGATCATGAGTAGGTGAATGGTTGTTTTATCCGACGTTTGTTTACTCCGATATATCGGTACAATTTTACTAATACCGTATTTCGTCATGCCATCGATCCCATACACATTGATCGTCAAACCATTCAATTCCTCAAATTTCTTAATCATCGATAAGCTAATCGGGAAATTCGAGCCTTCGTAGGTTAGCACCTCGCTGTAATGAGGATATGACCTCGTGCACTCGGGATGTCTCCTGGGTGATGCGGAAAGAGCTGCCGTGACGGACCAGACAAAACAATAGGGATCATTGTTTTCAATATTGATGACAGTCCGTTTCATCTGCATATCACTCCGGAGCCGCGTATATGTGGATAAGCACCCTTGCGGTGGTGCGTACTTGTTAATGTACACAAGTAGATGGGAGAGTTCGTGTAACGTCCAACCTGACTCATTTTCCTGAAAGTCCTCGATTTTGGTGGAGAGTTTGGCCCAAGCCAAACTCTCGATGAACCACTCGGCAATCTCGCTCCATGATCGCGTTTTTCGTTTGAAATGTATTTTCATCCTCAATGATTTAATTCACCTTCATGAGGCGAAATTTGCACGCTAAGGTCACATTCACCTTCACGTTACCCTCCTTGCGCACTATTTGGTTCAATTTTGATACCACCACACGCATCGCATTTCCGAGGAAACTTTGCACGGCTTTGTGCTCGAAATTCACAATCGAGAACGTCTTTATCCGATTTTTAGATGACGACTCGAGATCGAATCACTTTAGTTTTTGACGAGCATCGCTCACACCAGCACCGCTTACACCAGCGCTGCTTACACGTGCACGACGCACGTTTTTTTTTCTCTAAATGACAACAATTTCGCTATTGTCGATTGAATTTTTAGTTTTTGACCGACGTTGAGCCCCGGTTTTTTCAATGTTTGCCCCAAAAGTTTGACGTGCACGTCACAGAACTTTTGCCACTTTTCCACGTGAGAGAAATTGTTCTTCGCACCGTTCAACTTATCGATAATTTTATCGCAATCGTCCACGGTGAAGACTGCTTGATGAATCAAATACTGATGCAGAACGGTTCACCAATATCTATTTAAGAAAAAATCTCCATACAACCTCGCACGCGCGTCTGTGCAGGTGTGTGTGTGTGTGTGTGTGTGTGTGTGTGTGTGTGTGCGCGCGCGCGCGCACGCGCTCGAACGTCGAGTTTGCATACGCAAGATCGAGTTCCAAACAGCGAAACAATCCATATCTTCAGAATCCGCGTCTAACGTTTCAATAACTAGATCATTTTTCATATTTTGTATATGAGCCAGCTGTTTTCGATTTTTACGACCCTTAACGTATGCGATAAACTTTCCACCGATGTGCTCGCGAATTTCAGGCTGTGACAATTTTCGCCGCAATAGACCATGCATAGATCTCCTACGCGCTGCTGTCAACATGCTCACGAATGTTGTCGAATCGGCCTCAAGCGCCTTGATCATCGTACCGGGTAGAAACACGCTGAATTCGTTGCGAATTTCGACGACGTGCTTTTTGCCAAATTTGGTGTTGACCGCCCGTATGCTGGTGATGACATAGTCTGGCCCGGGTCTACAACTCGCTGAGCTTCTTGGTCTGCAGAAAATCGGCAGAAAATCGGCAAGTTTACCAATTTTATTGATGAACTCCATTGTTTTACTCGTGTGCACGTAGTTCTTTCTCATGTGTGCGTTCGATCTTAAATCGCAAGATTATGTACTCCTTTCCACCACTGCCGCCCCCCCCCTGCATTGAGGGCAAGGGGATCCGAGCGCTGAAAAATTGCACGCGTCCGATGACTCACGACCCACAAACGTTTAAAAAATGTCCATACAATTCTTATAAAAAATCTGACGAAATCCTGCCGCCATTTTCACCCTATTTCAAAACTCATCAATGTTTAAGCACTCTTCCGCCGATGATAAACAAATTGTCGAGAAATCGGACGCTTCACTCTTCATCCCGTCGCCTCACCCCCTCCTTCCGGCGGGCGGGGAGGGGAACTCCCTTTTACTGCAAAGCACTTCTCTTTGTCACTCTTTGCTAGTCGTTGCGCGGCCTCGCTAGGAGTCGGTCGTATTTACCCCCCCCCCCCCCCCCCAAGCCGCGTTTCGCCTATTTGCGTGGCCAGAGGGGGACCACCATCCTCTGGTAAGCACGGAAAGCCCTATCATCGGTCGGTAAGCAGGAGAGCTCTACCATCGGGCGGTAAGCAGTGGGGCTCTACCATTGGTCGGTAAGTAGCGACATCGATAATCGATCATGAGGCCGAAACAGCAGAGTTGCCAGATTGGGCTATAAACCGCGATTTGGGCTATCTTGGGAGGCCATTTCGCGGCCCAAATTTTTGAAACGCGCTAAAGCGCGATTTGGGCTATATGCGAAAATAAAATGGCTTTCTTTGGGCTCTTAGACCATGTAATTACCATGTAAACCGTCCGCACATTTTCACAGGGAGTGAGGAAATACACACATGCACACAATTTACTACGCTCACAAATTATCACCACGTATTTACTCACGCACATAAGAAACATATCATCAGATAACATAATACAGCACGCTAACAAAACGATTATACAAAAATAGTGTTCTTTTTTACACACTATACGTATGTGTGCGCCAAAATAGAAGAATAGAGGAGCACCCAAGTCGATAACGCAATCGTTAACAACTATTTGATGGAGGTAACTTTCATTATGGGTTTTAGAGTAATATATTTTATAGCTATAAATAATTGAACGTAGTGAATTCATATTTATTAAAATCTTAAATAAAAATATACAATTATACAGTCATCGAGTCATTGTTATGTGATTCACATGGTGTGATTTAAAGTTTGTATGAAATTGCGTCATGGACACAAAAAGCCTATTATTTTCCCGCTTGAATCGATGGTCACAGACAACACGAATTTTAAATTTATGGTTATCAATTGGACGAAAAGTAAACTTCAAATGTAAAAAAGAAAAACTGTTTATTAATTACGTATCATAAAATAAAAATATATAACGAACGACCAACATAAAAAAGCATTTTCCTTCAGCCCGATATACTCATATACCCCCGCGTCCTCTTCTTAGCCGACAAGAGAAGCTGAGTTCAACTTGATTCCGGATCATCCGGACTCCGGCCCTGTCCCTGCCCAAGAGAATGTGCCAAAGAATATTGATGTACCAGAGATTCAAATTTCGAATGCAGAGGACCTGCTAAACGAATTTTATGTTTCTCTGATGGACATAGTTGATTTAGATTTCTAGAGAACGTAAAGATATTTACTTTAATATTCTTATTCATATATCATATATGAGACTGTGATTGAAACTGGGTGATTTTTGTACTAGGGGGCCGTCCATAAATTACGTCATTTTAAAATAGGGGGGGGGGGGGTCTGGTCGTTGGATGACGGTAACGATAATTGGATGATGACGATAGGAAGGATAGGATGATTTCGGGGGGGGGGGGGGGGGGGGGGTTAAAATCAGCCAAAATCGATGACGTAATATATGGACGGCCCCTAGGGTAATCTCAAGGAATAATTATTTGTTTATTTATGTGATTGTTTTAGCCTGCTACAAAATACAGATATTGGATTATGTTTGATTTTAAAATAATTAAAGTAATAATTCAATTTCTAACTTATATCGGTGCTTTTCCTCCATGACCTATCAAAACCATGAATTTGGGCTACATGCAAGCTTTTACCGCGCTATTTGAGCTTCGTAAAGTCCCGCGGTTTTTGGGCTACACAGGCGGCGTCTGGCGGCGGTTTCGCTTACTACACGTCTCGCAACTCTGCCGAAACAGAACCAAGACCCTACTCGAACGAACTATAATCTTTTAAGCATCCTGCTCGATTGATTGATGAAAAAATTGAGAAACACATTCGCCCAATTTATTAACAACTCTCAAACGATGACTCGACCAAAGTCATTTAAACGAGTACTTTGAGGAAGCAGAAGGACTTCTCTCTGAACCAAGAATAGCTGATTAGCAGATTATTAGTGTTAGTAAGTAAAAATTGATATTTCCTCCTATTCAAAACTTAGAAGTGCGTTTTCTCCAGTTTTCATTTTCACGATTCTTCCAAATTGGCGGGCGTGATAGTAAAAAAACGAAACGACCTATTGAATCAAACCAAAGTTCATTTTCTTCAGTATGAAAATCGCTTCTGAGTGAACTAACAAAGTCTTTCAAAAAGTATATTTAAATAATTTGTATAGCTCGTTGAAGTGTTTCTTTTTCAAACCTGAGACAAGTTATAATTTCACGATTTTTTCAACTTTTTATTAGTTCATCCAGAAGAAAAATCTATGACAATTGAAAATTTTCTTGGTTTCAGTCAAGAATTACGAGCTGCATCTTTCCCGCCGATTGGGGATTGCAGTAGCAAGACGCACATGGAATAGGCTGATAAATCTGCAGTAATTTATTGTTTCATGTTGGAATTTTTTTATATAATTTAAATATGAATGAAAATATACCTCAATATTTACTGGGCTCACTTGTTTTTTTCCCTTTTAAAAAAATTACCGAAAAAGGCTTTTTTGGATCTTCTAATTCAGACTCCGGTCTCAAGGAGTCATACCGTGGTCCCAATTTTGTCCCTTAAACTGGACGTGAAGACTATTACGACGAAGTATTGGTGTACCTATCCCTCGTGCAGCAACGTAACACACCCAGGTCTCGACTTTCGGAAAGTCCCCTTCAAGGGTTAAATTTAAAGAATTTAGTGCGGATGTTTCGTTTCGAAATGCAAATGTTATTTTTATTTAGTTTTTTGTAGTCTCGTTTTTCATAGAAATCGTTACGTTTTCGGGCGTGCAAAAAAGCGCGTCGTACCGTGACAGAAGAGAAATTTATTTAGGAGGTTCTACTGCAAAAGTGACAATCAACATTAAACTCAATTGGTCGTGCGGTATGTGAGCAACGGCAAACAAACCTTTTTTCGCGTGCGCAGAAGCAGAATTTGCCGTTTGGAACTTGCACTGAAGGGGTGGCCATGCTAGAACTTTCGCTGGCTGTTTCCAATTTTATATTGGATTGGTATAAATATAAATTATTTCAAAGGGTGAACCCATCGTATCGAAATTAGGTATAATCAAGGGCGATTTCGTAGCTCCATCGGTTTCTAGAGCTTCAAACAGACATAAATTGATGCATCACAATTAGTCATCCACTCATCCCACTTTCGATGAAAGCGAGTGGATATTGTGGGCGGCGGAGCGCGAACGATGATAGTATCATCGTTTATATGAAAATGATCAATTTAGATTTTATCCTATTTTTGGTCAGAGTGAACGGAACATTTGATTGGTGCTAGAAGACACGAGTTTAATCATGGAATCGTTCTCTACGTGACAAAGATTAAATCACCGTCTGGCTCGATGGTTCGGCATCCGTTTTAACCCTCCTCGAACATACTGATCATTAACTTTATCGATTTCATTTTATTTTGATGTAATAAGCGCCGAGACATGTGACGTGCGTTACTGAAACGGAGGAGGAGTCATTATGCGCTGACACCAAGAGAATAAAGATGAAATCGATGCTCTAAATGGTTTTTGCATATTCTATCAGTCACTGCTAAGATCATTTGCCCAAATTCGTTTTCGAATTAATCTTATTTCCGGTCAGAGCAAATGGATGATTTGACCAGTTGTCGAAGATACAAGTTTAATCATAGAATCATTCTGTACGCGATAAAGACGAAATGAACGTCTGGCTTGATATTTCGGCATGAGTAGTAACCATCTTCGAACATACTCATAATTGAATATATCGATTTCATTTTATTTTGAGGTAATAAGCCCCGAGACGTGTGAGTCGCGTTACTGGAGGCGGATTATGTGCAACGATCCAATTCGAAATCGAGAAAGCGAGAGCGAAAATATGATATCCTAATACCATTCTGTTACATAACTAATCTATTTTATGATATGTTTTTTTAGCTACCCGACTGGAAATGTTGTTCCGGCAGCCGGATCACTGATCAGGCAGGTTTGAAGATACGGCCCGGAATACCGTAGAAGCGCCCGCCTGATATGTGCTAGATTTTTACTGGATCAGTAAAGCTGGAAAACGGGTGTAATAAAGACAAACTGATCAGTCCTGAATCAGGTAATCTTGCGAGGACCTTGTTAGGGCGTCAAAGGCCGTGCTTGATCGGCGCCGTATGTCTGCCAGATCAGTAGTACCCAGATACCGATGTTAAAAGGCAGCATTAATCAGGCCCACATCAGACGACCCGCAACGCGTCCCTCACATGGCTCTGTTAAGGTTACCTGTCCAAGGCCAGATCGATTTTCCTTTTCCCATCCGTGCTCCGAGGTTGGCTAATCCAGTAGACATCCGGTGCCGATCCGCCATACACGTTGAAGTGTATATCTGATGTGCGCCGCATGTCTACCAGGTAACCTTATTCGGGGCCATTAAAGTAAACAACTGAGTTGCTGCGTGCATAATTTCGGCAAGATTCTAACAAAAGTAATATGGCGTCCATGCGGATGCCGTCATCATCAAATCAAGATACAAAGAACGAATAAAAATAAGTTTGAAGGTTGCTTCGTGGGAATGCAACGCTTTTTTCGTCCCTTTTCATTCGTTTATTTTTATCATCATCAAAAGGTAATCAATCAAATCAATAAAAATAAATGTTATTGGCACAACTTAAACAGTTTCTTTTTTTTACAAAATCATCATCAGAAGTCTTTTCGTGCAAATTCCGGTCGTATCATTCTAATGAGAATATGTAAAAACGTATGAGTTATTTTCACAGCCTAAATAGGCAAAAAAATCCGGTAAAAAAAGAATTATTGTTGTATTGCAGCGATGCAATCTTCAACCCCATGAATTAAATTACTGACATTCTTTAGAATAGAATTAGAACGATAAAAATATGCAAAGAAAAAAAGAAGGTTTACACAAGTGTTGGAATGGCTAAATAGGTAGCGCGCTTAGCTCTAGAATTAGAAGCCGTAGATTCAATTCCGAGGGGAGGTAAAAAACTTCAACGAGGCAGGATACGTTTTATTCCAATCATCATATAGGCAGGATCATAAGTAACGCATATGAAAACAAAAAAAACTACCAGAATTTTTTCATTTGTATTTTTTTTATATTTCCTGCATAGATACGGCAACAGGATCAGGCCGGAAAAGGTATACGGATCAGTTACGTTACCGGCATCCGCATCATGGTCGGATTCAAAAAAGCGTTTCACGCCCGGTAAAGCTCTGATCCCGATGAAGCTAAAAAAGTCTCTTCATACATGTTTCGACAGGTCAGAAAGCATAAGGGTGACACAAAAACATTGGACGGTTGTGGTAGATTATGCGGAAGAAAACCCCGAAATTATAACTAATCAATTAGTTGAACCGTGAAAAGTTGAACCTGAAATGGGATATCTTGCCACACTTCTTAATTCGGTTGGACAGGGTTCGAAGACCGTGATCGAACGGTAAAAAGTGCGTCTACGGATAAGCAATACATAAGATATGACATTAAGACAATAAAAATTTGTGTTTTAATATATATTGTTAATAAATACGGTCGTTCAGTGATTGGAAGTCAAACACACAAAAGAAACACTCAATTATACTAGCACAAACAGGCACTGGTGGTGGGTCTAGGTGTGCGTTATCTTTGGGTGATATTGAGCTGCGTCATCTGCATATAATAGGCCAAACAGCCGTTGATGGTGACGCGGTAATAGAAGAATATGGCTTACCGAAGAGGGTATTGACTAAGGCAGACATGCCATAATAATTTGGGGCTTTGAATAATACAGTTAGCATTAAATTGAAGTATTCGGATTCATTTTTCAAGGTATAACCATGTTGTTTGAAATTGCGACAACCACCGGTTTGATAAGCTGTTCTAGTGTTCGAAAAACATAAACTTATGAATTTGCGTGATCGCTGCACTACTCGAAGTATCCAAATCGAAAGCTATTCAAGCACTCCTGTTCTTCAGCTTATGGTGTCTATAATTTTACGATAAGCCAAGACCGCATCGAGGTAAACAAATAGCTGCTAGCGCATATCTGGGAAACTGTCGAAATTTGAACAGAAGCACTGAGGACAGAAGGAAAAGATATTCCGAAGACACGGAAGACTGTTTCATTGATGACAATACAGAAAATACACCTGTTGAAATTGATTATGTACCGAACAAAACCAGCAGCCGTAAGAAGGAAGTCAAGTTATCATCTGAGATTGAAAGGATGAAAGTAACAGTAAGAAAATAACACTTTGAAAGTTCTGAACAGTATTGATAACAGCATTAAAAGCATGACCAAAGACGTGAACAAATTTGTCTCGGTCTTTGTGGAGTCTGAGGGGAACAAAATATGATCATGACTTACTTAAACATATATATTACTTCAGTTTTTCCAATACTGATTCTACACATGTGAAATTTTGTGAATTCACATCGTTATCGCAATTCAGTTCAATTTCCAAAATATTGGTGATATTTTTATTTGAGTACATATAGTGGTCAGTTTTTATAATTAGGCAAATTGTTGGATTGCTATACTTATAGATATTTTCTAGTTATAAAATATTCATAAAATTGTTACTGAACATTATTATTAACAAAAGCTAGAAATTAAAAAACTAAAAACGAGTTAATAATGTATAAGAAGATGCTAATAACATTTCTACACCAACGACACGGACGATCACCGACGGACGCTTTCCAACGCACGAGACGAGAACGGAGACGGAAGATGACGACGAACCTGGGGTCATACCACTCTTTTTCAAGGAGGAGCGCGCGAGAGCGACCGCCTCGATGAAGGTCGAAAAGGCCCCAGGACCGCACGCCATTCCGGGGAAGATTCTGCGGCTGATAGGCAACCTGAGGCCACGGGTCCTCCTGGATATGTACACCTTGACCCAACACATGCTTGACGACAGGCACGTTCGGTGAGCGGTGGAACGTGGCGAAGCTGGTGCTTATTGCCAAAGGCAAGGGGGACCCTCAATCGCCGTCGGCCTACCGCCCGCTGAGCTCACTTGTCATGATAGGAAAACTGTACGAACAACTGATAAGACCCAGACTTACGGACGCAATCGCAGCCGCTGGAGGATTATCGGACAGACAATACGGCTTCAGGAAGGGACGATCGACAATTGGAGTTATTCACGACGTTGTGACGATCCTCCAACGGACTCAACAGTACTGCCATGGGGCTCGCCCGATGGTGCTACTGGCGATACTGGACGTACAGAACGCCTTCAACTCGGCAAGGTGGGCGGACATTCTGGAAGCGCTGAGAGGCGTTTTCGAGGTCCCACCGTACCTAACCCGAGTGCTGAACGACTACTTACGAAACAGACGTATTACGTACGAAACGACGGCCGGACGATCACGGCGGGGGTCGCCCAGGGCTCAATTCTCGGACCGGACTTTTGGAATGGAGTATACGTCAGTTTGCTGCGGCTGGAGATACCGCCGGAGACTTTCTTAGTTGCTAACGCCGACGACGTAGCAGCTATGATCGTCGAACGCCATCCGTCTCTGGCCCACCTACGACTTAACCAAGTGATGAGGCGGGTGGACGGATGGATGGCGGAACACGGGCTCCGACTGGCCACATCCAAGACAGAACTTATGCTACTGACGAGAAAGAGAATACCGACAATAATACAGATGAATGTCGGGACAGAGATGATGGAGACCAGAAACGAAATCAAGTATCTGGGGGTCACTCTGAATACGAAGATGACTTTCTGGCCCCACATAAGACGGACAGCCGAAAGGGCGGCGGAGAGAGTAGAATCTCTCAGCCGCCTGATGGCAAATACTATAGAACCGAGACCGAGTAAACGTCGGCTACTCATGTCAACGACCCACTCGATCCTCTTATACGGCGCCGAGATATGGGGAAAAGCACTCCACGTAGCTGAATACAGACACTCAATGACGATGGCACAGAGACAAGGTGCGCTCAGGATCGCGTGCGCCTACAGGACTGTCTCGGCAGGGGCAGTTCTGTTCGTGGGGGGCGTATCCCGGTTGATCTCTTAGCTTTTGAGCAAAGGAGAATCTACCCCCAGAGTGCACAAATGGGACGGTCAAATGCGGCAAGAAGGGAACGGGAGACGACGATACGACAATGGCAGACTAAATGGACAAACGAGACGTCTCGGATGTGGACAAAACGACTGATACCGGAACTGAAACCGTGGATCGGAAGGAGCTGCGGGGAGGTACATGTTTATCTCACGCAGTTCCTGACGGGACATGGATACTTTAGACGATACCTACACAACATGGGAAGGATACGGAATGCAGACTGCAAATACTGCGGACACGACCGAGACGACGCGGAACACACATTCTTTACATGTGACCGATGGACCGAGACGAGACGCCGACTAGAGGCAACAGGTGGAGAAATCATGCCATACAACATCGTTGGCGTGATGACCCATGACAGCGAACGGTGGGCCCTCGTGTCCACCTTCGTAGAGACTGTCCTTAGGAGAAAGAATGCAGACGGATGCTTGGGTGACTGAGCGAATGAGAAGCGCCGACATTCAGTAGCCAAGACCAGAACGAGACCATACGATCAGACAAGAGGACATGGATAGGATGTCCGGCCGGAAGTAATGCTAACGCAGACCATGGCCGGTCATCGGACAAAAGTGGTTCCCCCGTCCTGATCAAGAAATTTCGGTTTTTGGCCAGGGGAGGGGGGTTTTTTAGCCGGTATGCATCTCGTGAAAGCCCTGGCCGAGAGGGATGACCCCCTCGCACCCTATAATGGGAGATGAGAGTCCGGCACATGGGTGACGGCGCTGCTCCGGGTTTTAAGAGGCAACTCCTAACCTCTAGCGCAGCGGAGACGCCCATGGTCTTTAAAAGATTTTTCACCCTTTTTACCACGCATAAAAAAAATTAGAAAAAAAAACATTTCTACAACGCATATTTCCATGTGATAAACGATGTGATATACTCGTGTTGGAATTACGAGTTCACGTATAAATGTTAAGTATAACATATTAAGAATCATTATTTAAGTAAAAATAATGACAGCTTTAATGATTCATAATAAGTCGCTGAATATCAAAAGATTGAAAATCCTTCTTTGGTTTGTATCATTGTTTGACATACGAATATTGTACTTTTCTGTACTATAACATAGTCGTGGTCCTGTCGGAACATTTGTAACTTATTTTAGAGCCCCACAATCATGTACAAATACTGAAATTGCTGTTTGAACGCCTGACCGAAATCCTTGTTTTACGGTATTTTTTGAACATGTTATTATGAATTGGCCGCTTCGTAAAGGGTCTTTCGGTTCGTTTAAACTCCAAAGTTTAGGTAAGTGGATTAGTTGGGCACCGAAACTGAAAGTCAAACTGATCTGATTCGTCGTACTCAATCATTTATTGTTTCTGTCACGATTTTTAGGTACAGCAGATGTACAGCGAATTTGTAGGTACAGTAACTCGTATAGGTATTATTTACTTATATTGGAAAATGAGTTACTTTTTCTTGACGATTGGGTTAAAATAAAGCCGAAGACCGTATGATGTGTGTGTGTGTGTGTGTGTGTGTGCGTGTGTGTGCGTGCGTGCGTGCGTGCGTGCGTGCGTGCGTGCGTGCGTGCGTGCGTGTGCGTGCGTGTGTGTGTGCATGTGTGTGTGCATGTGCGCATGTGAGATCAGGTAGCGATCAGGTCTCCGTGGTTCGTTACTCCCAGGGTATTTACTGACTCCAAACCCTCGCTGCCGTCTTTTTAATTATCGCCTGGCCGATTTTATCGCGGGCCACGACGTTGGCGGTGGCGTCGAAGGTAAAGAACCGATCCGTTTATACCGATGGCTCGTAGCATACGGGCTTGTTCTCCAGCTTCCACATGCCGACCTGCATTACGCAGACATGCTCGCAGCCTTTCCTCTAAATTGGTCCGAACTTTGGCCAAGAGTTGTCGGTTTCGTCTCAATTGGGCCATTCCATCATCTATCCGGCGTCTCAGATCCACTGGCATTCCGATCGCTCTGCGAGATCTATAAACGATGGCTTTTAGCGCACCCTACAAGAAAAAAACCGAAAGAATTGAGGTCTGGAGAACGTGGTGGCCATAAATGTGGCGCAGGCCGACGGCCTATGTATCGCGTTCCAAAGGCTTCGTGAAGAAAGGCACAAACTTGCCGACCAAAATGTGGTGGGGCGCCATCGTGCATACAGAAAAGACCTTGGCGATTCTGCCGCGGAACAATTTCTCGTAAGCGATGGATTAAATCGCGCTGCAGAAAAACCAGGTAATTTCGACTATTCAACCGCAACGGAAGATAGACCGGACCAATGATGTTGTGACCAACGATACCTGCCCAAACATTGACGCTGAATCGACCCTGGTGGACTCGCTGCATCATCGCATGAGGGTTCCTGTCAGCCCAGATGCGAATATTTTGCCTATTCACAATGCCGGTGCTCGAGCCAATTCAAACGAACTTGATTGTCCCCTGGGTGCAGTGCTTGGACATATTGCACACGATACGGTCGCAGGCCCTCCTCGCAAATTATGCGACCAACTGTCATATGCGCTACACCAACGCGAGCGGCTATTCGGCGTACGCCCATGACGGGAAAGGCCCGTGCAGGAGCAATAACACGCTCCTCGAGTCTCCAATGGACTCGAGGACGTCCTGCTCTCCGATGTCCAGCGCCCTGGATGGCAAACCTTTCCTGGCCATTAACGCGCTCACCAAGACGTTGAAATCATGGTCACACACGATACGACCAAGATAACACGACCAGACCATCAAACGACAAGGTAGCTAGACACGGCCAGGCAGTAACAGACGATAATACCAAGAGACACGACCAGACAGTTGAACACCCAAGACAGTCAGACACGATTGGACAGAGAGACAGAGACACGAATAAGCAGTCAGACACAATGCAACATGGAGACACGACCAAACCATTCGAATCTCCTGGTTGAGTGATGGAGGGCTTTATTTTGGTGCTAAACTCGCTATTGTTGTGTTTCTCCTATTCACGATCCGGGAAACTCATATTTCCGAATTTTTTATATTTTATTTTTTATTTTCTGGGCGACGGGCTCATTTGCGACCCATGGTTCCTTTCTGACTTTTGTTCCTCTCATTTAGTAGAATTTTTGAAGCCTATAAAAAAACTGACCTTGAGTTTTGGGGTCAAGGTTAATTTTGCGGGTCCATGTTGGGGGGGGATCTTCGCCGAACGTGACTCGCAGAATCACCTGGCGGAGTGGTGACACATAATTTTTATACACCCTGTACAAGGGCTTTCCTTGTAATACGACGATGTGTAGGCGTTTTTTGAGCGTCTTTTGTTGGATTTAATTGGTGTCTGCTTAAATGTTGTTCGTGAAATAGTTTTCTATGAGTCGTCGCCTTGCCAGTGAACCTGTGAGATCCACTATATCCTGTTCACCAGCATTGTCGGCGTAAAGCTCAGGTGGTTTCTTACCGATGTGGTAAAATGGTAATCTTCCGTCTATGCAAATATTATGCAAGATTACACATGCAGTCAAAATACGTCCTACTGCGCTAGGCGCGTAATGCAGCATTCTTTCTCCATGTACACATCGAAATCGGCCCTCAAGTACGCCAATGCACCTTTTGATACAGCATCGAGCTCGAACAAGAGCAGCAGTATAGCGACCGTCTGGGGTGTCGGGCAACACGTTGGTAATGGGAGTCATTAACCATGGTTGCTGCGGGTATCCGGAGTCTCCGATCCACCATGTTTCGTGGCCACCTGTACAGAGCCCACGAATATAAAAAGAATTAAATGACGTGATACGATTGAAGCGTTGGATAGAAAAGTCGTTATTTGAAATCGGGACTTGAACGATGTGTTGTCTGGACTTCCAAAAAAGCATTACTTGAATGGTATCAAAAATATTAACAAGGTTTACACCGAAAATGATTCAAGGCTAAAATGTCACTGCGTAAGAACAGATTTAGAGCCAAAGTAAACGTTAACATTAAGGCATCTGGCCACCATGCAATATTTGTTTTTTTTTTGTTGTTTTTATTTTTAAATAAAGCCTGAACTGTTAAGAACGATTTAAACCCTAGTACGTATTGAAAAACGCAAAATTGACCAAGTTCCAGTTATTTTCCGGCAGGAAGATTGAGCCGCTGCGGGCGGTCGACCGTGCGCTGAATAACCGCACATTTACTTTCTTTTGCGATTATCTCGAAATTACATTTTTTTAACTGGTACTATCGAAATATCGTAAACTATCGGTCCGATTGCTTTCAAATTTTCACACAATACTTTTAGATACATTATGTAAAATGTCACGTAGGATTTTTGCGACAACTTGATTAGTTTTTGTTTTATTATTGTTTTTGCTCGAAAAATTTCGGTGAAAAATGGAAATTTTTTTCTTCGGCTCACCATAATTTTTTTAATGGTCGATAAAAACCGCTACACTACATTGTAGCGACACTACTCACGAATGAGCTGATTTTTTTTTTTCAGATGTGACATGACCGGGTAACAGCTGGGACAACGACCGCGCGTATCGTGCGGAGGGCCTCCGCGGCAATGTGCATAACGGCGCCACTTTTAAAATATTTTGAACGGAAATTTATTAACGTTATTCTTAAAGCCCTTTCTGACGTTGTGTAAAAAAATAAAAATATTCCGGCCGACACTTTCGAGTTTATTATTTTTTTTTCAAATATACCCATTTTTCGATCGGCCAAGAAGGCCAGACGCCTTAAGGGCGTACATACACGTAAAGGGGGTAAAAAATCGATTTTTCAAAAATATTGTACAGTCGGAATCATGGTCACCGCAAATAGCATTTTGCAAAAGGATGTACCACAAAAATTACAACCAGAGCTCATCTAATTTTTTGTTAATATGAAAGTCTCGACTTTTATAGACAGCAATGTGTTTTTTCAAATAAGCAAAGAGTTGTTTCAATCGATACATTTTTTCGGTATAAAAAAATGATCGGAATTGATCCTTCAATCCTAATGTTTTCCAGTATAGGAGGACTCGGTGGCAATCTCATCTTCTATCAGAGGGTAAACAGCCTTTGGAAGGTATTTCGATTCTGTGGTTCATCTTCACCCTCGGTTTACGATATAATGCAAACTATTCTTGTAATGGTTTCGGTGTCCGTTGAGTACATTTTCATCAGTTTCAAAATCTTTACTTTTATTTATTTTTTAATTGCCTTTTTCCAGCTAACATATTGTACAAAAAAGGTGTATTCAAATTCAATATCAATCAACCCCTTGTTGCAGCTTAGCTTTTTCATATAAACGACAATGTCGCTGCCGGATACTTGCATTAAAAAACTCAACCAAATAACAAAAAATAATTATAACCTCATTCGTGATAGTTATAAGTTTCTACAACGCACCGTCATTATATCTTCTTTTCATTTCCGCATTAATGGCTGAATTTCTCCAAATATATGCGTCAGGATAATTAACAACGAATATAATTGGTACTTATTCTCTTAATTAGTCAGTGTTCAGAATTTATTCCAATACGAATTATTAAATTTAATATAGAGTGCCCGACCGCGCGTACCGTGTCAAATTCCTGGAAATATCGTACCAGCGCTGGAGACACTCTCCACCCCCCTCCGTTCTGAAAATCTCCGCAAATCCGCAAATTGTCGCGTGAACAGTCAGTCTTCTCTTGAAATAAGTACGAGAAGGAACTCTATTGTAATCGACTAACCGCTCGGTCTTGTCGATTATACGCCGCTCGGCATGGTCGCTCAACGCTATTATTTTCGTTATTGCGACTTAATTTAGCGCTCCTCCGTGTGATTCACGTACGCGCATTTCTTAATAAAAATCACGAAACAAAGTGAAAGACTACAAGAAAATTTGTTGTGAATCCTGTGCTTTTTTCACACCTATTTCGCGCTATTTCACAGAACTGGCGAATTAAAAATTATATTAAATGTAAAAACGCGCTTATCGAAGGGCGCGTATGAAACATTTAAGGTCCTTCGAGCCGGATATATATGATAAACCGGTGGAATCGTGCGAAAATTTGGACAGTGTAATTCGGAACGGATAGTACAGTTCACCTTCAAGGACAACTTTGTTTTCGCTTCGCGGTTCGAACAGTGTAAGCAAAGACTCTCACCCTGAGAGAAACGACTGTTCAGCTCGGAGAATTAAAATTCGAAAACTCCGAGAATTGTCACAATGCTTTCCTTCGAAGAGCTCATCATAGAGCAACAAGCGACCTTCGAACAACGTCGAAGAACTTCACCGAATTATCGGAAACTCGGTAGAGATCGATTCACGATCAGCAAAACACGAATACGCATCCAAACTCTACAGGAGTTATGGTCTTCATGCAGAGCCCTGGACGTTCAACTTCGTCAAAAGGCTGATGACGCAAAAAACCAACACGCGTACTTTATCAACGCTGAGTTCATCCAGGCTGAAAACGACTATGAGGACGTTTTGGACAAACTCACGGACGTTTTGGAGCAACAAAAGAAAGCGGCGCATCCAGTCCCGGCGCCAAAATTGGGGAACTCCACGATGTTCGGCGAGACGCAAGGGCCATCTATGTTCGCTCTCCCACGCATCACCATCCCCAAGTTCAACGGTGAACCTACGAAGTGGGAAAGTTTTCGCGATTCTTTCCAAGCACCAGTCGGTGCAAATGCATCCCTAACGTCAGGTCAGAAGTTATATTACCTAAAATCTTTCGTCACGGGAAACGCTGCTCTCTTGTCGAACACGTATCGGTCTCAGACGCAAATTACGAAAGCATCAATAGAATGCATCAAATGAATTTCCGTCATTCAAAACACTTAAGGATTTCTTGATCGAAAGAATCCGCGGTATTTCTGCTCCCGTTCAGATTGAGAAACTCGATAATTCAAACGCGAACACGTCAAACAAAAAAAAGTAAAGCTAATGTACACAATGCGACTGCCAAGCAATGTCCCGACTGCTCGGGAACACACAATCTCGTTTTCTGCCCCGCGTGGTCCAAGAAAACACAAGACCTAGATCCGCGTTCGCGAAAAGCCAATTGCTCTGTTTTAACTGTTTGAAACCTGGTCATTTTACGAATAATTGTCCTAGCTCGAATCGTTGTAAAGAATGTAAGAAGCCGCATCATACGACGGTGCATCACGCTTTGCCCGATAGCCATGACACTACAGTAGCGCCTGACGATCAGGTCGCCGACGTTTCTAATCTCGCAGCTAGCGTTAACGTGCTTTTCCTGCATGAGCATCACACTCTTATAAGTCAATCGGTGCGATTTCTGCGGGCAAAGAACATTCGCCGGACCGGGCCGCAACAATTTGCACTATGCAAAAGTGCCTCACTTCCGTACTTCTCGCTACCGCATGGGTACGACTACGGACTCCGGAAGATCGAGTCATAGAAGCACGAGCCTTAATCGATCAAGGTTCATCACATAGCTTTGTATAACGGAGTCGCTTGCTCATAAATTGCGCACTCCTCGTCGTCGAGCCGATCTCGACATCACCGTCTTTGGAAACGGAAAATCCGCGCGCATTACGTCCTACGTGAATCTCTCGCTCGTATCATGCTCCGGATGAAACGCGCCGCCTCTTAAAATGAGAGCATACATTTTTAAAAGCCTCACGAATTACGTCGTGAACACCTTGCGCAAAATAAATTCCTGGCAACATTTACGGGGTTTACAACTCGCTGATCCCGATCCCTCCAGTAAGGAGTCGATTAACGTCTTAATCGGTGCAGATCTCTCTGGTCAATTATTACTCGGGCCGCTCCAAAAGGGTCCTCTTGGGTCACCGACGGCCCAACTCACGCGGTTAGGATGGATAATCTCCGGACCTATCGAAAGCCCTCGCAACCAGCGAGCTTCTCACGCATCCACGATGCACTGTGCTATCGAGCACAGCACAGACGCAATTATTCGTAAATTTTGGGAGATCGAAGAAATTCCCTCCCAAAAATTCCTCACACCGGAAGAGGAAGAATGCGAAACTCATTTCTTGGAGACGCATTCACGCGATAATACGGGACGGTACATAGTTCGCTTGCCGTTTCGTCTCGGGTCAGGCCCAGATATCGGTGACAGTCACCAAATCGCCTTATCGAGATGAGCAAGATAACGCTTGCAGAAAAAACCGGAACAAGACCGGGCATATTCAGATTTTTTACAAGAATACGAATCTCTGGGCCATTTGGAAAGGGTTAATAGTCCCGATATAATAAAGAAGCCGTTATACCATCCGCATCATCCCGTGATCCGCGAAAACAGCACAGCTACTCGCGTGCGGGTCGTTTTTAACGCTTCAAGCGCGACGTCAAACGGAACGTCTCTGAACGATCACTTGCTCATCGGTGCGAAACTGCAACGCGACATAGGTGGTATCATATCAAGCCGGCGCCGTCATAAATTTGTTTACCTCGCAGATATCGAGAAAATGTTTCGACAAATTAAAGCGCATCGCGAAGATACAGGTTACCAGTGCATCGTTTGGCGACCGACTCCGGCCGTCCCCATAGTAAATTATCGACTCCTTACCGTCACCTACGGTACAGCGTGCACACCGTATCTTGCAAATCGCGTAATCATACAATTAGCGGACGACGAAAGAAAATCATTTCCTGACACGGCCGACGTAATCTGTAACTCGACTTACGTGGACGATGTCCTATTCGGTGCAAATGAACAGGAAGAAGCGCGTGCAATTCGCGCCCAACGCGCCCCAGCGACCATACACGTTGCACAAGAGAATGAAGAGTGGCATTTTTCCTATCGATTTTTCGATTGGGGCAAACTCCTCCGCGTCACGGCCCTCCTTTTGCATTGGCTTCGCAACTTTCGCGCTCGACGGCACGATAAATCAACGGCGCGCGATACTAAATTCGCAGATCATATACAAGAATCTCGCGAATTTTGGATACGTAAAATCCAGAACGATAGCTTCGACGCTGAAATTCGTTGAAGCTATCGTCATTCGTTTTGCCCTACAGCAAAACGAGTCGCTTCCGCGGTCGAGCGTGCTAGAATCACTCAACCCTTTCGTCGACGGGAAAGGCCAGTTGCGTCTTGGCGGGCGGATACGCCATTCGTTCTTGTCGTATAACGAACGCTTCCCGCTGATTTTACCACGCCATCGCTTCAGTGAATTAATTATCGTTCAAACACATTTCAGATCGCTCCACGGCGGTTCTCAATCAACGCTACGACTACTGCGCCAAAATTACTGGGTTATCGGTGCCAGATCTCTCGTAAAATCGAAAATCAATCAATGTTTGAACTGTACTCGCGAACGTGCAGTGACTGCACGTCCACTCATGGGGACCTTCCGTCTCCTCGAGTAAACCCGTCGCTCCCATTTTCTCATTGTAGTGTGGACTACGCCGGTCCATTTCAAGTAACACCCTATGTCGGTAGGGGTAAAAAATCACCGAAATATTACGTTGCTCTATTTATCTGTCTCGCGACTCGCGAAATTCATCTCGAATACGTCGACGATTACGCGACTTCCGATTTCTTAGCTTCGTTTCGACGATTCGTCAAGAGACGTGGTCTGCCTTCTGACATTTACAATGACAACGGTACAACCTTTCAAGGTGCCGATAATGAACTGCGTTGCGCCTTTCTATCTACGATTAAAACTTCGTAATTGCGCGAAAATTTAGCCACGGACGGAATCCGTTGGCAGTTCATTCCGGCTTCCGCGCCTCATTTTGGAGGTCTATGGGAGGCCGGCGTCGAAAGCTTTAAGCGTCACGTGAAAAGAGTAGCGGCCTCTCACTCCCTATCACAACTCGAGTTTTCTACATTACTGTGCGAAATGGAAGCGTGTTTAAATTCGCGGCCTCTCGCCCCACTACGGGACGACCCAGAACATTTTTATGCGCTAACCCCGGGGCATTTCCTGATCGGGAGACCCCTAGCCCGCATTCCCGAGTCCTTGCTGCTCGACGTCAACGAAAATCGGTTATCTCGTTGGCAAAAGGTAATCGCTAGGCGCGAACAAATGTGGAGAGCCTGAACTCATGATTATTTGCACACTTTGCAACAGCGCGCTAAGTGACAGAGCTCGTCGCCTTCCCTCTCAGTTGGTACGTTAGTCCTTCTAAAGAATAAGTTATAACCTCCGTGTCGATGGGAATTAGCCAGGGTTATCGATACCCATCCAGGCTCAGACGGGCTCGTACGTGTCGTTACGCTTCGAACCGCGAAAACAAAGTTAAAGCGCCCGATCTCAAAGGTCTGTCCTCTTCCCTGTGACCTGCCCTCCGATTCCGCGTTACCTCGACGCGCTTCCGCGCTTACCGACTAGGACAAACGTTTAGTTTGAGTCGATACAATGTCGAACATGGCTTTATACCGTTTAGTTTAGGTCGATACAATGTCGGACATGGCTTTATACCGTTTAGTTTAAGTTCGATACAATGTCGGGCATGGTTTTGTCAAATTTAGTTTAAGTGCGATAGCAATGTCGGGTTTATGCTTTTGTTATGTGATTTAAGTTCTCGCTTATATTGTCAGGTCAAAATTGTGTAAATCTCGAGATCACACGGAGGTAACTAGTGACACTTGTACTTCATTTCGGTTCTGCCGGAATTATTAAATTTAATATAGAGTGCCCGACCGCGCATACCGTGTCAAATTCCTGGAAATATCGTACCAGCGCTGGAGATACTCCGCACCCCCCCTCCGTCCAGAAAATCTCCGAAAATTCGCGCAATTGTCGCGTGAACAGTCAGTCTTCCCTTGAAAGAAGTACGAGAAGGAACTCTATTGTAATCGACTAACCGCTCGGTCTTATCGATTATATATTACAAGGAAATTTGTTGTGAATCCTGTGCTTTCCTCACACCTATTTCGCGCTATTTCACAGAACTGGCGAATCAAAAATTATATTAAATGTAAAAACGCGCTTATCGAAAGGCGCGTATGCAACAGTTAGAATTACTTAATATTAATTTGATAACTATGTTCATAAATTATACATTTCTAAACATTTCTCGGCAAAGAGAAAATAACGCGGATTTTTTTCATACATAATTTGTTTTGTAGAATATTGGGAAGTTTTATATTTCTTCGAGATTATAGACAGCTTTAGTACACACTTTTTTTTCCAGCGGAATTTTTTTTACCCGGACCGATATTCATTTTTGACAGCTGCTTGGATCGATATTGAGGTTACGAACGGAGCGCATATGTCTCTAACTTCGCGACACTTCTGCCAACCTGGGCATTATAAGATACCACGATTTACGACGTTGCCAATTCGTTTCGCGTTAATTGAGCGAGAAAAAGTTATAGAAAATGATTATACAAAGTGATGAAAACCCTTAATGTAATCACCGAATGTTCAAAAATGCATTTTTTTACAAATAGATGTAGAAAATAGTTCGAAAACGTACGTTTAATATGACGATTATTTGAAAGCTAACAGTTGGTAACAGTCAATCGGCTCCGTGCATAAGCATAGGGCGCTCCTCTCGTACTTCACCCCCGACGGCTGAACTCCATTACAACTTTAACCCTGAAGATAGACACTGAGGCGGTGTCATCGGCAGTCACGGTTTACTGTGATAAAAAAGGAGCCATCGAACTCTCAAAAAAGGCTGGTTATCGTCCCAGACGAAACATATCGATACTAGACATCATTTCATGAGAGAGCGCATCGAAAAAGGGACACTCGAGGTCAAATTCGTACCAACCGAGGAGATGGCAGCGGATATTTTAACCAAAGGGCTTTATGGGCCAAAAATCACAGACTGCAAGAACCAAATGGAATTGGAATTCTAATGCTTGTTATTTTTTTCAAAGGTTTAATTCATTCGTTTATGTGGGGGTGTGAAGATTCTAAACTCAAATTAAAACTCCCGCACTATATATTCATGAGCGGGGCTATCAACCATCTTTGTCATCGATATAGAGTATCGATATACCAGATGTCTGCGAACATCGATCTAATGAATAATATATACACATTTACTTCCCGTTGAACCAAACAAGATATCATACTAATTTCGTATTTCCTTGCGAATATATCCTGCCCCATGAAAAATTAAATCGATAAATTCAATGATGAGTATGTTCGAAGAGGGTTACAACTCATGCCGAAATACAAGCCAGACGTTAATTTCGTCTTTTCCGCGTACAGAATGATTATATGATTAAACTTGTATCTTCGAGCACCGGTCCATTCATCCATTCACTCTGTCCGGAAATAAGATGAAATCAAAAACGCATTTGGGCGAATGATCTTAGCAATGTCTGGTACAATATGCGAAAACCGTTCGGAGCATCGATTTTCTCTTTACTCTCTTGGTGTCAGCGAATAATGACTCTGGCTCCGTTTCAATAACGCACCTTACACGTCTCGGGGCTTATTACCGCGAAATAAAATAAAATCGATACATTCATTGATGAGTATGTTCGAAGAGGGTTACAACTCATGCCGAAACATCAAGCCAGACGGTGTTTTCGTTTTTGACGCGTAAAGAATGATTCTATGAATGAACTTGTATCTTCGAGCATTGGTCAAATCATCCATTCGCTCTGACCGGAAATAAGATGAAATCGAATTTTGGCGAATGATCTCAGCAATGTCTGATAGAACCCAACTAGAAAGCTTGGGGCTAACAAGCTCCTACAAGGAGGAGCTTGTTAGGGCGCCGAAATCCGTGCCTGATCGATGCCGTATGTCTGCCAGATACACAGATAGATAGATTTAAGAAGGCAGCATTAATCAGGCCCACATCAGACGACCCGCAACGCGTCCCTCACATGACTCTGTTCAGGTTACCTGTCCAAGGCCTGATCGATTTTCCTTTTCCCATCCATGCTCCGAGGTTAGCTAATCCAGTAAACATCCAGTGCCGATCCGCCATGCACTCCGAAGTGTATGTCTGATTTGCGCCGCATGTCTACCGAATAACCTCATTCGGAGATATCAAAGTAAACAACTGAGTTGCTGCGTGCATAATTCCGGGATATGGATCCCGGATAGCATAAAACCCCATGGATAGCATAAAAGGAATATGCTATCCATGCGGACGCCGTCATCATCAAATCAAGATACAAAGAACGAATAAAAATACATTTGAAGTTTGCATCTCGGGAATGCAACGCTTTTTTTCTTCCCTTTTCATTCATTTATTTTTATCATCATCAAACGGTAATCATTCAAAACAATAAAATTAAATTTCATTCGCACAACTTAACATTTTTTTTAACAAGATCATCATCAGAAGATTTTTTCGCAAATTACGGTCGTAACCCTCTAATGAGAATATGTAAAAACGTGTGAGTCATTTTCACAGCCTAAATAGGCAGAAAAAATCCGGTAAAAAATAATTAATTTTGCATTACAGCTATGCAATCTTCCACCCCACGAATAAAATTATTGGCATTCTTTAGAATTATTGACAGTCTTTAGAATAGAATTAGAATGATAACAATATGCAAAGAAAAAAAGAAGGTTCACACAAGTGTTGGAATGGCTAAATAGGTAGCGCGCTCAGCTCTAGAACTAGAAGACGTAGGTTCAATCCCGAGGGGAAGTAAAAAACTTCAACGAGGCAGGAAACGTTTTATTCCAATTACCATATAGGCAGGATCATCAATAACGCATATGGAAACAAAAAATACTACCAGAGTTTTTTTATTCGTAATTTTTGGATTTTTTCACATTTCAGGCATAGTTACGGCAACCGGATCAGAGCCTGAAAAGGTAAAAAAATCCAAAAATTACAAATAAAATAATTCTGGTGGTATTTTTTGTTTCCATATGCGTTATTTATGATCCTGCCTATATGATAATTGGAATAAAACGTATCCTGCCTCGTTGAAGTTTTTTACCCCCCCTCGGAATTGAACCTACGTCTTCTAATTCTACAGCTAAGCGCGCTACCTATTTAGCCATTCCAACACTTGTGTAAACCTTCTTTTTTTCTTTGCATATTTTTATCATTCTAATTCTGTTCTAAAGAATGTAAATAATTCAATTCATGGGGTTGAAGATTGCATCGCTGCAATACACGATAGTTCTTTTTTTACCGGATTTTTTTTTGCCTATTTAGGCTGTGAAACAGCTCACACGTTTTTACATATTCTCATTAGAGTGTTGCGACCGGAATTTGCAAGAAAAGGCTTCTGATGATGATTTTGTAAAAAAAAAAATGTTTACGTTGTGCCGATAAAATTTATTTTTATTTATTTGATTGATTACCTTTGATGATGATAAAAATAAACGAATGGGAGGGGACGAAAAAAAGCGTTGCATTTCCACGATGCAAACTTCAAATTTATTTTTATTCTTTCTTTGTATCTTGATTTAATGATGAGGGCGTCCGCATGGACACCATATTACTTTTATTAGAATCTTGCCGAAATTATGCATGCAGCAACTCAGTTGTTTACTTTGATGGCCCCGAATAAGGTTACCCGGTAACATGCGGCGCAAATCAGACATACACTTCGAAATGCATGGCGGATCGGCACCTGGTGTCTACTGGATTAGCCAACCTCGGAGCACGGATGGGAAAAGGAAAATCGATCAGGCCTTGGACAGGTAACCTTAACAGAGCCATGAGAGGGACGCGTTGCGGGTCGTCTGATGTGGGCCTGATTAATGCTGCCTTTTTACATCGGTATCTGGGTACTACTGATCTGGCAGACATACGGCGCCGATCAGGCACGGCCTTCGGCGCCCTAACAAGGTCCTCGCAAGATTACATGGTTCAGGACTGATCATCTTGTCTTTATTACACCCGTTCTCCGGATTCACCGATCTAGTAAATATCCAGCACAGATGAGGCGGGCGCTCCTACGGTATTCCGGGCCGTATCTTCAAACCTGCCTGATCAGTGATCCGGCTGCCGGAACAACATTTCGAGTCGGGTATGCCAGATGCAGCTCTAGTCTGCCCCGCAGCAATATTTCTAGTCGGGAATATGCGAAAACCGTTCGGAGCATCAATTTTATCTTTATTCTCTCGGTGTCAGCGGATAATAACTCAGGCTCCGTTTCAGTACACCAACCCTTCGTCGTAAAAGTCGTCACGTTCAGTTTAAGCAAAATGATCCCGCTCCCCCTTCTTCAAATTGGACGCCGAATAGAATACCTTAAATTCAGTCCCATGTCGCGACCAAGCAAAATCGCTTCCTTGTGCCCGAGCACGGTAAAACCGTAAAATTTCGATAAAAGCCCCTAATCTTCTTTCACGATAAAACGTAAAAGATGGACGTCAACTTATACTTCTTTAACCCCTTAAATGCAGATGGCCAACGGTGATAGCTGGCTTAACTGCATAATCCACACCCAATAAATGCACATTTGGCCGAATTCATGAAATGGATGAAGCTCGGTGCAATAGCTGAATTGCACTTACTCTTCGTCTACTACAGCGTCTCAACGAAGTTTTTCATAATCGAGATCAATACGTGCAGCTTTATCGGAGCTAAAAACGGAATGTTCCTGACCCCTTAAGTGAGGTTCGATATTTGCCTCTGAGCTTCATCGCTCTACTGCACCTAAAAAGGATGCATTAACTTCGAGAAGGAAAATCTTTATTGTCGATTAGAATAAAAATTTACACGTGCTCTTTTACTACCCAACCCTCTTAAACGACGTCTCCCAATAGCGCATTGAGTTGTTTGATGGTAGTCCGAAATAGTCAACCCGATTTTATTACAAGTTTTTACGTCGTTCCCAAAATACAATTGGGACCACGGTGTTCTTAGGATATGACCCCTCAAAGCAAGTTTTTTACTATTGCATCACAGAGTTTAGAGAATTGGAAGGTTGAGTCCATTTAAGTATAATTCTAAGATCATCATTTGCTTACCTTCCAATTGAACCTCTTAAGCGATGTTTTCGGAAGTCAAATTCTATCCGTTGCACTTTCCCTACGCCCAAAACCGAAAGATTTGCCGCATTCAATTTGAATAAAATAAGACAAATTTAGCAGGAATAGCCCTCCTTAATATAACACCTTAAATGAGCTTCCGCACTCGAGTTCTAAGTTGAACCGTTGTTTTGTACGTAACAAGAGCATACTCATTTCATGCATGCGTATTCCATTCCAAACTCCCAGAAACTCTCTTCAGCAGTTCATTAGATAAACCGCAAATGTTTTACTTTTCTTTATTGGACCCCTTCACCGCCCCCCCCCCCCAGTGCCGTTTCTAGTAAAAATACTGTAACTCAATTCGAAATGAGATTTGTGCATACCCTTCTGCAACATGAACCCCTTAAATAATGTTGTTGATAATCCAGACCCCCGCCCCCCACGTAACGGGACCGTAACGTCTGGCTGGAACCCCCCCTTTTGCTTTGTCGTCAATAATTGCTTTTTTTTCATAGACATAACTAATTATGAAAGGATCGGGTTTGTACTCATGTGATGAAGTATATATTCATCTAGTTTTATACCAATTTTTATGAAAAAAATCTTTAAAAGTAACTGAAATATGTGCCTTTATTTGATGACGAAAAAAAATGCTCTTCATTGTCCCATCGGTATCTTTGTAAAAGGTTATTTGTAAATGAAAACTCGACAATTTATCGATACTATACAAATGTAGCTATCGTTATGCGTAGCCGTTCTTTTATTTCAGTTTTTTTGTACAAAATGCCGACAGTGTGGGCATTTTTTTCTCTATTCAAGGCCTTTTTTTGTATTAAAGCAGTCTTTGAAAATAGTAATTATCAACAAAAATCACATCGCCTACGTACAACCTTAGTCACTGCAATTACAAAAATCTCAGTGTTCAAAAGTGCTCAAAATCTCAAATTACAAATCGTTCAAAGTGTTCGTTCCGTTTTTCTTGATATAAAGTTAAATTTTTTCTAGAATATTAATACTTACATTAAGGGGGGATTGTCTTTTTTTTCGCAAAATTTACCGCTTCTTGGGAATTTTTTTGTGAAGAAAGTATACAACGGAAAACTTGTGAAACTTGGCATATAGTTTTATTGATCTGTTTACTACATACAAAAAAATTTTTAAACAATTTCATCAAAAAATCCGCCTCCCACCCCCCTCGACGCGCGATGGTCCTTTTTTGATGGTGTGCACGATTACAGCCTTCACGTTCATCCTGCAACAAAAACCCAAAAAGCATTTCACTTTAGACACATATAGCTATCGTTCGATGAAGAGAAAAAAAAATTGACGATTTGGTGACGTTTTGAACTTGAAGTATCGATTTTTCGCAAAAAATTGATCGATTTTTCGTTATAAATAAAAAACTATTAAACGTATTGCTTTTTTGCTTCATCAAACGATAAAAGGATGTCAGCTGAGCATTCTGTCCAAATTTGAAGGCAATTGGTTAGTTTTTGAGATAGTTTTTGAGAAATCGTGCACACCATCAAAAAAGGACCATCGCGCGTCGAGGGGGGTGGGAGGCGGATTTTTTTATGAAATTGTTTAAAAATTTTTTTGTATGTAGTAAACAGATCAATAAAACTATATGCCAAGTTTCACAAGTTTTCCGTTGTATACTTTCTTCACAAAAGAATTCCCAAAAAGCGGTAAATTTTGCGAAAAAAAAGACAATCCCCCCTTAAAGTATCTGCTTGCGGGCGATATGACGGTCCTTCATCTTCATTATATTTCACAAAATAATAAGAGCCTGTACTTCATCTTTTGTGAACGATGCCACACCTGCAGGGACTGAGGGCACTAACCGGTCGCGCTACCTGTTTCCACTAAAGTGAGTGTAACTCCGTCAATTTTCGGACTTGTAACTAAAAATTTTGCCAACATATTTTTAAGTAAATTTACTTTAAAAATTATAAAAAACATTTTTTTTTGTTTGAAATTTTGCTTGGAAAAAGTGGGCAAGGGGGAAAGCTACCAAGCATGTTCTTGCACTGTGATTTCCCGCCTTGACAGACATTTCGTATGGAAAGCCGTCAACTTCCCGCGGTAAAATTGCGCGCGAGTTTTAAATTCAAAACTTGAACATGGAGACATTTTACTATTTCTGGCAGTTCTAAAATCTGCCAAATTTTAGAACTGCCAGATTTAGAACTGCCAGATTTTAGAAAATCGTAACGTAACGCAAACCGTGAACGGGGGGGGGGGGGGTTCAAGGTTTGCGTTTAAGGGTTTGAAATTTGCCTCCCTCCACGTACGTAGACCGTAAAGCCTGATCGACCCCCCCACATGGGGACTATATTTTTTTCAAAGAGGGCGCGAAAAACCATTGAGAAAGCGCACCTCAACCAGCCCAAAATGACCGCCCGAACATGTTAAAAATGTAGGTGGCCACCCTTCAATTATCACCCTGCACGCTATGTATACAGGGTATCCTTTTTAAATCGATGAACTTAAAGGTCTTGGTAATGTTACGTACCGAACGGTACCCCGGGTTTCCCGAGTGAAATATTATTTTGTGGGCTGCTCTGCTCGTCCCATACGGGCCCGAGTTCTCTGGGAGGATGAAGGGGAGGATGCCAGAATATTTTAATGCTTCCGATTATAACATGGTTTATTTATTAATAGTAGCCGACTTACAATGTTGTTAACGCCCGAATGAGTAAACACACATACACACCACACACATACACACTCACTAATTTTAACAATATAGAACTGGCAAATTCGATACAAAGTGATTTAACGGCGCGGCTCGGGTTGTGTTTTCAATTTGAAAGAATGAAATTAGATGTAATAATGAATGCGTCTCTATCGCGGCGGTGTCGACTGCGCACAAGTCTGACAATCCTGTGCAACCACCTTTTGCACCGGGTTCACTAGGGGATACTATCCACCTCCCAAATGCAAGGGAATTATGGTTGCCGCGGAACGCTTTGTGCGTGAGTAGGAATCCGAACCCAGGGAACAACCCTGTAGACGCGGTACTCGCGACACCATTTTAACGACCGAAGACTGACGGACGCGAACCCGTGAAGACGCGGGAGTCTGGGATCGCGACTTGCTTTCGGCCGGAGTTATACCCCAACACCAGGTTACTTCCGTGGCTAGATGGGAACTAAAAATCTTCACCGCCACCGGACCGATGTTAGCTCGGTAGCTATCACTCCGGTGGGGGTTTTTGACAACGTCCACGGAAAGTTGCTCGCTCCCTAGTGGTCGCTCCGGTGGGGGTTTTTGACAACGTCCACGGAAAGTCGCTCGCTCCCAAAGTCCCACGGTCGAACTCCGCGGATCAGGCGATGCTTGATCAGCGGAATTCGATCGGGTACATCCGGTCTCACTATCGGCGTTTCCACACCCGACACCGGATAGAGACACGAGGCGACGAAGTCGTCGGAAAATAATGAAAGTTAAACCGTTAATAAAAACCCAATTATTGATATTATTGAACAAAACATTTAAAGTTTACGGAGACGTGACACCCACCCCCCCTTGAGAATAGTCGACGTCCTCGTCGACGGTTATAATTTTAAACCTGAGTTAGTTAGTTTTTTTTTCATATCGAGAGATTACACATTTTGGCGATAGCCTGGTGGTTTCCGATGTAGTACATTCTTTTCTCGATAACTTCTCGGGAGATCGGTAATTTTGGAATTTGGGACCGAGAGACGGTGGAGGCGACGGAGCCAGCCCGCCAGCGCTCCTCCGTTTTTGATTGGCAGTTTTGTGTCTCGGCTCCCGTACGTGCGACATTACAAAGTACTTGATATATCGTTGCATGACGTATATACAGGGTGAACGTTTCAAGTTGCTGCAACCAAATATCTCGAGGGATCCACTTTAGGGAAAAATGTTCCCATTGACAAAGTTAAGTTGACCTTACAATAACCTTAAAAATTGCCATAAAATAAAAAAAATAATCAATCCCATAATTTGTGTTGCGTGAAACTACGTAACTTTTGTCCCAAAGTTTCCTTCGTTTAACGTCAATATTTCAAGATGTTTTGAATATTCGGACTAATTGCTGACAAGATATTCGATAGAAAATCTTCCAAAATTAAAGTCGAACGAAACCAAGATTCGATCAAAAGTTACACAATTACTCACGGAAAAATACCTTCCCATTCAAAAAGTAGAGTTAAAAAAATAATCAATTCCAATTTTTCCGTACCTTGAAACAGCTGAACCTTTATTTAAACTCTTTTTCCCCAAAGTGCATTTTTCTCGAGATATTTCGTTGTGTCGCTCAGTACACCCGGTATAAGTTTTCACGGTAGCCTCATGATATGTCGCCACGCAATGCACGGAGATCCCTAACGCAACAATGCTCACAGCTCGAGGACTGGTTGCACCGCGGTGACGATTGATCGCGCGCCGACGCCATAAGCGTCTACGAGGACAGCCGGTGGCCCGGAGCGCGGAATTTCCTCGACGGCGAGTCTCTTGAGGACGACGTCGCGCTGGAGTGCGAGTGCCGAGGCGACGGCCTCGCCGTTGCCGCCCTCCGGGTAGTGATCCTCGACGGCGATGACGCGACCGCCGACATCCTTCGCATTCTTGATGATCATCTCCCGATCGATTGGTTTGATCGTGAAGGGATCGAAGACTCGTGCATTGACGCCTGCCTTCGCGAGCTCGTTGGCCTCCTCGTTCTTATAAAGTACCGCCGTATTCGGTCTCGATGTTCTTATGAAGCAAATTCCCTTCGTATTGGCGGCGATCTCCACTGCCCGTTCCGCGGACACAGCGTCACTCGGATAGAACACGGTTGAGCCCGGAATCAAGCGAAACATCGCGATATCCTCGAGGCCCATCTGCGAGGGACCATCCTCGCCGATCGATACACCACAGTGCGAACCCACGAAATTCACGTTCGATTGCGATATCGCCCCCATTCGGATCTGATCGAAGGCACGAGTGAAGGAGGTCGCGAACGCCGAAACGAAGGGGACCGTGCGATTTCTGCAGGCCGCACCCGTCACTACACCGACGAGATTCTGCTCAGCAATGAAACACTCGATGAAACGTTCCGGGTCGACGCTCTTGATTTTTTTCCAGCAAACGTCGAGTTCTTCGTGTCACCGTCCAGGGCGATTACTCGGGAATTATTCTTCGCGATTTTTGCAAGGGCGACGCCGTAAGCGAGACGCGTCGCAACCTCGTCCCCGAGCTTGTAACTAGGTGACGTGTCGACCTTGGGGGCGTCCTCGACGAGGGGTTTTTGCGGCCGCAGACCTCCTTGGCACCTCCTTGGCCACGGCGATTAGCTGGTCCTTCGTCACCACCTCGGGATCGAGTCGACCTTTGTCAGCCGCGGCAATGGTCCGACGTACCGGGAACACGCGTCGATGTACCGTTCTAGTTTCGCTTCCACTCGATTGGCGTAGTTGGTCAGAGTCAGGTTGTACTGGCCCAGAGCAGACTGGTTAGTGAAGGCCTGCAATTCCTGGTGTATCCGTGCCGCAAGTCCATACACGTCGTTGACACGGCGAGTCTCCTCGGCGTGTTCTCGCTGCAGGGTTTGGAGGTGGGTGGATACGATGTGCATTTGTTGTCCCACCAACAAAATGTATGATCCGACTCTGATCGTGCAATAGCCTGTCGATCTGCCCCGTGATGTAATGGGCATCGTCCTCGTTGAGCGTCCCGAAAAGCGACTTACTCACACTCCCGACCGATCCGAATGGAGCGGATCGTTTCTTCATCGTGGTGGGGGAAGGGGGCAATCGTACATCCGATCGATCGATTAATCCCCATAGCTCGCCCACAAGATGCCTCGCGTGAGTGAAGCGAGTGAGGAGGTAGTCCTTCCGCAGGTGACAAGCAAGGACAGTGTCGTGCTGCCTTCTCGAAGTACAGGCCCGGAAATGTTGTTGATAAAGGTGATTTGATGAGCTTCTTCCATTGTCGACTCGACGTGAGCGCAACTCAGCAGCAGAAGGACGGAGTAGAGGTTCCGCATAATGTTGTAACAGACGTTCTGGCGGCTTATTCTAACTGAATATTTCCTACGCGTGCGCTAGCTTAATCTTATCGACATGTTTTCGGAATCTCTACCCACTTTTGGTCTCCCAAAAGGACGTTATCCGCCAACCGAGTCGAGAGATTCATGTCGCTGATGACGGCAGACATACACGGAGCGAATTAAAAAGTAATTTTTGTCGTTAATTTTACGGTAAAAATTACCGTGATATATTTCAATGTGGTGACAAGTGAGAAAAACATAATAATTCGTATGCGACAAGTTTTTTTTAACTCACATTACAGAAAATTTCAAATACGTAGCAAAAATTCTACTATACAAGAAGGGTAGAAATTGGAGACAGTAAAATTTAACATGTTTATTCGAAAATGTACCTACTGTCGGCCAAAAATCACCAACCGCACCGTACGCGGTATCCTTACGACACCGCACGGTAAAGCTCACATGCGTCAACCTCAGAAAAAAACTTCTACATTGACTACCTGAGGCAGGGGGACACTCTACAAGAAAGAAGGGGGTTTTTTTTTTAAAATAACCATCTTTGGCTGTAAGGTACATTAAGCTCTTAAGCTCAGATCCTTTTCTTATTGCCTAAAGCGAGGATGAAATAAATTGATTGATAAAAATGAATAATTTGTTATTAAGATTTTTTTTTTCTTTTAAGAAATAAATGTTTTTGTCTGTGGATATTTTGTTTGTTTTTATTTCCGCCATTCTACACCTAAATAACCGTACAAATATTTTTGGCCGGATAGATCAGTGAAATACCCCTATGTGCATCGTAGGCTCAAGTGACGTGACTAATTTGCGCGCATATTATTTCGTCAACATTTGAAATCGTAAAATCGTATTCACTCTTAAAAATTTCATACCTCTGGAGTGAGGATAGTGACTCGTAAATCCTTGTTCGATATTATGAAAAATGAAAATTTACGCAATTTGGAAGAAAAACTATGTTTTTGTGAGAGAGCACCTTTTCCCTCGTAATGACCTTACTGAAGACCAGTTAAATAAATTGAAAATCAATTTTGCACATTTTAAATCGGAAATGAAGAAAGGATGGATTAAAGCTCACAAAAGACCACTGAAACGAGACCGCGCACCCCTACTTGGTATGAAGGGGAATTTTTACCATGCGGTGCCTCAAAATCACCGTACCGAACCGCACGATAATTCTAACCAAGAGCACAATACATTCTCTTACAACACTCATGAAATTTTATAATAAATCTTAAAATAACTGTTATAAAGACGATACTTTTTTATAGAGATTTTTTTAAAAGGCATGATATAATAAAATGCACAGTAAAATTTCGCTGATATTATATATATATTTTTTTTTAATTCAAGTTTTGCGTATTTTGTTACACATCAAAATTTACTAGAAAATCTGGTAAAATGTTCTATCTGAAGACGAAATTTTATTTTATTTTCGTGAAAATCTGTGTTTTTCATCACTGTGTTTTTCTTCTTCTTCAATCTGTGTTTTTCATCATTTCTGTGGTTGTCATCTGGTTACCGTTACTGCACGGTAATTTTTAACATTTAATTCTCTCCGTGTATGCTCGATCGAGGTGGACATTATTTGGGACATGTCCCCTGGCAAGGTTGGGTTTGCCATGACCGGTCGCGAAGGGATTTCGACAGCCAATGGGGCGGTAATTTTAATTCAATAGAAACGAGGGAATATAAATTTAGTTCCGGATTTTTTTTATAATTGAAAAATTTGGAAATTTAGAAATATATAAGAAATTAATAATAATAAATTAAATAAATAAATATATAAGAAATTTAGAAATATATAAGTAAGAAAGTCAAGAATTAATTCGAACACGGAGGGAACACTGTAATTCGGAAACCTTACAATTACACGAACAGGTGGAGATTCTGGATTCACCAATCCTCTCAGAGAACCATCAGTAGCAGTATCCCACCGCTGCCACCAATTTGTTACGTACCGAACGGTACCCCGGGTTTCCCGAGTGAAATATTATTTTGTGGGCTGCTCTGCTCGTCCCATACGGGCCCGAGTTCTCTGGGAGGATGAAGGGGAGGATGCCAGAATATTTTAATGCTTCCGATTATAACATGGTTTATTTATTAATAGTAGCCGACTTACAATGTTGTTAACGCCTGAATGAGTAAACACACATACACACCACACACATACACACTCACTAATTTTAACAATATAGAACTGGCAAATTCGATACAAAGTGATTTAACGGCGCGGCTCGGGTTGTGTTTTCAATTTGAAAGAATGAAATTAGATGTAATAATGAATGCGTCTCTATCGCGGCGGTGTCGACTGCGCACAAGTCTGACAATCCTGTGCAACCACCTTTTGCACCGGGTTCACTAGGGGATACTATCCACCTCCCAAATGCAAGGGAATTATGGTTGCCGCGGAACGCTTTGTGCGTGAGTAGGAATCCGAACCCAGGGAACAACCCTGTAGACGCGGTACTCGCGACACCATTTTAACGACCGAAGACTGACGGACGCGAACCCGTGAAGACGCGGGAGTCTGGGATCGCGACTTGCTTTCGGCCGGAGTTATACCCCAACACCAGGTTACTTCCGTGGCTAGATGGGAACTAAAAATCTTCACCGCCACCGGACCGATGTTAGCTCGGTAGCTATCACTCCGGTGGGGGTTTTTGACAACGTCCACGGAAAGTTGCTCGCTCCCTAGTGGTCGCTCCGGTGGGGGTTTTTGACAACGTCCACGGAAAGTCGCTCGCTCCCAAAGTCCCACGGTCGAACTCCGCGGATCAGGCGATGCTTGATCAGCGGAATTCGATCGGGTACATCCGGTCTCACTATCGGCGTTTCCACACCCGACACCGGATAGAGACACGAGGCGACGAAGTCGTCGGAAAATAATGAAAGTTAAACCGTTAATAAAAACCCAATTATTGATATTATTGAACAAAACATTTAAAGTTTACGGAGACGTGACAGTAACTGTTGATACTACAATACGTTTCGGACGGAAGTTTGTAGTTTTTAACCCTCAGGGTACGACCTATAAAAAAAACCCGTTGAGTACGATCATGGGTTAGACTAACCCGGGAACTTTAATAGGCTGTATCTTGGGTTGTAATTCATCAATTACAACATTTTTTTCCAATAGATCGGACATTTCTTTAGAAGTATGATGTTTTTCTGCGGATTTGTGATACCCTTTTATCAAAAGAAAGTTATAGTTGAAAATATAAACATCCGTCCTAAAATTTTCATCGAAATTCTTTTTTTTCAAAAGCTTGTATTTTTATGAAAGAAAAGATATTGACATTTTATGAGCGGCTTAAGAAAACTAAAAGGTTGTACCTTCAAATGGTTTTAGTCGTTTTTCGATTCACTCAAAAAAAAAATTTTTTTTGAGGTACGAAAATGGGCAATATTTGATGTAGCGAAAAAAAAGTTATTGAATGAATTCATCATAAGTCTCAAAAGAAAACACATTGTATACTGTAGAAAATACTCGTTATACACAATAATAGTATATAATAATTGGGCATTACATAAATACACAACATAAATTGTTTTAACACATTTTTTTTATTGGATTGGCGACAAAGAAATTTTAATTGTACGAGAACAAAAAAAGATCGTTCAATGTGAAAGAAACATACAAAACTGATCTGTTACAAATTATTAGGCGCAAATGCAGCATATTTTTTAGGTATGGTCTCGGCCCATCGGCTTCTCGCATCGGACGCACTTGTAAAATGTTTCGCGGTAAAGCGAACTCGGACACTAATTACATCGTTTTTGTTTGGGCATTTTATTGTCAACCACTTGGTGCCTGATGTCCAATTCTTCTGGAACATGGCCAGCTGTCAAATAATCTTCGACCGTCTTACGTACATAGATGGGCAAAGTGGGAATCCCCAATAAGGGCTTTACGAGTTGCATGCACAACCCCATTATATATGCCTTTCTTTTTATCGGGGAGTTATTTCGATTCAAATGGTATAAGACTTTTTCCTAGCCGTTGTATACTCATGACATTTTTTATCAAAACTGTCCGTGCCACCCTTTGGCTGATTGTAGACGCGTCGCCATTGTACGAAAAAAACAAACAATACATATGAAAAATAAATATTAGAATACACATAGATTCAAAGTTATCCGATCTAAACACATTCAAAATAATACAATTTTACATACCCGTATTTTGGTGTGTAATATGTACGAGATTTCGGGACGACGCCTTCCGCTACACACCCGTTCTCACCGATTATTATCTTTATTATGCGGATTTTTTCACTTTTTAAGTTCAAATATATTACAGGGGTCGTTAACATAATGTACGCCCGTTTCTGAGATTTTTTTTCAAAACGATGGATTTTGTGACGTTCCGTGCGACCTTGGTAAGAATTACCCTGGGGCTCGAATTTCAAATGCGTGCCCTTTCTACACTGGGCGCCGGCTAACGCTGCCAACCGACGTTCCGACAGTTGGGGCCTTAAAGCCCCCGCCCCCGAGTCCGGCCCACCGCCATCGATTCCCACGAAAATAGCGCAACTTCGAAAAATCGCTCGGGTTCCGCTAACTCAGATCGTACCTTGAGGGTTAAATAAGCAATAATTTTGAAAAAGGAATGAATTTATCTACTTCCAAACTACATCCGTAGAATATCTTACTATTTAAAAGTTGAAAACTGAAATAGTGAATAAGTTGACAATAAGTTTTGGAGCGGTCATTGTATCTAAGGTAGCAAACTTTTAGTAGGGCTTGGCCGGGGCCTACATGCCATACTTGGAAAGTTTGTGTATACCTGGGAAGAAAGTTCATGTCTGAGTAGATATGTTCATATATGTTTCAGATATTGTCGAATATGTATCAGATATATTTATATCTGACATTTTCCAGTATCATATATGATTAGGTCTGATCATATTCCACATCACATATGCATATAGAAGATCATATCTGATCAAATGCAGTATCTGGCCTGACCATATATGAACTCATATCTGTTTATATCTAGCTAAGTACCAAGGCGAGTTGGTACCGTAAATTCATATTTGAACATACATGATTTAATATGTGAACGTATCTGTTCGTATAAGATCATATTCGATCAAATACGGTACCAGACTCCGCTATATAGATCTCATATATGTTTTTATCTGGTCAGGTACCAAGGCGAGTTGGCAGCGTGAAACCATATCTGAACATATATGATGTGGTATATGAGCAGGCACGTTCATATAAAATTTTATCCCATCAGATACGATACCAAACCTGGAAAATATACGAAGTCTTATACACTCATACCTTATCGTATATGCAGTTCAGTTGTTCACATATGAAAAAATCTGAATATATGAAACGATATATGAGGATATGAGACGATATCCGATCAGATATGGCACCTCACCTGACTGCATTATATGTGATCATGTGAGTTACTATAATAATTAACGTGTCTATGGAACGCGTGGCATTCGCAGCGTTGCCAAGTCGTCCGCATCAACTCATTCGGCCGATTACGTTTCTTCGCATCTTTCATACTTCGAGCACTCATAAATTGAAATGTTTATGGCCAAAAATTATCATTTTTCTTTCATAATAACCATAAAGCATTCATCTATCATTGTACCGTTTTTGATAAGCTTCGGTCTCGGCATTTTTTCATTATCAACAGAAATATGATGTTCTCCGGGGCCTATCCTATGGAGCACGTGTTAGTAATGCCAGTTTCAAGAGTAGATATCTCGATAATGGGATATCTCGATAAACTGCCAAACTCTCTGTCTCACACGGTTTTTTGCATGTACTATCTCAATAGTTTTAGGAGCATTATCCGGTGAACGGCTTCTCTGTGCGATCGCCCCGAGGACATGCGAAGTCATGAAAGTAAAGTTCTCATCGATAGAATGGTATTCTTTTTTATTACTTCAGTTTTGTTTGGTAGATTTAGAGGGTTTGTATGAACTTTAAATTAAAAAATAGGATTTCTTTATTGCATAGATCCATAGCCTAGGGTCTTAACTTTAATTTGCAGCAAAGATTTTGTAAATTTTCCAAGGATTGACCGAGTTGTGATGATTCTTGTGAAGCCAGATCGCCCCCTGCGTTTTACCCTTTTTTCTTTTGCCCTTTCTTTAAACAGTGTTTATGATACGGTGTCGCGATGAAAGGTCGTCGCTCATTTATAAACCCGGCACCTGACCAATACCGTCCCGCCGCACGGCGTCTACTCGTTGTCAACGGGTGGGTAGCTAGGCGAAGGCATTGTTAACCACCCTAAGGCATTGCTAAGTTACCGAGTAGTTCACTCGCTGTCCGCATATGGACACCTTGCGAGCGAGGCGATTCGGTGACGCTACGGAGTTGACATGTGAGTGCATATGTATAGAAAGCCCATATAGGAAATGACAACCGCTCGAGGCAAGGCGGTGCTGGTCGGATGCCGGGTTGATAAGTGAGCGACGACCTTAAGGCGAAGTAGAAGATCTACCACGTGACATATGAGTGCGAGAGAGATAGCTGAAATTTTCGAACAGAGATTTCTCAGAGATGAATAATATTTAGGGCAAAAGGAAATCATCAAGCTCTCCGTCAGGAAATTCTTCAGAGCCTAATGCTTTGTTTTTCCTAAAAAAATTAAGAATCTATGAGAAAATTGGGTTGGAAAACTTGTGAGGTTATGTTGACCTTGTACATGCCCTTAAGTTGTAACGCAAATCCTCTTCGTCTATTTTCTTATATTCTGTATATATATTTACAGAAGAAAGTCGATAAATATCGAACATCGAACGATGATCCCCTCAGTCCCTCGCCGACAAAAAGGAGCTACACGCTGATTTAAAATCAGCTCAAACGTGTTACATTGTAAAAATCGAATCATCGTTGAAAAAAACAGTCCTATAATAGCGAGTACGATCAACGACAGATGTAAAAGTTCGAAGGAAAGGTACGAATATCGAGGCGATCGGGCGACTATATCGGCCAACTTCACAGTGTACATCGTCGCGACGCAACATCCTCCAGTTTTTCGTCGGAGCTGCGAGATTACGGGATCGAGCGTCAACGGGTAACGAGTAGTGACAACCGGTAATAACTCGTTAAAGCCTCGTACTCCTATCACCCAACCTGTGTAAAATTCTCGCTATTGAGGTGGCTCGGAAAATCGAGAGAAAAAAAAATGCGTCGTTCGAGATCGGCGACATGCGCCTTCGGTGATCGCACGGCCGCGTGACGTCATTTCTCGACTTCGGCCGAGTTCGGTCTTTTCCGCTCGCGTGAATTCGTGCTGCCCCCTCCCCCCTTCACCCCGTCGCCGTAAAACCGTTTTTTCGAACTGCCCGGTACGCACTGGTCTTTTTGCAGAAGTTTCGTGCACTCTCTCGAATAAAAGTAAGCGTGAAAAGCGAATGGTCGACGAGTGAAATTGGAAACGACAATTGTCGTGTATGCGATAATACAAACGAATCGGGAAGTGAGAGATCCGCGTAAATTGCCGGGTTACCGGGTAACGCTTGAGTACCGAGGCTGGCCGCCGGTTGCGTTGAAAGAGCGTGTGCGCGCGCCGCCAGTAGGCGGAGCCAGAATCTACGGTGAGTTCGTCGTAACTCACACGCGCGCGCCCGCGCTCCAAAGTTCCGTGCGCGTTATATTGTACACACATCGCGGCGGCAAGAGAGAGAGATTGAGATACACCGGCCAATGGCCGACCCAACGTTGTCGCGCGCCGTGTACGTTTTGCCCGCGCAAACACTTTCTCGCACGTATTCACGATTTAGTAGTGATAATTGAGCCGATATTACACGTTATTGGTACGCACATCCGGCCACTGACGCGGCCCTCCGCCGATACTTCCCCCTCAACCAGTTATTTGTTTTCCGTTTTATTTTTGTTTTACTTTTTCATCACGTCTTTTCTCTCGCGCGCATCGCGCCATTTATACACGCGACACGAAAAAAAAATAAAAACAAGTGATTTTGCTTCGAGTGTGTCGCGCGGCCGACGAGAAAAGAATTAAAAAATAGCGATACAGCTGCGTAATTTCGTGGGGACATCGGCAACGGAAGAAACGAGTATGTCTCTGATAATAACTATGCATAAAGATATCGTACATATGCATATGGGTATGCGTATGTATGGGTATATTCGTGTGTGTGTGTGTGCGTCTATAGATATAAATATATTTTTACGGCTCCTCGCTCCGCGGGAACTCGACTTTGGTATATCTACGCTATCTCAATGGAATTACATTCCCTCTCGCGTAAGTTTGGTGCCCCGATCCCGATTACGATCCCGCGTCCCGCGCCATCTCCGCTCCCCCCCCCCCCCCCTCCTTCGGACCGCTTATCTATGACCTTTCTTTTTGCTTAAATATTTTTCTCCGGCATATACGTAACGCCTAATCAGAATCTCGCATGCATTCTCCGAGTGTTTACCGCTGAAATAGACGCCGCTCGAGATCTCCCCCCCCCCTTTTCCTGGCGCTCATTTCCCCACCGCTTTCCCCTCGGCGACTGCATTCCCGCGATGTTTTGTATACCGCGTATAAATTTCGGTAACTTCCCCTCTCTTTCTCGCTGCGTCTTTGGCTCTCGCTTGCTCTCAATCTCCCGCGTAGATGATCGCCGTGACCGTATGCAAATTCCTCATAGCAGCAGGTGATCCGGCTATTCGAGCTTCTAGAAAATTCAAGAGTTTACATTGATGGTTTTCATGAGCATTATAATAATTTTTGCTCTTCTGCCTTGAAGCGCCATCATATAGATATAACACATGATAACTTTTGATGGATGTTTTTCTATGTGTATGTATATGCTGTGTCTTTTGGGCTAGTTTCGAAAGAATTCTACAGTTTGCCAACAATCGTCAGCCTGTTGGTATATTTTTTGTTTCCGGTCTGGTTACGCAGCTGATGCGAAAAAGTTTGAGTCGTAGGGCTTGTTGTCATAATTCATCGGGGCTCTCGTATTGCAGATTGTTATGAAAAAATTCGAAAAGACATGATGTCAGAGGCTTTAAAAGTTTGCACATCAATCTTTTGGACAGATTTGAAACGGTTGCTGGGATGAAACGTAAACGGAGCACTCAGAATTCCTGTATCCGTAATTGAGAATTTATAGAGATGGAGGCGAGTGGGATGTGGTTTAGGAAATAAATTAGAAGGCAGCTCACTATGGAGTATTTGAAAAATGTATCTCCATAGAAAAAGTACTCTTTCGAGTATCTGTTCTGCATTCATGAAAAATAATATGAATGAAGGTGCAGAGTTGGTCATCGAACTTATTAATATAAACACAGTAGCGAAGTATTAGAAAAAGTTAAGCAGAATAATTGCTGTAGTAACAATTAGTCACAATCATAATTCCAATGGATAAAACACCGTGGGTGGGTGTGAGCGAGGGGACGACAAAAGTTTGCGAAGAGGACTACACGAGTACAGGGATTGCTAATTTTTGTCTCTCCCATCCACAGTTCATCGTTTAGGTGTGTTTGCGATCTGACGCAAAGATGGTCGAGTCGGATCACGGAGAAGCGGCGGAGGAGATGAAGACGATGCCCTTGTCGGGTGGTGGAGACGCCGAGATGAAGAAAATGGAATTGGCAGGCAAGAGGCAACGAGAGGATTCATCGGAGGACGATAACCATGAGCCTCTGCCGAGCAAGAGACAACGCAGCGAAGTCAACGATCGCGCGTCAGATGCTGACAGGGACAAAACATCCGAGCCGATGCACAAGGCCAATGGCAACAGCAACGCGCTCAACAATGAAGATAATATGAACGCAGATGAGGAGGAGGAAGAAGACGAGGAGGAGGAGGAGTTGTCAAACGAAAATGCGAAAATCACATCAATGAATTCCAATGAAAAACTGGATGACGTTGATTCCTCAGGGGAAAAGGACAACGGGGATAAAGCACACAACGAAGCGTCAACCACCAATGACGATGCGGAGCAGAAGAGCAAGGGTGTCGATGATAAAGACGCGAAAGAGGATAACGCGGAAAAGGTAATCGGCAGTTGTTACCAGAGTATTGCGCGACCGTCTTTTTGTTTGATTTGTGATTTGATTACGATATGCAAAAAAAACTATATTTCTGATGTTTCGCCGTACGGCCTTGGGGTGCTTAGCGGTCCCTTGTCTTTTCTATCCAAGGCATTTGCACAAGGGCACAGGGAAACTGCGAAAAGCATGTGCTGATGCAAGTGACTAAAGTTCCACTGGGTTTCATTTGCGTTCATAATCGAAAACTCAGTGAGACTGCGTGCAAACAAGCGATCGCCCATCCCAGTATTGGCCGAGGCCAACACTGCTCGGCGAAAGCGTACGGAGGAACATTGGGGAGAAAAAAACCGTTGACTCAAGTTGCATTTCGAATTTTCAGAACGCCGCGGGCTCCGAGGAGAAAGCTGAGGAGGACGAGGAAGACGACGACGGGGTTTCGTCGAGCAAGCCGAAGGGCTCGGAGGAGAAGCCGCCCGGCAAGCCGAGCGTGAGCAAATCGAGAACCAAAGATCCCGAGGTTGTGGACGGTCTCGAGATGTCGGTCGAGTGCGCCAGCGACAAGGAGGAGTCGAGCTCGGACGCGGAGAACGACGAGGAGAAGAAAAAAACGAGGCCGAAAACGATAATCGTAAAGGCGAAGCCAAACGAGTCGGAGCTCGACGCGAGTACATCCGAGGCGGAAAAGTCGGAGGAGGTTGAGGAGAAGGAAGAGAAAAAGACGAAGAAGGTCGCGACGAAAGGTGCTAAAGCGACGCCGGAGGGCAAAGGACGAAAGAGGGGGAAGAAGAAGGGCTTCACGAAAGTTGTGGTCTCGGGTAGTGACGAGTCGGACGACGACGCCTCCGAAGACGAGGACTACAGTCCTCGTACCAAAAAGAAAATGAAGAAGACATCCCCGGCTAAGAAAACACCCGCCAAAACGCCCGGCAAGAGACGCGGCAGAGCGCCCAAAAAAGTCGTCAAACAATCGGAGGACGAGCACTCGGACGAGCAGGACGACGACGAACAAAAATCGAAGAAGCCCAAGGAAAAGGCTCGCAAGAAGTCGGTAGGCAGCGAGGAAGAGGAGAAGAGCGACGACGAGGTCAGCGAAGCCGTACGGAAGAATGGAAAGAAGAATAGCAAAGCCGTGAGTATATGTTTGGTAAAGGACTACAAGATAACGCGCTCCGAGTGCGTCTCGGAGGAATACGCGTGAGGGTTCCGGAGCTCGTTAGCTATACGCTTCACGGTTCTTCGTAAACTTGGGACCCAAAGAACAGGTCGATGTTTAATATTCTTTTCGGATGAGGGCATTGGGATGACGAGGTCGGGATTTTACACGCAATCAATACACAGCCTTGTCAATTATGAGTTTTTTTTTTTAAATTGAAGAATATTGATAAACAATGAAGTTATTATTTAAACAAATGACCACTGTTGACTTGACCAATTGGCGTAGCTGGTTGTGGAAACCAGACTGATCCAAAATTATGATTAAAAAATGTACTTTTAGTATGGCAATCAAACTTTCATACGGTTGAATACTTTTTTGAAAATTACCAAAGTTGCAAGCTTAAAAACTTTGATTTTCGGTAGCTAAACCACTTCATTGCGAGAGGGGGGTTGGGGGGGGGGGGCAAATGGCCATGACGAAATGACAAGGGTTATTAGTGCCTACGAAACCTTCAGAAAAAAAATAACCTTGTTATTTGTATTTCATTAACTGTAAATAACTTTCAGCGACCGGAAGACGACAGGAGGATACAGGCTCTGAAGAAGTATTTGCCCATGGCCGGTATAACAATAAAATCGTACGAGCAATTTTGGGCTGGTTGTAAAACGAATACGGCGCGTTTGGCCCGTATGAAGGAGGCGCTCGCCCTGCATGGAGTTGTTGGCAGGCCGACAATGGACAAATGCAAGAAAGCAAAGGCGCGAATGGAACTTAAAAAAGACGTCGAATCTTTGGGTCCGGTTGAAAATATTAACGAAGGTACAGTCTCCCGATACGCTAATGATTACTCGTCGTAGAAAAAGTAGAACATTTATCGGGAACATCTGCGACCTTTTGTTCCCCAAAGTGTCTTCAACGTTTTTTAGGGAGTACAAGACGATATTGTCTTGCCCAAACGAACACGTGGTGTTAAAGTTTTCATCGTTGAAATGCAACGAAAGTTTTTTTTCTTATCGACCAATAGTTTTCTTTTAGCACATTCTAGCTGTGGAAATTAGTAAAACGTTCCGAACGATAGTTATTGGAGAAATGTAACCTAAATTATCAGAAGAATAGCCTAGGCGAGAATAAAAAAAAAAAAATTGTTGCATTACATCGATGCAGACTTCAAGACCATCGAAACAAAAAAACATTCGAGACAATGTTTCATCGTCGTTTTCTCAAGGGCGGTAGGAGCGAAAGGGTAAAAGCCCGTAAGGGCCTAGGAAGGGATATTAGAAAATTAAAAGAAAAAACGCCTTGTACCGCACTTGATTTTTAAACTGCGTTTCTATCGGCTGAAAGGACGATAAACTTTATCGTGTCTCATCGGAATAATCATACCGGAAGAACCTCCCGAGGCAATTTGCCCGACACTCTTCAACTTCGTGCCTTGTACACGTTTCTTAGAGACTCAAGGAGTTCCTTTCGCGGAGGGCCGTATTTTGTGGGGGCATAGGAGGGCCGTATTTTGTGGGGGCATAGGAGGGCCCTTCTGAATCATTGGTAAATCAAAGTGGCACTTAATAAAAAAAAAGTCACAACGTATTGTTATACCCAACGATAAACTGGAACAAAACATTGCGCGCTAATTTAGTAGAATAAGACATTTTTACATTTTCTCTGAAAAGTCGCGGTTAAAAATATTCTTCTGTTCGTGACGTTTTTTAAAGTTTTATTATCAATATTTTCTTGAAACATTCGGTGACGCCCTCTTTATTGTCGTTACGGGATCTCTAGATTTTTTAGACGCGTCAGCCGCTTATATCGGACATCTAGGGTTATTTAGGGTTATATACATTATTAGATAGAAATGTGGCCAGCGTTCCATCTCCATAAAGTGCCGTATAAATGAGACGATTTTTAGAGTCGTAATTTTTCGTTGAAGGTTCAGTAACTTAGCTTGGAATTTTACCAGTATACTGGGGTGTGTTTCACTTAATTATAGGCGAAATTCAGTTTATCGTTAAATATTCCGGTTCGTAAAAGGAATTCCTTAAGCCGCCACTTCAGCTCTTTAAAAAGGCTAACAATAATTGTTTCAACCAGCGCAATGAAAGCAGTAAAACATTGAATTGGAAAACTTTATACATTACTTTATACAGTTTTAAGTGGACAGAATTTGTAAAAAAATTAATTGAAAATGGCGGCGTCAGTGTCCAAAATCGCCGCGTACTTCTCGTGCAAGGTGTTCCGCGACCAGAAAGATTTCTCCTATAGTTTTCAACGTAGAACAAAAAAACCAAAAAATCTATAATATATATCCAAAATGCTGTAGAACTGCGTAAGGAAATTAGAAAATACCTGCTACAAAAAAGGTAGTGTAGATTTGAATGACATTGAATTTTGGATTGTTGGAATGCACTGAAAATGATTCTTTTTTCAATTGCTCGAATTTCTTTAGGCAAATTAAGGTTATGAAAATCGTTCCATCACTTTTCAAATCGCTTGTTTAGAGATTTATCATTCAAATATGCAAAAAAAGATTTTGTAACATAGCAAAAATGTGAAAACAAAAATATAAGAAACAATTTTCGTTGCATTCCAACGATGGAAACTTTAGGACCATAGCTTTGAATGAAAAATTAATTGTTTAACAAAAAATCACACGAGTAATTGTTAAAAAAAATGAATAACCAATCGAAAATTCTGTACGCCCTTCCATGGAGACCACACTTGAGAATATACGTTTGATGCCAGTTGAAAAAACACGTGTTTGAGAAATCGCGTTTAAACTTTGAACTAACATTTAGCAATATAAATGTTTGATGTGCCTTCAATCTGCAATTCCAGCATCATACATTTGGCCCGTGAACTGACCATGGTCCTCTCTCTGTTCTATATTAAAAATTTGTCAATCCTCCATTGGCTTTACCCGCTGAACATCGTCCTCACAGAGAAACCTTAATCGGCGACAGAATAACGAATCAATGTGGAAGTTGCCGCTTCGCACGAGCGTTTGCTTTTTTTTTTACCAAAGCATTCTCTCACAATAACTGGAGGGGAAAAAAACCGAATGATAAAATTTCCTCAATGTTTCATGTCCGGCGTTTAAAGGACGAGTGACACGAGCGAGGGGAGGCGGCAAGGCGGCCACATCACCGAAGGCGGATACGCCGTCGCGACGGGAATCACGAGGCGGTTACAAGAGGGTGTCAACGTTGGTTGACAGTGATTCGGAGTGACACGCGCGCTTGATCAGTCTTTCGGCGCCTATGAGGGATGCGCAAAATTCGTCGAACGAAAATCGCCCAGAATGAATATTTTTCTTTCGCTCTGCAGCAAGTACCTAATTATAGAATCTACAATTATATATAGATATATGCGATGATTGCGAGGAGGGAAAACAGGAGGATATTAAGGACACACACGAGACAGGCGAAACGAGAGACAAAACAAAAACAAATATGAAGAACAAGCATAATTAAACTGCACATAAGAGGGTGCTCGTATTCACGGGGAGATTGAATGGGCGATTGTTCAACGAGGTCCATCAGAATTAACGACGCCGCGACGCTGTGAAATCGGGCTTCATCAATGAAACAGGAAAACGAATATCAATGCGAGCAAAAAAACAACAAAAACGAGACAAAAAATACTTAAAAAAAAACAAAAGAAAGCATACTTGGCGTCGACCTTCCACGATCGTTCAAAATTAAGTTTAACAAATTTTAACTAGACGAAAGCACGGGTCGCTGCCCGATTTCCGGATTTGCGGGTGTGCTTTTGTGTTTTGCGTGTGCGTGTGAGTGTGCGTGCGCGCGTGAGTGTGCGAGTATTTCTGCTCCCGAGTTTGTACATTGAAGATTGTTTCTGCCATGTCCAATTGTGCATATAAATATATCCACATCTTCGATAGAGCGGCCCCGGAGGGCGAAAAAAAACAACAAAAAAATAAAAATAAACCATTAACGTCGAATAACGTCGTCCGCTTCACGCGTCGGGTGGGCGACTGAAAATATTTTGGTACATATTCCGGCAAAAAAAATCTTTTGTACTGGCTTCGCTAAGAATATAAATGATGACGTGAGACGAGAAAATGAGCGAAAACAAGAAGGAGAAAAAGGAGGAGGAACAATTAAAAGGAAAATACTAAAAAGTAAGGATAAAATATTTGGCATGGAAATATATGTCGAACGGCGAATCTTACACATCCCGGAATGAAAGATCGAGTTCAACACTTATTTTTTATGAATTATTATTATTATTTTTTGTTAATTACTTAGATTCGAATGACTGCAATGCGTCTACGCTCGTTTTTCGCCGACCATTGAAGAAAATAAAGATTCAAACAAATGAAACGAACATTTTCAACGCCACGATGCTCCATCGTTCAAACGAAACGTGTTTTTTTTCCTGCTTTCAACTTCTCTTCGCCGAAGGACACAGTCCGTTGTTTGCACACGGGTCAACCACCGCTCGTTTTGTTTCGAACACATTTATAATTGGTAATTTCATTTTTATTTCATCTCGTTCAATATCGAGTAATAACACTGAAAAAGTTTATAAAAAACGTGAATAGTGTAAGTGTTTTTGGAGCAAAATGAATCGGAAGACAGTCTTGAAGAAGAACGCTGCACTCGATTTTTTCCCTCGCGGTTTTTTTTACTTTGAACCACATAGTTCTCGGGTTATCTCGCACTTTTGAAAATTTCACGACTTTACGAAACGCTGAATAACCTCGCGGACACAAAAAATCGGTCGTAAATCTGACCTTTCGACTCCCTCTACAAATTGCTGCTGCCATTCCTCAAAAAGTAGACAAGCGAGTTCATAAGAGTAGAAAAATGGTACAAAAACACCCATGCTCAATGTCATCCAATGAGTGGACAAAAGTACGAGATAATATTTCAAAAAGCACCACAGAGGAGCTATTCGTTCAAATATCCCTTTACGCCTTTCTTTCAGCTGAGCTCTGCAGCTTTTCGTGCGGATTGAAAATGCCTCAAGTATAATGTACATGAAGTTTGCATCGTTGCTATCCAACGATTTCATTTTTTTTTCGATTTTTTAATTTTCTAATTTTTCTTGGTCAATTCGGCTCTAGCTGGTAAAAAAATATGGTAAAATGAAGAAAAAGCATTAATGACCACCGGGACCAACCCGTATAGGGGGTGAATCTTCAAAAAAAAACAAAAAAAAATTCTATGTCCTGCGCGTTTGATATAATCGTTTTTTTTGTTGGCGTTACGTGGAAAGTGGCCCAAAAGACGCCTCTCAAAAAAATACCGACCTTCTAAATGTTCCGGAACACACCCTTTTTGGGGGGTGAATCTTGAAAAAAACAAAAAAAAAATCTATGTCCTGCGCGTTTGATATAATCGTTTTTTTTATTGGCGTTGCGTGAAAAGTGGCCCAAAAGACGCCTCTCAAAAAAATACCGACGCTCTAAATGTTCCGGAACACACCCTTATCGGGGGGTGAATCTTGAAAAAAAACAAAAAAAATTCTATGTCCTGCGTGTTCGATATAATCGTTTTTTTTATTGGCGTTGCGTGGAAAGTGACCCAAAAGGCGCCTCTCAAAAAAATACCGACCCTCTAAATGTTCCGGAACACACCCTTATCGGGGGATGAATCTTGAAAAAACCAATAAAAAAATTCTATGTCCTGCGCGTTTGATATAATCGTTTTTTTTATTGGCGTTGCGTGGAAAGTGGCCCAAAAGGCGCCTCTCAAAAAAATACCGACCCTCTAAATGTTCCGGAACACACCCTTATCGGGGGGTGAATCTTGAAAAAAACGAAAAAAAATTCTATGTCCTGCGCGTTCGATATAATCGTTTTTTTATTGGCGTTGCGTGGAAAGTGGCCCAAAAGGCGCCTCTCAAAAAAATACCGACCTTCTAAATGTTCTGGAACACACCCTTATCGGGGGGTGAATCTTGAAAAAAACATAAAAATATTCTATGTCCTGCGCGTTCGATATAATCGTTGTTTTTATTGGCGTTGCGTGGAAAGTGGCCCAAAAGGCGCCTCTAAAAAAAATACCGACCTTCTAAATGTTCCGGAACACACCCTTTTTGGGGGGTGAATCTTGAAAAAAACAAAAAAAAAATCTATGTCCTGCGCGTTTGATATAATCGTTTTTTTTATTGGCGTTGCGTGAAAAGTGGCCCAAAAGACGCCTCTCAAAAAAATACCGACGCTCTAAATGTTCCGGAACACACCCTTATCGGGGGGTGAATCTTGAAAAAAACCAAAAAAATTCTATGTCCTGCGTGTTCGATATAATCGTTTTTTTTATTGGCGTTGCGTGGAAAGTGGCCCAAAAGGCGCCTCTCAAAAAAATACCGACCCTCTAAATGTTCCGGAACACACCCTTATCGGGGGATGAATCTTGAAAAAACCAATAACAAAATTCTATGTCCTGCGCGTTTGATATAATCGTTTTTTTTATTGGCGTTGCGTGGAAAGTGGCCCAAAAGGCGCCTCTCAAAAAAATACCGACCCTCTAAATGTTCCGGAACACACCCTTATCGGGGGGTGAATCTTGAAAAAAACGAAAAAAAATTCTATGTCCTGCGCGTTCGATATAATCGTTTTTTTTATTGGCGTTGCGTGGAAAGTGGCCCAAAAGGCGCCTCTCAAAAAAATACCGACCTTCTAAATGTTCCGGAACACACCCTTTTTGGGGGGTGAATCTTGAAAAAAACAAAAAAAAATCTATGTCCTGCGCGTTTGATATAATCGTTTTTTTTATTGGCGTTGCGTGAAAAGTGGCCCAAAAGACGCCTCTAAAAAAAATACCGACGCTCTAAATGTTCCGGAACACACCCTTATCGGGGGGTGAATCTTGAAAAAAACAAAAAAAATTCTATGTCCTGCGTGTTCGATATAATCGTTTTTTTTATTGGCGTTGCGTGGAAAGTGGCCCAAAAGGCGCCTCTCAAAAAAATACCGACCCTCTAAATGTTCCGGAACACACCCTTATCGGGGGATGAATCTTGAAAAAACCAATAAAAAAATTCTATGTCCTGCGCGTTTGATATAATCGTTTTTTTTATTGGCGTTGCGTGGGAAGTGGCCCAAAAGGCGCCTCTCAAAAAAATACCGACCCTCTAAATGTTCCGGAACACACCCTTATCGGGGGGTGAATCTTGAAAAAAACGAAAAAAAATTCTATGTCCTGCGCGTTCGATATAATCGTTTTTTTTATTGGCGTTGCGTGGAAAGTGGCCCAAAAGGCGCCTCTCAAAAAAATACCGACCTTCTAAATGTTCCGGAACACACCCTTTTTGGGGGGTGAATCTTGAAAAAAACAAAAAAAAATCTATGTCCTGCGCGTTTGATATAATCGTTTTTTTTATTGGCGTTACGTGGAAAGTGGCCCAAAAGACGCCTCTCAAAAAAATACCGACCTTCTAAATGTTCCGGAACACACCCTTTTTGGGGGGTGAATCTTGAAAAAAAAAAAAAAAAATCTATGTCCTGCGCGTTTGATATAATCGTTTTTTTTATTGGCGTTGCGTGAAAAGTGGCCCAAAAGACGCCTCTCAAAAAAATACCGACCTTCTAAATGTTCCGGAACACACCCTTATCGGGGGGTGAATCTTGAAAAAAACGAAAAAAAATTCTATGTCCTGCGCGTTCGATATAATCGTTTTTTTTATTGGCGTTGCGTGGAAAGTGGCCCAAAAGGCGCCTCTCAAAAAAATACCGACCTTCTAAATGTTCCGGAACACACCCTTTTTGGGGGGTGAATCTTGAAAAAAACAAAAAAAAATCTATGTCCTGCGCGTTTGATATAATCGTTTTTTTTATTGGCGTTGCGTGAAAAGTGGCCCAAAAGACGCCTCTAAAAAAAATACCGACGCTCTAAATGTTCCGGAACACACCCTTATCGGGGGGTGAATCTTGAAAAAAACAAAAAAAATTCTATGTCCTGCGTGTTCGATATAATCGTTTTTTTTATTGGCGTTGCGTGGAAAGTGGCCCAAAAGGCGCCTCTCAAAAAAATACCGACCCTCTAAATGTTCCGGAACACACCCTTATCGGGGGATGAATCTTGAAAAAACCAATAAAAAAATTCTATGTCCTGCGCGTTTGATATAATCGTTTTTTTTATTGGCGTTGCGTGGGAAGTGGCCCAAAAGGCGCCTCTCAAAAAAATACCGACCCTCTAAATGTTCCGGAACACACCCTTATCGGGGGGTGAATCTTGAAAAAAACGAAAAAAAATTCTATGTCCTGCGCGTTCGATATAATCGTTTTTTTTATTGGCGTTGCGTGGAAAGTGGCCCAAAAGGCGCCTCTCAAAAAAATACCGACCTTCTAAATGTTCCGGAACACACCCTTTTTGGGGGGTGAATCTTGAAAAAAACAAAAAAAAATCTATGTCCTGCGCGTTTGATATAATCGTTTTTTTTATTGGCGTTACGTGGAAAGTGGCCCAAAAGACGCCTCTCAAAAAAATACCGACCTTCTAAATGTTCCGGAACACACCCTTTTTGGGGGGTGAATCTTGAAAAAAAAAAAAAAAAATCTATGTCCTGCGCGTTTGATATAATCGTTTTTTTTATTGGCGTTGCGTGAAAAGTGGCCCAAAAGACGCCTCTAAAAAAAATACCGACGTTCTAAATGTTCCGGAACACACCCTTATCGGGGGGTGAATCTTGAAAAAAACAAAAAAAATTTTGTCCTACGTGTTCGATATAATCGTTTTTTTTTATTGGCGTTGCGTGGAAAGTGGCCCAAAAGGCGCCTCTCAAAAAAATACCGACCCTCTAAATGTTCCGGAACACACCCTTATCGGGGGATGAATCTTGAAAAAACCAATAAAAAAATTCTATGTCCTGCGCGTTTGATACAATCGTTTTTTTTATTGGCGTTGCGTGGAAAGTGGCCCAAAAGGCGCCTCTCAAAAAAATACCGACCCTCTAAATGTTCCGGAACACACCCTTATCGGGGGGTGAATCTTGAAAAAAACGAAAAAAAATTCTATGTCCTGCGCGTTTGATATAATCGTTTTTTTTATTGGCATTACGTGGAAAGTGGCCCAAAAGACGCCTCTCAAAAAAATACCGACCTTCTAAATGTTCCGGAACACACCCTTTTTGGGGGGTGAATCTTGAAAAAAACAAAAAAAAAATCTATGTCCTGCGCGTTTGATATAATCGTTTTTTTTATTGGCGTTGCGTGGAAAGTGGCCCAAAAGGCGGCTCTCAAAAAAATACCGACCATCTAAATGTTCCGGAACACACCCTCATCGGGGGGTGAATCTTGAAAAAAAAAAAAAAATTCTATGTCCTGCGCGTTTGATATAATCGTTTTTTTTATTGGCGTTGCGTGGAAAGTGGCCTAAAAAGCGCCTCCCAAAAAAATAGCGACCCTCTAAATGTTCCGGAACACACCCTTATCGGGGGGTGAATCTTGAAAAAAAACAAAAAAATTTTCTATGTCCTGCGCGTTTGATATAATCGTTTTTTTTATTGGCGTTGCGTGGAAAGTGGCCCAAAAGGCGCCTCTCAAAAAAATACCGACCTTCTAAATATTCCGGAACACACCCTTATCGGGGGGTGAATCTTGAAAAAAACAAAAAAAAATTCTATGTCCTGCGCGTTCGATATAATCGTTTTTTTTATTGGCGTTGCGTGGAAAGTGGCCCAAAAGGCGCCTCTCAAAAAAATACCGACCCTCTAAATGTTCCGGAACACACCCTTATCGGGGGGTGAATCTTGAAAAAACCAATAAAAAAATTCTATGTCCTGCGCGTTTGATATAATCGTTTTTTTTATTGGCGTCGCGTGGGAAGTGGCCCAAAAGGCGCCTCTCAAAAAAATACCGACCATCTAAATGTTCCGGAACACACCCTCATCGGGGGGTGAATCTTGAAGAAAAAAAAAAAATTCTATGTCCTGCGCGTTTGATATAATCGTTTTTTTTTTGCGTTGCGTGGAAAGTGGCCCAAAAGGCGCCTCTCAAAAAAATACCGACCCTCTAAATGTTCCGGAACACACCCTTATCGGGGGGTGAATCTTGAAAAAAACGAAAAAAAATTATATGTCCTGCGCGTTCGATATAATCGTTTTTTTTATTGGCGTTGCGTGGAAAGTGGCCCAAAAGGCGCCTCTCAAAAAAATACCGACCTTCTAAATGTTCCGGAACACACCCTTATCGGGGGGTGAATCTTGAAAAAAAACAAAAAAAAATGCTATGTCCTGCGCGTTCGATATAATCGTTTTTTTTATTGGCGTTGCGTGGAAAGTGGCCCAAAAGGCGGCTCTCAAAAAAATACCGACCCTCTAAATGTTCCGGAACACACCCTCATCGGGGGGTGAATCGTGAAAAAAAAAAAAAAAATTCTATGTCCTGCGCGTTTGATATAATCGTTTTTTTTATTGTCGTTGCGTGGAAAGTGGCCCAAAAGACGCCTCTCAAAAAAATACCGACCTTCTAAATGTTCCGGAACACACCCTTTTTGGGGGGTGAAACTTGAAAAAAACAACAAAAAAAATCTATGTCCTGCGCGTTTGATATAATCGTTTTTTTTATTGGCGTTGCGTGGAAAGTGGCCCAAAAGGCGGCTCTCAAAAAAATACCGACCTTCTAAATGTTCCGGAACACACCCTTTTTGGGGGGTGAATCTTGAAAAAAACAAAAAAAAATCTATGTCCTGCGCGTTTGATATAATCGTTTTTTTTTATTGGCGTTACGTGGAAAGTGGCCCAAAAGACGCCTCTCAAAAAAATACCGACCTTCTAAATGTTCCGGAACACACCCTTTTTGGGGGGTGAATCTTGAAAAAAACAAAAAAAAAATCTATGTCCTGCGCGTTTGATATAATCGTTTTTTTTATTGGCGTTGCGTGAAAAGTGGCCCAAAAGACGCCTCTAAAAAAAATACCGACGCTCTAAATGTTCCGGAACACACCCTTATCGGGGGGTGAATCTTGAAAAAAACAAAAAAAATTCTATGTCCTGCGTGTTCGATATAATCGTTTTTTTTATTGGCGTTGCGTGGAAAGTGGCCCAAAAGGCGCCTCTCAAAAAAATACCGACCCTCTAAATGTTTCGGAACACACCCTTATCGGGGGATGAATCTTGAAAAAACCAATAAAAAAATTCTATGTCCTGCGCGTTTGATATAATCGTTTTTTTTATTGGCGTTGCGTGGAAAGTGGCCCAAAAGGCGCCTCTCAAAAAAATACCGACCCTTTAAATGTTCCGGAACACACCCTTATCGGGGGGTGAATCTTGAAAAAAACGAAAAAAAATTCTATGTCCTGCGCGTTTGATATAATCGTTTTTTTTATTGGCGTTACGTGGAAAGTGGCCCAAAAGACGCCTCTCAAAAAAATACCGACCTTCTAAATGTTCCGGAACACACCCTTTTTGGGGGGTGAATCTTGAAAAAAAAACAAAAAAAAAATCTATGTCCTGCGCGTTTGATATAATCGTTTTTTTTATTGGCGTTGCGTGGAAAGTGGCCCAAAAGGCGCCTCTCAAAAAAATACCGACCCTTTAAATGTTCCGGAACACACCCTTATCGGGGGGTGAATCTTGAAAAAAACGAAAAAAAATTCTATGTCCTGCGCGTTTGATATAATCGTTTTTTTCATTGGCGTTGCGTGGAAAGTGGCCCAAAAGGCGGCTCTCAAAAAAATACCGACCATCTAAATGTTCCGGAACACACCCTCATCGGGGGGTGAATCTTGAAAAAAACAAAAAAAAATTCTATGTCCTGCGCGTTTGATATAATCGTTTTTTTTATTGGCGTTGCGTGGAAAGTGGCCTAAAAGGCGCCTCTCAAAAAAATACCGACCCTCTAAATGTTCCGGAACACACCCTTATCGGGGGGTGAATCTTGAAAAAAAAACAAAAAAAAATTCCATGTCCTGTGCGTTTGATATAATCGTTTTTTTTATTGGCGTTGCGTGGAAAGTGGCCCAAAAGGCGCCTCTCAAAAAAATACCGACCCTCTAAATGTTCCGGAACACACCCTTATCGGGGGGTGACTCTTGAAAAAAACGAAAAAAAAATTCTATGTCCTGCGCGTTCGATATAATCGTTTTTTTTATTGGCGTTGCGTGGAAAGTGGCCCAAAAGGCGCCTCTCAAAAAAATACCGACCTTCTAAATGTTCCGGAACACACCCTTATCGGGGGGTGAATCTTGAAAAAAAAACAAAAAATAATTCTATGTCCTGCGCGTTTGATATAATCGTTTTTTTTATTGGCGTTGCGTGGAAAGTGGCCCAAAAGGCGGCTCTCAAAAAAATACCGACCATCTAAATGTTCCGGAACACACCCTCATCGGGGGGTGAATCTTGAAAAAAACAAAAAAAAATTCTATGTCCTGCGCGTTTGATATAATCGTTTTTTATATTGGCGTTGCGTGGAAAGTGGCCTAAAAAGCGCCTCCGAAAAAAATAGCGACCCTCTAAATGTTCCGGAACATGTCCTTATCGGGGGGTGAATCTTGAAAAAAAAAAAAAAATTCTATGTCCTGCGCGCTTGATATAATCGTTTCTTTTATTGGCGTTGCGTGGAAAGTGGCCCGAAAGGCGCATCTCAAAAAAATACCGACCCTCTAAATGTTCCGGAACACACCCTTATCTGGGGGTCAATCTTGAAAAAAACAAAAAAAATGCTATGTCCTGCGCGTTTGATAGAATCGTTTTTTTTATTGGCGTTGCGTGGGAAGTGGCCCATAAACGCACCTCCCACAAAAATGCCGACCTCCTAAATGTTCCGGAAGACACCCTTATCGGGGGGTGAATTTTTTTTGACCAAATTAGGCCTCCAAAATTGCTTCAACTTTTCTCAGGAATCGTTTTTAGATATTTCCAGCCTGAATAAAATTGAAGTGTCTAATCTATAATAAGACTAAGTAGAAACGTTGACAGGGTTTTTACAGCCTAAGGGACATTCATAAAACACGTGACGCAAATTTTATCAATATTCGACCCCCCTCCCCCCCTCTGTGACGTTTCGCGACGGGTGCCGGTGCCCCCCCCCCCCTGCCGCTCCTGAAAATTACGTGACATGGAGGCCGACCCCCCCTTCTGCTCCCGTTTTTCTTTCAACAAAAAGAAGCAAGTAAAATATTTAAACTAAAAATTTTAATAAGCTATTTCAGAACGAACAATTTATGTTATTTACTTTAAGTAAATATATATGTAATATATTAGAACGTATAATTTATACGTTTATTTAAACAATTATCTCACGAAATTTTACACTTTCCAAAAATTTGTCTAATAATTCGTCAGATAATTTTTAATAACAAATGAATTATGCAATATAAAAAAAATCCTACGTACTTCCATAAACAATGTATTTTTCAAGATATATTCAACATTTCAAGTGAATCGGTTGAAAATTGTCTGAGTTATGTTTCCGGCCAACTTAAAAAATGCAGTTTCGAGATAACGCGGCACAGCCGCCATTTTGAAATTCATCGCTTAAAAAAATTATTGTATACAGTCACCGATATGTATGATAAACACCCTTTTTTGTAATGTCGATTTATTTTGTAGTTTTTCTGAAAAAAAAATCCCCAAAAAGCCTATTTTTTCGGCCTCTAGAGTGGCCTAAGGCCTTAATGGACGACCCCACGTACATTAATAATAAATCATTTGATTTCGTCAGTCGATATCAGAGAAGTTGCGACTTCCTCGTAAACGGAAATTTTGGTGGGCAGTACAGAAAATTTTCAGCGTCACAGTATCACCCTTTTCCAGATTTAATATGCTTATAGCGTCTCGTGACTTTTGCTCGACCCCCCTCCCACCCTCCTGTGACAAAGTGTGACGATTTGCCTGACCCCCTCCCCCCCCCCCCCCTCACTGCGTCACGTGTTTTATGAATGGCCCCTAAGTCAACGATTGTCATCCGAAGATGACGGTATGTTAAATGTGGCGCATTATGGTTTCTTTCTTAATTTTTTGTGTTTCCATTTTTTTGCCCTGACGATATTTTCAAAACAATTCTCTAGCTAAATATTTCAAACGAGGATGTTCGGAGCTCGCCGTGCGACCTGGCTGCGGCGACCTGGGCCGCTGGAGCACGCTACGCGTTACAGACGAACACGCCGACATAGCCTGGGCTACGCGTATACGCTCACTATCACGTTTAGCGACGTACTGTGCAGCGATCGGACCGAGTTTGACGCCCATCACCTCCAAAATCTTCAAAACCGATCTTAATAAAAAAAATTGTATGATACTTTTGGATATGTATACTTTCGAAAGGGATAATTTGAAAAAAAAAAATAGTTCATTTTTAAATTGTAAAGTCAGAAGACGCCTTAATGGTAAAGACCAAAATAGGAACCAAAATCGAAGGCGGTAAAAATAAAAAGGGAGCGCTGGGTCGAGCAGCGAACCTCCTAGCAAGTCTCCGGCCGGGCCGTACAAGCGTATGGCGGGAGAGAGCATCCGCGTAGGCTCGGCGAAGATCCGGACAAAGCGGAGAGCGCGATAACCTATACGTATAGCAAGAACTGAGACGTAGCAGATATCGATATCGTCGGCGCGCGGTAAAACAATTAACTTCAACATTCAATATCTCGAAAACTATTGTGCGGCGCGAAAAATCCCTTCAGGGGTTGTCTTAAAATATTAAAAGGGAGGTCGGTGCATAATTTCATCTTGATCGGTGGTTCGGAACGTTACCCCATTTGTGATTTTCACAGCAAAAAAACCGAACGATTGAAATGAATTGATTTTTGTTGTGTTTCAACGTGCGAATTTCGACATCGTGTATAGTTGACATTCGATAAAAATTAGCTTTTTCTGGTTACCTAATTTGTTTCAAGATCAGGGCTGCCGAAAGTTTATAAATTGTGGCGTGCGACGTAGAAGATATAGGTGTGTGTGTGTGTGTGTGTGTGTGTGTGTGTGTGTGTGTGTGTTTATATTTATATATAAATTGAAGGAGACACACACAGACACACACACACATATGTATCTTCTTCAATTTCGATCGCCTGGTCGTGTGTAAAGAAGTATCTTTTAACGTTTTTGCTTTGAGCTTTAAAATTTTTTTGTGCGCGGTCGTGCTTAAGAGAGCGAGAGAGAGAGAGAGAGAGAGAGAGAGAGAGAGAGAGAGAGAGAGAGAGAGAGAGAGAGAGAGAGAGATGAGAGAGAGAGAGAGAGAGAGAGAGAGAGAGAGAGAGAGAGAGAGAGAGAGAGAGAGAGAGAGAGAGAGAGAGAGAGAGAGAGAGAGAGAGAGAGAGAGAGAGAGAGAGAGAGAGGAAGATACATATATATTCGGGTGACATAAATTTTAGCTCAATATTTTGTCCTTTTTCTCACCATCCATCTATCGTCCTTAAAGAACAAAAAATTGCGGCGAAAGCTGCGAGCGGTCAAAAATATTTAGAAATCGCTCAAGCCTCACAAAAATTCAAATTTTCATTAAAAAATCTTTTTTTTAATGCACTTTTCATATATATATATATATATATATATATATATATATATATATATATATATATATATATATATATATATATATATATAATAAAAATCTCGGCGAAAGCTGCGAGCGTTCAAAAAAAATTTAGAAATCGCTCAAGCCTCATAAAAATTCAAATTTTCATTAAAAAATCTGTTTTTTGATGCACCTTTCAGATATATATGTATATATATATATGAAAGGTGCATCAAAAAATAGATTTTTTAATGAAAATTTGAATTTGTTTGAGTTTGTTTGGGTTTTCGATTTCAAAATTTTTTTTGACTGCTCGCAGCTTTCGCCGCAATTTTTTGTTCTTCAAAGAAGATAGATGGATGGTGGGAAAAGGACAAAATATTGAGCTAAAATTTGTGTCACCTTAATATATATGTATCTTCCTCTCTCTCTCTCGCTCTTTTAAACACGACTGCGCACAAAAAAAATGTTAAAGCTCAAAGCAAAAACGTTAAAGGATACTCCTTTACACACGACCAGGCGATCGAAATTGAAGAAGATACATCTGTGTGTGTGTGTGTGTATCTTCTTCAATTTCCATCGCCTGGTCGTGTGTAAAGGAGTATCTCTTAACGATTTTGCTTTGAGCTTTAACATTTTTTTGTGCGCGGTCGTGTTTAAAAGAGCGAGAGAGAGAGAGAAAGATACAAATATATTAGGGTGACACAAATTTTAGCTCAATCTTTTGTCCGTTTTCTCACCATCCATCTTCTTTAAAGAACAAAAAATTGCGGCGAAAGCTGCGAGCGGTCAAAAAATATTTAGAAGTCGCTCAAGCCTCACGAAAATTCAAATGTTCATTAAAAAATCTCTTTTTTTATGCACCTTTCACCTATGAATTTTACGCTTTATAATTTCAAAATTAACCTTGCGAAAGCTTTAGCCGGCCAATGAATATTTATTGATCGCTCAAGAGCTTCGAAATTTCCCATTTTCGCCAATTTTTAGAACTCTTATCACGCATAATTTTGACGCTTTGTAAAATGTTCGACACAATTAATCCTTTTTCCTTTGGAAACAGTTTCCCGCGCATCTTAATGTGTCCCACAGTTGGTCTCGTTAGTCAAACTGCGAACCAATCGCAGCTGTATTCTGTGACGAGCGACGCCATAATACAATAATACATAATAAAACACATCGTCTAATTGGTGTTTGTTACAAATTATTATAATAATCTATTCAGAAAATGTAACAATTCACTGGCTACTTTGTTTTTATGCAACAAGGAATTATAGTGCCTGCGAGATTTATTTTTTGGCGTAAACCCTGCCTTTCGAAAACGAGCGGCCACTAAATGTTCATTGGCCGGCTAGAGCTTTCACGAGGTTTATTTAAAAATTATATAGCGTAAAATTCATGGGTGAGAAGTGAACAAAAAAAATTGATTTTTTAATGAAAATTTGCGTTTTTGGGAGATTTGAGCGACCTCTAATTATTAGTTGACCGCTCGCAGCTACGGTGACAATTTTCTTTTCGTTTAAAGAAATTAATTGAATGGTGAGAAAAAGGGGAAAAAATAGAGCTCAAATTTGTGCCACCCTAATATATATATATATATATATATATATATATATATATATATCTTCTTCTCTCACGCTGTTACACACGATCGCACACAAAGAAAATTTGAAGCTCAAGGCGAAAACAAAAAAGATACTCTTTATGACCAAAAGGAATATAAAATAAAATACGTAAATCCGAAGCCAAACGCAGATTGAATACGCGTATGAAAATAAAATCACAATAGAAGAGGCGCGAAAAATAAAAAAGCAACACGTGACCAAAACGCTACACAAACAAAAATAAGAAAACATAAAGACAAAGTGCATCTGTATTACATATATACAAACGAAAATATCGCGAAGTAAAAATAAGAATACAAAAGAAGAGAGAGATGCTCAGCAGTCGTAGATTCCCGAAGATAGTAGTGGACGGCGCTCGTGCAAGAACCATTCGAGACGAAAATTCTGCAAGTGTGAAAGAGAAAGAGAGAGAGACAGGGCGAGAAACACGAAAACAGTCGTAGATAGCCGAAGGAAGCGTACGGCGCGGCGCTCGCGCGAGAACCATGCTAAGTGGTAATGCGGCGGGCGTGTGTGAAAAAGAGAGGAAGATATATTTGTGAATACATTTCTCTCTCTCCCTCTGAGTCGTGCTCTGAGGGGACTCCTATGCCAGAGAACGGAATAAACGAATTCTTTCTCTCTCTATCACACTTTGGCTATTCAAGCAGCTTTCGCGTGTTTCTGTCTCTCTCTCTCTCTCTCTCTCTCTCTCTCTCTCTCTCTCTCTCTCTCTCTCTCTCTCTCTCTCTCTCTCTGACAAACACACAACGCACGGGCGCGCGCGACTGCGCGTTTTTTGTCTCCGATGGTTCTCGCACGAGCGCCGTCACTACCTTCGGGTATCTACGACTACATCAGCGTCTTTCTCTCTTCCTCCCCCGTCTCTCTCTCTCTCGCTCTTATGGTTTGCGCTGTTCTCTTTTACTCTTATTTGGATTTTTATTTTTACTTTGATACGCGTTATTTTTGTTTGGCTTTACATATAGATACATTTTTCTTTTTTTTGTACTATTTTCTTTCTCTTTTATTGCGGTTTTATTTTTAATTGCGTATGCGATGTGCGGTTTTCTTCGAATTTTATTTCCTATTTCTTTGGTTTGTATAGACTAACTTTCTATGTTTTTGTATTGAGTTTTCTTTGAATTTCTTTGTGTGCGGGCGTGTGTAAGGAAGTGAGTGATATATATCTACTTCCTTTGAAACACGCATAAATATTTCGCCTTCTACTAAAGATTTCAACAGAGGGAAACAATCAAGAAGCCCGGGCAATTTTTGACGATAATTCAAAATATTTCCCAACTATTATATCCATACATATATTTTAATATGATTTTTTTTAAATATTAATCAGGGAAAACGACATATAATGCATCATACGCACATACACGTATGTATATATGCAAATTTCTTTGTTGCACCTAATAATAATGAAAGGGGAAAAAAAATGTCGACACTTACGTTTGCAGCCATACAATTTCTTCGCCCCTCCGCTTTTTAAGGAAACCACGGTATTAAAGTTGGCATCGTTGGAAAGCAACGAAAATTCTTTTTTCTTCTTTTATTTTCATCACTATCGACAATATTTTATTGCCAATTTATGTTGTAGATTTTTAATAAGGATCCCTAAAAACGTTTGATTGATTTTTGTAGCCCGAAACGGCCAGAAAATGCTTTGGCAATCAAAAAAAAATAATCTGTGTTGCGTTCCAACGATGCGACCTTCAGTACCATAAGGAATCCCGACTGTTCCCGATAAATATATAATTTACCCGCATGACTTTGGAGTTGGCATCGCCGGAATGCCAGTTTTTTTTTCTCCGTCATTCCATCGGTTGCATCTTCGCCATCATTTTTTTTTCTTCATGTGAGTTGGGGATATATCATAAATCGACGAATTCTCTATGATTTTTCAAATTTATTTATCTTAAGTTTCCTCTTATCTAAATATTTTGGTCGAGAAGATGTTTCTTTTCTTCAAATATTTTCTACAGCAGTTGGTGGCATCAATGGCAGCATTTTTTTTGGCTGCAACACGTATTCTGTAACAATGACAAAAAAATTATAGCAATAAACATAAACAGTAATAAATCTGAATCGTTTTTTTTTATCAACAGCGTCAAGTTTTTACATAGAAGAAGTCTCACATTATTGGACTGGCCCCACTCATAGCTGGATTTGTACCAGCGCAAATCCGCCTTTAAGCGTTTGATATCTCTGCGTTCATGAGAGAGTTTCTAAAACAGCGAGAATAAAAAAGTTGGTGGGATAGATAATAATTCGAATGTAAATAAAGGAGATGATGGATACTTACAGTATTCAACCGCTGAACCTCCTGCCGGTACCATGCGAGATCGGCCTCGGTATCACGCAGTTGTCTACATGAAATAAAGTTTAAAAAATACATTATGACGAAGAAAAAAAATGTAGTGTCTTTTTTTAAATTGCAGAGCGATGACTTTGAAGTTTGCATCGTTGGAATGCGACGATTTTTTTTCTTCAATTTTTTATTTCTTTATTCTTATCATTATCGAAAGTCTATTTTTTTTTGCAAACTGAGATGGTAAGTCTCTAATAAGAAAATGTGAAAAGATTATAATTATTTTCACAGCCCAAATCAGTAAAAAAAATTGAGCAGTAAAAAAGAATTAGTTTTCGTTGCATTCCAACGATGCAAACTTCAACGTCATTGCAGAGCGTTAGTTTAAACCGAAATTTAACATTAAATCGGAATATAGCGATGCATTTCCACGGTTTCTAGCAAAAAAAAACTTCAAGAATGCACGCCACATTTTTACGTTGTCCCTGTTTTGTATATAGTTTTAAGTGTCTTTTTTAGGGAAATTCTTACCTCTGAAGCGTTTCGGTCTGCGAAGGCGGAATCCAATATCTATAAAAGTAAATGTAAGTGAGGTTTCATAAAAACATGTATTTTTATCATAATATTTATATCACTGTAGAATTTTCAAAGAATTGATATTTTTCAAATTGGCTCAACATATGCTTTAAACGATCTAGAATGAGGATAAAAAAGACTGGTATCTGCACAATCTTTCAAAACGGCACGCAGCATAATTCTAAGAATTTTCAGTCTTTTCAATCTAAATTTCGAACACACCTTAAAAATGAAATTTCGACGAGAATTACGCACGGGATTGTTCATGAGTTAATTATAACATTAGTTATTGACAAATGATTGTTCCTTTTTTCGTAATGTACATTAATAGAAATCGAGTCGGAAAAACAAGTTTTGATTACATCTCAATAAAGCAAACTTCAATATTTTTGTATGTGTTTTACTTGTACAAAATGTCGGGGCCTTGTACAGTTAGAATGCGATAAAAAATAATTTTCAGTGCTTGGCTCATTATGAAAACTTTTGAATTGTGGCGTGCGTCGAATTAAGTATGTGCACGCACACACACACATACACACACGCTCGCGCGCACGCGCACTCACACACAGTCAAACTCTCTGTGTGTGTGTGCGTGTGTGTGTGTGTGTGTGTATACACATATATAATACCAGAAACAATGTAATGAGAGAGTAAAAGAGATATGGATGGATGGGTAATGTGTGTGTGTGTGTGTGTGTAATTCATTGCGGAAGAAAGACGAACATTTTCGAGACTTCTATTTAGCAAATTTTTTTCACCATAATGCTGTCAGAGTTCTTTACAATAACCGACACGGTTAAAAAGGAAATTATATTTTTGACGGTCCATTCCCCTTCAGCGAACATTCTTTCTCCAACGCTCTTAACAAATATAAAACATAAATGAATAAAGACAAATGTAAACGTTAAGGGGTTACGTGGGTTTCGAAGCAAAAAAAAGCACATTTTCGCTATTTAAAAAAAATATATATCAATTATTTTATTCAAAATGTTGAGCACATAAAAGAGCAACATTTCAACAATATTTTTAAAAAATCATCGAAATATTTGTGACATTTATCCGGTAGGACCTGATTTTCGGATGCCCCTAAAAACAGGATGGACACTGTTTCCCAAGAATTAATGCACCGATCTTATCGAAATTTTGCACACTTCTTGAAAAGAGCATCGACTAGTGACGGAACGAAGGATTTAAAAAAAAATTATATTCGAAGTTTTTGAAGAATTGCATGCAAAATAGTTCAATTTTTGGTACAATTTACACTACATATAGCCTTGTAAAATTAGTTGTAATAGGAACAAAGCCTTCGTTCAATCAGTGGTCAATGCTCTTTTGAAGAAGTGTGCAAAATTTCAATAAAATCGGTACTTTACTTTGAGAAATCGTGTCCAGGGTTTTTTTAGGGTCTCCGGAAACCAAGTCCCACCGGCTGAGTTTCCCAATTTTTTGGATGAAATTCTTTAAAAATATTTTTAAAGTGTTGCTCTTTCATGTGCTTAACCTTTTAAATTAAATTTTATATATATATATATATATTGTACTTTAAAAAAATACAGAAAATATGCTTTCTTGGCTTCGAAACCGACGTGACCCCTTAAACGTTCAAGTACTGTGTGTTTATTACCTTTGCCGTTATTCTTCATTTCTAACATTTATGTGTCATAGAAAGAAATTTCACCGAAAAAGAATCAACTGTCAATAAATTCACTTTTTTCTAATCGTGTTAGGTAGTGTGAAGAACGCTGTGATAGCGAAAGGAAGAAAAAGCTTGAAATATCGGTGTTTAAAAGAAGTATTAGAAATTTTAGTAAATTATTTCGCAATCAAATATATAAACACATATGATGTAGTACGAACGGACGCTCGATATCATACATAAAGGCCCATACACTACATACATACATTACTTCTTTCCTCTCAGTACATTGTTTTCGGCTAACTTTGTACGTTGGTATATACAGGGTGTATCTTAACTACTAGCTTTCCGTTGGTGAGCATATACGGTGTCTCTTTCCAAGCAAAACGCTTTTTCTTTAATGTCGTGCGACAAAAATTGGCCGAGATATTCACGAGTAAAGTTCAACGGTGAGTAAACAATGTCACCATAGTTTCGGCGTCCAAGCGAGATCGGGCGCGGGTTCGAATCCACGTTTGCGCTAGTGGATTCAAATGCATTGATTTTTGGTGAATTGATATTGAAATTGAAAATTGAACCTTTCAATTTCGAATGTTGAAATTTGAATTTTGAACCTTATCCGGTCGCTCAAATAAAATAGTAAATAATGTAAAAAAAATGTTAGGCAGTATTGACCATTGTTAAACATGTTTTTATTCATTATTTAATACTTTATTTAAGCGACCGGATAACATTCAAAACTCAAAATTCAAAATTGGATCATTGATATTGATGTTCAAATCCATATGCCCGAATGTGGATTCAAACCTGCGCGCGCGCTCGCTTGAACGCCGAAACTACTATGTCATTGTTTACTGACCGTTGGATTTTACGCGTGCATATCTCGGCCAATTTTTGTCGCACAACAGCATTTTGCTTGGGAAGGTGCGTTCTATATGTTCACGAACGGAAAATTAGTAGTTAAGATACTACTTACATAATTAGACTTTCTGCAAATTTGGATACATGAAAAGTATATAATAACGATAAAAATAATACCTAAACACTTAAATGTCTACATTTAAATATTGTATATTATCTTTCTCGTTATTTTTTATTTGTTATCTAAATTTGCGGAAACTCTAATCGTCTCATTTTTGCACATTCGCCATAAGGGTTCTAACGATGCGAAAAACCTTTTTTTTTCAATTTCACTGAACATGTTTGTATGTTCAGCTTGTAGATAAATGTTGAACTCTGTATACTGAGATTGGGATCAAAATGAATTTTCTTTTGATAAAATAATTCTCGGCGTGTCAAGGCTTTGAACACTCTTCAATTGTCATGTGCGTTGTTGAATGAGAAATATATATGTGTGTGTGAGTGTCAGCATACAAACGTTAAGCTAGAAACAATGTAATGAGAGAAAAAAGGTATCCACGTGCATATATGTATCACCCTCTTTCTCTCCCGTTGTGTGTGAGCGCGTGCGCGCACGTATATGGCACGAGCAGCGAGCAAACACATACATACACATTTGTTTCGGAAGAATCGAAAAAATCTTCAAAGCTCCTTTTTAACACAATTTTTTAAAACTTTTTCTCCATAACGCTATTAAAGCGTTGTTTACACTATTCGACACTGTTCAAAAAACGAAATAACATTTTTGACTATTCATTCTCTCCCTGCCGACGTTTGTTCTATAGCTCCCTTTATAAATGTAAGAGATAAATAATAACGGGAAAAGTAAAAGATGAACAATACTTGAATGTTAGACTTTTACCGTTATCGTTATTAATTTGTTCCTTACCTTTTTAGAGAGAGTTAGAAAAATAATGTTCGCTGAAAGAGAATGTCTGTCAAAAAATAACATTTTCTTCAAGCCGCCTCTAAACTCGCGCCGCGAAAGCCCGCAAAGGCCGTGAAAGGCGAGTGTAGATCGTTTCACTGCGTTCCCCGATCATTGTCGGCATTTTGTCCCGCGACAAAGGGGTTTGCGCTTGGTTCGCGGCGCGCGAACGCGAACGTTTCCACACTCGTAATGTTGCGCAGCGTAGGGCGTTACAGCAACAGCTACATCAGCGTGCTTTTTCGCTGAGTGCGTGAACGAAGCTTCATGTAGCTGCCCCTGTAACGGTCAGCGCTGATAGCGTTATGGAGAAAAAAATTGAAAAATCTTAGATTCGGAAATTCTCGAAATCGAATCTTAGCCTCGAAAATTTTCTCGGTTCTTCTGAAATCAAATGTGTGTACGAGTGTGTGTGTATATATGTGTGTGTGTTTGTGTGTGTGTGTGTCGGTCGTCTGCTCTTACATTTTCTGTGTGTGTGTGCCTGTATTCACGCATATCTTTTCTTCTCAGTTATGTTTGTGCGTAATCACGTACACACACAATTCCATCTAATAATAGTTAATAATTCGACGTTATGCATTTTATTCCACGTTGGGAATGTGTGTGTGTGTGGGTGTGTGTGTGTGTGTGTGTGTGTGTGTGTGTGTGTGTGTGTGTGTGTGTGTATATATACACACGCACACACACGCGCGCGCGTATTTGGCATTGAATGCCCCATATATATATATATATATATATATATATATATATATATATATATATATATATATATATATATATATATGGGGCATTCAATGCCAAATACGCGCGCGCGTGTGTGTGCGTGTATATATATATATATATATATATATATATATATATATATATATACACACACACACACACACACCCACACACACACACACATACCCAACGTGGAATAAAATGCATAACGTCGAATTATTTACTATTATTAGATGGAATTGTGTGTGTACGTCATTACCATATATATATATATATATATATATATATATATATATATATATATGGCGCATTCAATGCCAAATCAACCCTTTCAGACCCTACCCTTTTGGTTTGGCTGAAATTCAAAGGCCACATGGATGTACACAGCACATATATATACGATTTGTACTTACGCAACGTATGGATTATGTTGTTGCAATTGCTGCTGTTGTTGGACTTGTTGATAATTATATTGTTGATAGTACTGTTGTTGATAGTATTGTTGCTGTTCTTGTTGTTCTCGCTGTTGTTGCTGATGTTCTTGTTGTTGTCGCGGTCGTTGCTGATTTTCTTGTTGTTCTTGCTGCTGCTGCGGCCGGTGCGCGCCGTTCTCAACAATGTCACGCGGATGGGCACTCATCTTCTATTTGGAATATTAATTAAAAATTATGCCACACAATATTCGTAAAGAAATAATCCAACAGGCAAAAATCGTCGATAATCTACATAACGCGCAACATTACACCTACCGTCTTCTTCGAGTGGCACTTGTTGACTACCGCGTGCGTTCTACGGAAGCGCGGCAAGACGGAGGGACAAAGAAGAAGAAGGACTTCTCGCATTCGCCACACCACGCAGTGTGGCGAATGCTAGAAGCCGCAAAAACCCCAAAGCTAGCGAGAGTTCGTCCTCGTTCTTTCATTGGTCGCGGCACACTCTTGTCCACCGCCAGAGAATTGCCACCAATCAGATTAGCTCTCCTTATAGGGAGAAGTAAAATCGACGGATCCAAGAGACGAAAGATGTCGTGGTTATATTTTTTCGATTGGCATCTCGTATATATGCCCCGTTTCACCGGGTTTGCGAGTTTCCGGCCTGCCGCAGTCAACCGTTTCTTCTTTAGCTTCCGCCAAATCGCGCACAGTGCAAAACACGTGGAACGAGAAAATTAATTTTCTACATTTTTTGTCCTTTTTTTATACACAAATATTTTTCTTCATTTTTCATTGTCGGAATCCTCAAAAAGGATAGTGTCGAATTTGAAAAAAAACCTTAAAAAAATAAAAATTAAATTTGATAATAAGAATACCTCGCGTAATCTAAATAAAAAGTGACAATGGGGAAAAAAACGACGGTTTTTCCGGACGCCAGATTGGCTGCTGTAATTGTGAAGTTCATCAACAATGTGCAGGAGGTTAATTTTTCCGTAGAAGGAAAAGGATCGCTCGTCCATAAGGTATGTTTGCTCCCTCATATTTATTTAATCGAAGTTTACATCGATGGAATACGCCGGATTAAACTTTTTTTCTTCATGATACTGAAGTTTGCATCGTTGCAAACGCAACGAATTTTTTTTTTTTGATTCTCCATTTTTGATGATCAACTGGTTGCTTTATGTATTTGGTGAAAAAAAAACATGTATCCGCCATGTACGTCTCCCAGAAATCGCCCTTAAGCGGGGGTGAAACGTGAAAAAAAATCGTATCTCCCGACGTACAGGTATCACACATTTTCTTTTTCGATATTCACATTAGGGAGCTCTAGAAAGTAGCCTGGAAAAAGTTTGGATGATTTTCGAGATCCGGAAGCCACCCTTAAGCGAGGTTAAAAAATCGAAAAAAATCGGATAAAAATCGTATCTCCCGACGGACAGGTATCACACATTTTCTTTTTCGATATTCGCATTAGGGAGCTCTAGAAAGTAGCCTGGAAAAAGTTTGGGTGATTTTCGAGAACCGGACGCCACCCTTAAGTGAGTTTGAAAAATTGAAAAAAATCGAAAAAAAAAATCGTTTCTCCCGACGTACAGGTATCACACATTTTCTTTTTCGATATTCGCATTAGGGAGCGCTAGAAAGTAGCCTGGAAAAAGTTTGGGTGATTTTCGAGAACCGGACGCCACCCTTAAGTGAGTTTGAAAAATTGAAAAAAATCGAAAAAAAAATCGTATCTCCCGACGTACAGGTATCACACATTTTCTTTTTCGATATTCGCATTAGGGAGCTCTAGAAAGAAGCCTGGAAAAAGTTTGGATGATTTTCGAGATCCGGAAGCCACCCTTAAGCGAGGTTGAAAAATCGAAAGAAATCGGAAAAAAATCGTATCTCCCGACGTACAGGTATCACACATTTTCTTTTTCGATATTCGCATTAGGGAGCGCTAGAAAGTAGCCTGGAAAAAGTTTGGGTGATTTTCGAGAACCGGACGCCACCCTTAAGTGAGTTTGAAAAATTGAAAAAAATCGAAAAAAAATCGTATCTCCCGACGTACAGGTATCACACATTTTCTTTTTCGATATTCGCATTAGGGAGCGCTAGAAAGTAGCCTGGAAAAAGTTTGGGTGATTTTCGAGAACCGGACGCCACCCTTAAGTGAGTTTGAAAAATTGAAAAAAATCGAAAAAAAATCGTATCTCCCGACGTACAGGTATCACACATTTTCTTTTTCGATATTCGCATTAGGGAGCGCTAGAAAGTAGCCTGGAAAAAGTTTGGGTGATTTTCGAGAACCGGACGCCACCCTTAAGTGAGTTTGAAAAATTGAAAAAAATCGAAAAAAAATCGTATCTCCCGACGTACAGGTATCACACATTTTCTTTTTCGATATTCGCATTAGGGAGCGCTAGAAAGTAGCCTGGAAAAAGTTTGGGTGATTTTCGAGAACCGGAAGCCACCCTTAAGCGAGGTTGAAAAATCGAAAGAAATCGGAAAAAAATCGTATCTCCCGACGTACAGGTATCACACATTTTCTTTTTCGATATTCGCATTAGGGAGCTCTAGAAAGAAGCCTGGAAAAAGTTTGGATGATTTTCGAGATCCGGAAGCCACCCTTAAGCGAGGTTGAAAAATCGAAAGAAATCGGAAAAAAATCGTATCTCCCGACGTACAGGTATCACACATTTTCTTTTTCGATATTCGCATTAGGGAGCGCTAGAAAGTAGCCTGGAAAAAGTTTGGGTGATTTTCGAGAACCGGACGCCACCCTTAAGTGAGTTTGAAAAATTGAAAAAAATCGAAAAAAAATCGTATCTCCCGACGTACAGGTATCACACATTTTCTTTTTCGATATTCGCATTAGGGAGCGCTAGAAAGTAGCCTGGAAAAAGTTTGGGTGATTTTCGAGAACCGGACGCCACCCTTAAGTGAGTTTGAAAAATTGAAAAAAATCGAAAAAAAATCGTATCTCCCGACGTACAGGTATCACACATTTTCTTTTTCGATATTCGCATTAGGGAGCGCTAGAAAGTAGCCTGGAAAAAGTTTGGGTGATTTTCGAGAACCGGACGCCACCCTTAAGTGAGTTTGAAAAATTGAAAAAAATCGAAAAAAAATCGTATCTCCCGACGTACAGGTATCACACATTTTCTTTTTCGATATTCGCATTAGGGAGCGCTAGAAAGTAGCCTGGAAAAAGTTTGGGTGATTTTCGAGAACCGGACGCCACCCTTAAGTGAGTTTGAAAAATTGAAAAAAATCGAAAAAAAATCGTATCTCCCGACGTACAGGTATCACACATTTTCTTTTTCGATATTCGCATTAGGGAGCGCTAGAAAGTAGCCTGGAAAAAGTTTGGGTGATTTTCGAGAACCGGAAGCCACCCTTAAGCGAGGTTGAAAAATCGAAAGAAATCGGAAAAAAATCGTATCTCCCGACGTACAGGTATCACACATTTTCTTTTTCGATATTCGCATTAGGGAGCTCTAGAAAGAAGCCTGGAAAAAGTTTGGATGATTTTCGAGATCCGGAAGCCACCCTTAAGCGAGGTTGAAAAATCGAAAGAAATCGGAAAAAAATCGTATCTCCCGACGTACAGGTATCACACATTTTCTTTTTCGATATTCGCATTAGGGAGCGCTAGAAAGTAGCCTGGAAAAAGTTTGGGTGATTTTCGAGAACCGGACGCCACCCTTAAGTGAGTTTGAAAAATTGAAAAAAATCGAAAAAAAATCGTATCTCCCGACGTACAGGTATCACACATTTTCTTTTTCGATATTCGCATTAGGGAGCGCTAGAAAGTAGCCTGGAAAAAGTTTGGGTGATTTTCGAGAACCGGACGCCACCCTTAAGTGAGTTTGAAAAATTGAAAAAAATCGAAAAAAAATCGTATCTCCCGACGTACAGGTATCACACATTTTCTTTTTCGATATTCGCATTAGGGAGCGCTAGAAAGTAGCCTGGAAAAAGTTTGGGTGATTTTCGAGAACCGGACGCCACCCTTAAGTGAGTTTGAAAAATTGAAAAAAATCGAAAAAAAATCGTATCTCCCGACGTACAGGTATCACACATTTTCTTTTTCGATATTCGCATTAGGGAGCGCTAGAAAGTAGCCTGGAAAAAGTTTGGGTGATTTTCGAGAACCGGAAGCCACCCTTAAGCGAGGTTGAAAAATCGAAAGAAATCGGAAAAAAATCGTATCTCCCGACGTACAGGTATCACACATTTTCTTTTTCGATATTCGCATTAGGGAGCTCTAGAAAGAAGCCTGGAAAAAGTTTGGATGATTTTCGAGATCCGGAAGCCACCCTTAAGCGAGGTTGAAAAATCGAAAGAAATCGGAAAAAAATCGTATCTCCCGACGTACAGGTATCACACATTTTCTTTTTCGATATTCGCATTAGGGAGCGCTAGAAAGTAGCCTGGAAAAAGTTTGGGTGATTTTCGAGAACCGGACGCCACCCTTAAGTGAGTTTGAAAAATTGAAAAAAATCGAAAAAAAATCGTATCTCCCGACGTACAGGTATCACACATTTTCTTTTTCGATATTCGCATTAGGGAGCGCTAGAAAGTAGCCTGGAAAAAGTTTGGGTGATTTTCGAGAACCGGACGCCACCCTTAAGTGAGTTTGAAAAATTGAAAAAAATCGAAAAAAAATCGTATCTCCCGACGTACAGGTATCACACATTTTCTTTTTCGATATTCGCATTAGGGAGCGCTAGAAAGTAGCCTGGAAAAAGTTTGGGTGATTTTCGAGAACCGGACGCCACCCTTAAGTGAGTTTGAAAAATTGAAAAAAATCGAAAAAAAATCGTATCTCCCGACGTACAGGTATCACACATTTTCTTTTTCGATATTCGCATTAGGGAGCGCTAGAAAGTAGCCTGGAAAAAGTTTGGGTGATTTTCGAGAACCGGAAGCCACCCTTAAGCGAGGTTGAAAAATCGAAAGAAATCGGAAAAAAATCGTATCTCCCGACGTACAGGTATCACACATTTTCTTTTTCGATATTCGCATTAGGGAGCTCTAGAAAGAAGCCTGGAAAAAGTTTGGATGATTTTCGAGATCCGGAAGCCACCCTTAAGCGAGGTTGAAAAATCGAAAGAAATCGGAAAAAAATCGTATCTCCCGACGTACAGGTATCACACATTTTCTTTTTCGATATTCGCATTAGGGAGCGCTAGAAAGTAGCCTGGAAAAAGTTTGGGTGATTTTCGAGAACCGGACGCCACCCTTAAGTGAGTTTGAAAAATTGAAAAAAATCGAAAAAAAATCGTATCTCCCGACGTACAGGTATCACACATTTTCTTTTTCGATATTCGCATTAGGGAGCGCTAGAAAGTAGCCTGGAAAAAGTTTGGGTGATTTTCGAGAACCGGACGCCACCCTTAAGTGAGTTTGAAAAATTGAAAAAAATCGAAAAAAAATCGTATCTCCCGACGTACAGGTATCACACATTTTCTTTTTCGATATTCGCATTAGGGAGCGCTAGAAAGTAGCCTGGAAAAAGTTTGGGTGATTTTCGAGAACCGGAAGCCACCCTTAAGCGAGGTTGAAAAATCGAAAGAAATCGGAAAAAAATCGTATCTCCCGACGTACAGGTATCACACATTTTCTTTTTCGATATTCGCATTAGGGAGCTCTAGAAAGAAGCCTGGAAAAAGTTTGGATGATTTTCGAGATCCGGAAGCCACCCTTAAGCGAGGTTGAAAAATCGAAAGAAATCGGAAAAAAATCGTATCTCCCGACGTACAGGTATCACACATTTTCTTTTTCGATATTCGCATTAGGGAGCGCTAGAAAGTAGCCTGGAAAAAGTTTGGGTGATTTTCGAGAACCGGACGCCACCCTTAAGTGAGTTTGAAAAATTGAAAAAAATCGAAAAAAAATCGTATCTCCCGACGTACAGGTATCACACATTTTCTTTTTCGATATTCGCATTAGGGAGCGCTAGAAAGTAGCCTGGAAAAAGTTTGGGTGATTTTCGAGAACCGGACGCCACCCTTAAGTGAGTTTGAAAAATTGAAAAAAATCGAAAAAAAATCGTATCTCCCGACGTACAGGTATCACACATTTTCTTTTTCGATATTCGCATTAGGGAGCGCTAGAAAGTAGCCTGGAAAAAGTTTGGGTGATTTTCGAGAACCGGACGCCACCCTTAAGTGAGTTTGAAAAATTGAAAAAAATCGAAAAAAAATCGTATCTCCCGACGTACAGGTATCACACATTTTCTTTTTCGATATTCGCATTAGGGAGCGCTAGAAAGTAGCCTGGAAAAAGTTTGGGTGATTTTCGAGAACCGGACGCCACCCTTAAGTGAGTTTGAAAAATTGAAAAAAATCGAAAAAAAATCGTATCTCCCGACGTACAGGTATCACACATTTTCTTTTTCGATATTCGCATTAGGGAGCGCTAGAAAGTAGCCTGGAAAAAGTTTGGGTGATTTTCGAGAACCGGAAGCCACCCTTAAGCGAGGTTGAAAAATCGAAAGAAATCGGAAAAAAATCGTATCTCCCGACGTACAGGTATCACACATTTTCTTTTTCGATATTCGCATTAGGGAGCTCTAGAAAGAAGCCTGGAAAAAGTTTGGATGATTTTCGAGATCCGGAAGCCACCCTTAAGCGAGGTTGAAAAATCGAAAGAAATCGGAAAAAAATCGTATCTCCCGACGTACAGGTATCACACATTTTCTTTTTCGATATTCGCATTAGGGAGCGCTAGAAAGTAGCCTGGAAAAAGTTTGGGTGATTTTCGAGAACCGGACGCCACCCTTAAGTGAGTTTGAAAAATTGAAAAAAATCGAAAAAAAATCGTATCTCCCGACGTACAGGTATCACACATTTTCTTTTTCGATATTCGCATTAGGGAGCGCTAGAAAGTAGCCTGGAAAAAGTTTGGGTGATTTTCGAGAACCGGACGCCACCCTTAAGTGAGTTTGAAAAATTGAAAAAAATCGAAAAAAAATCGTATCTCCCGACGTACAGGTATCACACATTTTCTTTTTCGATATTCGCATTAGGGAGCGCTAGAAAGTAGCCTGGAAAAAGTTTGGGTGATTTTCGAGAACCGGACGCCACCCTTAAGTGAGTTTGAAAAATTGAAAAAAATCGAAAAAAAATCGTATCTCCCGACGTACAGGTATCACACATTTTCTTTTTCGATATTCGCATTAGGGAGCGCTAGAAAGTAGCCTGGAAAAAGTTTGGGTGATTTTCGAGAACCGGAAGCCACCCTTAAGCGAGGTTGAAAAATCGAAAGAAATCGGAAAAAAATCGTATCTCCCGACGTACAGGTATCACACATTTTCTTTTTCGATATTCGCATTAGGGAGCTCTAGAAAGAAGCCTGGAAAAAGTTTGGATGATTTTCGAGATCCGGAAGCCACCCTTAAGCGAGGTTGAAAAATCGAAAGAAATCGGAAAAAAATCGTATCTCCCGACGTACAGGTATCACACATTTTCTTTTTCGATATTCGCATTAGGGAGCGCTAGAAAGTAACCTGGAAAAAGTTTGGGTGATTTTCGAGAACCGGACGCCACCCTTAAGTGAGTTTGAAAAATTGAAAAAAATCGAAAAAAAATCGTATCTCCCGACGTACAGGTATCACACATTTTCTTTTTCGATATTCGCATTAGGGAGCGCTAGAAAGTAGCCTGGAAAAAGTTTGGGTGATTTTCGAGAACCGGACGCCACCCTTAAGTGAGTTTGAAAAATTGAAAAAAATCGAAAAAAAATCGTATCTCCCGACGTACAGGTATCACACATTTTCTTTTTCGATATTCGCATTAGGGAGCGCTAGAAAGTAGCCTGGAAAAAGTTTGGGTGATTTTCGAGAACCGGACGCCACCCTTAAGTGAGTTTGAAAAATTGAAAAAAATCGAAAAAAAAATCGTTTCTCCCGACGTACAGGTATCACACATTTTCTTTTTCGATATTCGCATTAGGGAGCGCTAGAAAGTAGCCTGGAAAAAGTTTGGGTGATTTTCGAGAACCGGACGCCACCCTTAAGTGAGTTTGAAAAATTGAAAAAAATCGTTTTTCCCGACGTACAGGTATCGCACATTTTCTTTTTCGATATTCGCATTAGGGAGCTCTAGAAAGTAGCCTGGAAAAAGTTTGGGTGATTTTCGAGATCCGGAAGCCACCCTTAAGCGAGGTTGAAAAATCGAAAGAAATCGGAAAAAAATCGTATCTCCCGACGTACAGGTATCACACATTTTCTTTTTCGATATTCGCATTAGGGAGCGCTAGAAAGTAGCCTGGAAAAAGTTTGGGTGATTTTCGAGAACCGGACGCCACCCTTAAGTGAGTTTGAAAAATTGAAAAAAATCGTTTTTCCCGACGTACAGGTATCGCACATTTTCTTTTTCGATATTCGCATTAGGGAGCTCTAGAAAGTAGCCTGGAAAAAGTTTGGGTGATTTTCGAGATCCGGAAGCCACCCTTAAGCGAGGTTGAAAAATCGAAAGAAATCGGAAAAAAATCGTATCTCCCGACGTACAGGTATCACACATTTTCTTTTTCGATATTCGCATTAGGGAGCGCTAGAAAGTAGCCTGGAAAAAGTTTGGGTGATTTTCGAGAACCGGACGCCACCCTTAAGTGAGTTTGAAAAATTGAAAAAAATCGAAAAAAAAATCGTTTCTCCCGACGTACAGGTATCACACATTTTCTTTTTCGATATTCGCATTAGGGAGCGCTAGAAAGTAGCCTGGAAAAAGTTTGGGTGATTTTCGAGAACCGGACGCCACCCTTAAGTGAGTTTGAAAAATTGAAAAAAATCGAAAAAAAAATCGTTTCTCCCGACGTACAGGTATCACACATTTTCTTTTTCGATATTCGCATTAGGGAGCGCTAGAAAGTAGCCTGGAAAAAGTTTGGGTGATTTTCGAGAACCGGACGCCACCCTTAAGTGAGTTTGAAAAATTGAAAAAAATCGTTTTTCCCGACGTACAGGTATCGCACATTTTCTTTTTCGATATTCGCATTAGGGAGCTCTAGAAAGTAGCCTGGAAAAAGTTTGGGTGATTTTCGAGATCCGGAAGCCACCCTTAAGCGAGGTTGAAAAATCGAAAGAAATCGGAAAAAAATCGTATCTCCCGACGTACAGGTATCACACATTTTCTTTTTCGATATTCGCATTAGGGAGCGCTAGAAAGTAGCCTGGAAAAAGTTTGGGTGATTTTCGAGAACCGGACGCCACCCTTAAGTGAGTTTGAAAAATTGAAAAAAATCGAAAAAAAAATCGTTTCTCCCGACGTACAGGTATCACACATTTTCTTTTTCGATATTCGCATTAGGGAGCTCTAGAATGTAGCCTGGAAAAAGTTTGGATGATTTTCGAGATCCGGAAGCCACCCTTAAGCGAGGTTGAAAAATCGAAAGAAATCGGAAAAAAATCGTATCTCCCGACGTACAGGTATCACACATTTTCTTTTTCGATATTCGCATTAGGGAGCGCTAGAAAGTAGCCTGGAAAAAGTTTGGATGATTTTCGGGATCCGGAAGCCACCCTTAAGCGAGGTCGAAAAATCGAAAAAAATCGGAAAAAAATCGTATCTCCCGACGGACAGGTATCACACATTTTCTTTTTCGATATTCGCATTAGGGAGCTCTAGAAAGTAGCCTGGAAAAAGTTTGGGTGATTTTCGAGAACCGGACGCCACCCTTAAGTGAGTTTGAAAAATCGAAGAAAATCGGAAAAAAATCGTTTCTCCCGACGTACAGGTATCACACATTTTCTTTTTGATATTCGCATTAGGGAGCTCTAGAAAGTAGCCTGGAAAAAGTTTTGTTGATTTTCGAGAACCGGACGCCACCCTTAAGTGAGTTTGAAAAATTGAAAAAAATCGAAAAAAAATCGTTTCTCCCGACGGACAGGTATCACACATTTTCTTTTTGATATTCGCATTAGGGAGCTCTAGAAAGTAGCCTGGAAAAAGTTTGGGTGATTTTCGAGAACCGGACGCCACCCTTAAGTGAGTTTGAAAAATTGAAAAAAATCGTTTTTCCCGACGTACAGGTATCGCACATTTTCTTTTTCGATATTCGCATTAGGGAGCTCTAGAAAGTAGCCTGGAAAAAGTTTGGGTGATTTTCGAGATCCGGAAGCCACCCTTAAGCGAGGTTGAAAAATCGAAAGAAATCGGAAAAAAATCGTATCTCCCGACGTACAGGTATCACACATTTTCTTTTTCGATATTCGCATTAGGGAGCGCTAGAAAGTAGCCTGGAAAAAGTTTGGGTGATTTTCGAGAACCGGACGCCACCCTTAAGTGAGTTTGAAAAATTGAAAAAAATCGTTTTTCCCGACGTACAGGTATCGCACATTTTCTTTTTCGATATTCGCATTAGGGAGCTCTAGAAAGTAGCCTGGAAAAAGTTTGGGTGATTTTCGAGAACCGGACGCCACCCTTAAGCGAGGTTGAAAAATTGAAAAAAATCGAAAAAAAAATCGTATTTCCCGACGGACAGGTATCACACATTTTCTTTTTTTGATATTCGCATTAGGGAGCTCTAGAAAGTAGCCTGGAAAAAGTTTGGGTGATTTTCGAGAACCGGACGCCACCCTTAAGTGAGTTTGAAAAATTGAAAAAAATCGAAAAAAAAAATCGTTTCTCCCGACGTACAGGTATCACACATTTTCTTTTTCGATATTCGCATTAGGGAGCTCTAGAATGTAGCCTGGAAAAAGTTTGGATGATTTTCGAGATCCGGAAGCCACCCTTAAGCGAGGTTGAAAAATCGAAAGCAATCGGAAAAAAATCGTATCTCCCGACGTACAGGTATCACACATTTTCTTTTTCGATATTCGCATTAGGGAGCGCTAGAAAGTAGCCTGGAAAAAGTTTGGATGATTTTCGGGATCCGGAAGCCACCCTTAAGCGAGGTCGAAAAATCGAAAAAAATCGGAAAAAAATCGTATCTCCCGACGGACAGGTATCACACATTTTCTTTTTCGATATTCGCATTAGGGAGCTCTAGAAAGTAGCCTGGAAAAAGTTTGGGTGATTTTCGAGAACCGGACGCCACCCTTAAGTGAGTTTGAAAAATCGAAGAAAATCGGAAAAAAATCGTTTCTCCCGACGTACAGGTATCACACATTTTCTTTTTGATATTCGCATTAGGGAGCTCTAGAAAGTAGCCTGGAAAAAGTTTTGGTGATTTTCGAGAACCGGACGCCACCCTTAAGTGAGTTTGAAAAATTGAAAAAAATCGAAAAAAAATCGTATCTCCCGACGGACAGGTATCACACATTTTCTTTTTCGATATTCGCATTAGGGAGCTCTAGAAAGTAGCCTGGAAAAAGTTTGGGTGATTTTCGAGAACCGGACGCCACCCTTAAGTGAGTTTGAAAAATCGAAGAAAATCGGAAAAAAATCGTTTCTCCCGACGTACAGGTATCACACATTTTCTTTTTGATATTCGCATTAGGGAGCTCTAGAAAGTAGCCTGGAAAAAGTTTTGTTGATTTTCGAGAACCGGACGCCACCCTTAAGTGAGTTTGAAAAATTGAAAAAAATCGAAAAAAAATCGTTTCTCCCGACGGACAGGTATCACACATTTTCTTTTTCGATATTCGCATTAGGGAGCTCCAGAAAGTAGCCTGAAAAAAGTTTGGGTGATTTTCGAGAACCGGACGCCACCCTTAAGCGAGGTTGAAAAATCGAAAAGAATCGAAAAAAAATCGTATCTCCCGACGTACAGGTATCACACATTTTATTTTTCGATATTCGCATTAGCTCTAGAAAGAAGCCTGGAAAAAGTTTGGATGATTTTCGAGATCCGGAAGCCACCCTTAAGCACGAGCTTGAAGTTTGCATCGTTGGGACGCAACAAAAGTTCTTTTTTACATTTTATTTTCCATAATTTCATAGAACTTTTTTTTAGATTTATATTTTAGATCGCAAAATAAATATCTTTAAAAATCATGAAATTGAAGTTTGCATCGTTTGAATGCGATGAAAATTAATATTTCTCGATTCCTTCAATTTATTTTGGCATACTTGACCCACATAAAACCCGCAAGATTTTTTTAAGATATTCATTTAGCAAGCCACCATATAATTCGACAAAAAAGATCTTGTGTAATAATAAAACGTAAGGAAACAAAAATGTAAAAAAAAACTTTCGTTGCATTCCGCCGATGCAAACTTCAACAACATCCTTCGCAATGATAGTCACGTCCTTAGCTACGAGCTTGAATTTGCATCGTTGGGGCGCAACAAAAGTTCTTTTTTACATTTTATTTTCCATAATTTCAGAGAACTTTCTTTTAGATTTATATTTTAAATCGCAAAATAAATATCTTTAAAAATCATGAGATTGAAGTTTGCATCGTTGGAATGCGATGAAAATTAATATTTCTGGATTCCTTCAATTTATTTTGGCATACTTGACCCACATAAAACCCGCAAGATTTTTTTTAGATATTCATTTAGCATGCCACCATATAATTCGACAAAAAAGATCTTGTGTAATAATAAAACATAAGGAAATAAAAATGTAAAATAGAATTTTCGTTGCATTCCAACGATGCAAACGTCAACAACATTTAAGAATGGTATGGAAGTTTGCATCGTTGGAATGCAACAAAAGTTCTTCTTTACATTTTTGTTTCCTTATGTTTTATTATTACACAAGATTTTCTTTGTCGAATTATATGGTGGATTGCTAAATAAATATCTTTAAAAAATCTTGCGGGTTTTATGTAGGTCAAGTATGCCAAAATAAATTGAAGGAATCGAGAAATATTAATTTTCATTGCATTCCAACGATGCAAACTTCAATCTCATCAAGTGACGGTGTTGAAGTTTGCATCGTTCGCACGCAACGAAAGTTGTTTTTACATTTATTTTTCTCATTTTTATCGTTATCACACTTTTATTTAATACATTTTTATTGTCGGTCCCTAAATAAGTATCTTTAAAAATAGTTGACGGACTCTTGTAGGCAAAGTCTGGTCAAAGAGTGGAAGAAATTCAGAAATATTCGTTGCCATTGCATTCCAACGATGCAAACTCCATCCTCGTCGACAAGTGCCTGACATTTTAAACTCATAAGGCGCCTAAGAAACTTTGAATACATTTTTCTCGGAATCTTCCGAGTAGTGCGTCCTACTACTTTAACCACGTAAGGTGCTAGGGGTCCTCTTTCACCACAAAAAAGTTCGGCCAAATCCCCGACCCCACGGTTGTGCCGTCTCCTTGTCAAACTTTTTCAGAATCCTTCTTAATGATCTACAGCCCAATTACGTAAGGAAAATTTTTGGATGATGAGGAGCATGAGGCAATGGAAAAATAAAAATTAATTTTCGTTGCGTTTCAACGATGCAAACTTCAACATCGTCCTCTTAACGAGCTCCGCACGATGATTTGGCGCGGAGTAATCGTCGATCAAAGCAAAAAAGTCCATTTTAACTTTGTCAAGCAATTACTCGGGAACTAATGATCGTACAGAAAATCAAAGTAGGGTTTTGGAAACTGCAAAACATTCTCTATGACACACAATTACTGGCTGTTGATACAATTTTTTTTCGAAGTGATGGTGTTGATTGAAAAAAAGTTGAAAATTTGCGAATTTAAGGATATTTGGAAAATTTGGTATAAGTTTGGATATAATGCATGAACAAAGGATATCGTCGGTAATTTTTTAACCTCGAAGTGTTCCCAAAAAACCCTCAAAGTTGCCAAAGCGCTGCGATTTTCTTTTCTTAGTGCCCTGAAGGTTTAAATTTATCGTTTCTGTCAAAAATCACCGTAACAAGTAATTTTTCGATTTTTACGCATTTATTCAACTTCAAAATGGTTTTTTAAAGTAATAATGCGTAGTTTTTCTATTCAAAGACATCATTTAGCAAGAAAAAATTTAAAAAATTTCGAATGAAAAATTTTTTTATTCAATTTTTTTTTCAGCGTGTTCACAATGCTTGATTACCTTGATTTTTTTTATCGTAACAAGCTCCACGTGGTACGCTTTGGGTAACGCTAATGCCGGGGGTAAGTGAAAACGGTAAAAACAATCAAGGTAATCAAGCATTGTGGACAGGCTAAAAAAATATTTAAACAAAAAATTTTATTCGAAAAAATATTTGTTTTTCTTGGTAATTGATGTTTTTGAATAGAAAAATTACACATTGGTGCTAAAAAAACCATTTGAAAGTTGAAAAAAATTAATAAAAATCGAAAAATTGCTTGTTACGGTGATTTTTTACGGAAACGATAAATTTAAACCTTGGGGGCACTAAGAAAAAAAAATCGCAGTGCCTTGCAACTTTGAGGGTTTTTGGGGACACTTCGAGGTTAAAAAATGACCGACCACGTTGATGTTTGCATCATTGGAATGCAACGATTTCTTTTTTATATTTTTTCATTCCTTCATTTTCCTCATTATCCAAAGGCCTTTTTTGCAAATTACGGTTGTAGATCTTTATTAAGAATACATGAAAAGATCAGAGTGATTTTCGTAGTCTAAATCGGATAAAAAAAGTTTACGTAACTAAAAAGAATCGACTTCCGTTGCGTTCCAACGATGCAAACTTCAACGTCATAATTCCACGATGTTGAAGTTCGCATCGTTGGAATTCAACGAAAGTTAATTTTTCTTCCACTGTTCACATTTTTCTCGCCGATTCAGGGTACGATAATCACCCAAACGATTTTTCTTATCGTCGTTAGAGGTCCAAGACTTTAATGCACAGAAAAAATTATAGACCGTCATAAAAATGAAGTAATGAAGAATAATAGAAAATAATTTTCGTGGCATTCCAACAATGCAAACTTCAACGCCACCCTAATTTCAGTATGAACGCAGTAATTGGAAACATGTTTCGAAATAATTTGGAACTTTTTTTGACAGATTTCGAACGCGTTGAAAATTGCTAATACTAGCAACTTCCGGATGCAGCTAAAAAATAATTGGTGTCGCAAAGATTCCTCGTTAAGATCGTCGGTGGTGAGTTTATTGCATGCCAAAAAAAAAGGGCACCAAGATGTTAGTGAAACAAAAGGTGCAGATAATATTGATGCAATTCCTCGTTCACCGTGTTCGAAAGCAACTTCTAACGCGGCATATATTGAGAATTCAACTGAGAAAGTCGTAAACGACTGGGAAGATGTAAAGCACGGAGACAATACCTTCAAAATAATTAACGTTGCCGGCGATGGAAATTGTTTATTTCGATGCTTAGCGTACTTCGTACTCGGTAACCAGGAATTGCATTCTACGATTAGACAAAGAATCGTTGAATACACGACAGCAAATTGGCAAGAGGAATGTAGCATGCTTGCAAGTACTTGCCCAGGGAAAGGGTATAAGAATGCTGACGAGTACAGTAAAGTAATGGGTTCAAGCGGGACGTATGGTACCGATTATGAACTCGGCATTTTTGTGCGATTGTACGGAGTAACCGTGACAGTTTTTCTCCAAGAGAATAAACAGGAACCAGTAAAGCAAGCGGGAAAATTGGAGCCGTCCAATGATAAGGCATTTGCATTTCCATTGGGAAGGCATTTGCAAATAATGTTAAGGGGACCCGAACGCAGTGGCCATTGGGTAGTCCTCGAGGCAAAGCCTTCCAAAGTATCGATTCAATGCGATAAACTAGTAGAAAGTTCGGTTACAGAAAAAGTCAACCAGGAAGATAGAGATATATCTACTCCGGACAGTGGTGTTTTTAGTAATGAAAACAAGTGCGTAAAGAATGGTAATGTTTCGGCATTGCCCAACGCTGCAAAAAATAAAACTTCCGACCAGCACACAACATTAGTACAATTTACGGAAGGCGTGAATTCGATAGAGATTCCGTCCGCAGTAACTCGTGACTCTGAAGGAAGGGTCAGCCAAGGACCGGAACAAAACAAAAACGGAGCAATGGAAATTACTGCGGACGAACGCTCCATCGACAGCGTATCGCCACATGTACTATTTCAAAGTGAAAGTAGTACGGTGACGAATGACCAAAAAGTTCATAGCTTTGTAGAACGCACAGAGCAAGAATCACGTTACAAGACAAAAAGAGTCCAACCCAGGAAGGAAAAAGAGAGTGATCCATATCAATTCACTACCAGCAGTCACGAAGGATCTGATTCCGAAGCATCAGTTGACAATTCAAATATTTCCTTTGAGTTAACGAAGAGTGAACGCAAAAGAATAGGAAGGAAACGTACGGAAAGTATTGGACAGCAAAGTTCAATCCAGGAAGAAAAAGTCCAACCCAGGGAGGAAAAAAAGAGTGATCCATATAAGTTCACTACCAGCAGTCACGAAGAATCTGATTCCGAAGCATCAGTTGACAGTTCAAATAATTCCTTTGACTTAACAAAAAGTGAACGTAAAAGAATAGGAAGGAAACATACGGAAAGTATTGGACAGCAAAGTTCAATCGAGTATAGCACAGATAGTGAACCAGATCGCATTGGAAAACGTGCCAAAAATTTCAAAAACAGAGTGAAGATGAATAGTAAAGTCGTAAAAAAGAACGTTTTCATAAGAGATCTAGGTACGGTAGAAATTCCGTCAACGAATTTCAAAACGGAGCTTGGTTACAATAGCGCTGATGTAGTACGATCTGTTATCGATAAAATAATGTCGAAAACATTCAAATGTACTTGCATTTTGAGCTTTTATGGCTCAGTTCGATATAATTTGCAAGACGTAGTCGCATATGCAAAGTGTAACAAGCCAGACCATGAACAGAGATTCCAGTTCCGGATCGATCATCTGGAAGAACCACTTGCCCGTCTCCAAATCTCTAGCAACAAAAAACTGAAGGTTGTCCACAAACCGAGTACACAGGCAGAAAGGTGCAGGGCGGTGAGAGGCCCGGAACGGAGGAAGTTGCAAAATGCATTACAGAACACGCGTGCAACAGAAATTCTAGCCATCATTGATGAAAACTTAAGCAGCGAATTAGACGCCGATGGACATCCGCAAGATAAGATACGTCCTAATACACTTCACAAGATGAAATCAGAAGTGAAATCGAAACTTCGTTTGTCTCTAAAGTCCTTTGATTTGTCGGATCTAATAGAATTCTGCATCCAGGAGCAAAAGCTTAAAGATCCGTTTTTGCGATTCGTCAGTTTACCTCTTACGGCTATAATGTTTACCGAGGAAGATCTGTTTGCAATCATTGGTCAGAAACCGATCATTCTGCACATGGACGCGACTGGCTCCATTGTGCGCAAACCTCAATATTTAACATGCAAACGAATATTCTATTATTGCATTTTGGCAAAACACGATTCATCAGAGCTGATAACCCTAGCTCATATGATAACGTCAGAGCATGGCGTTCTTTCAATAAGCACGTTTTTGAAACAATACCGATACTTTGTTATGGCGACGTGTAAGAAATGGCCTCTGGCGAATGCAGTAACGATAGATTGGTCTTGGGCATTCATTCATTCGATCCTTCAAGAATGGAATGGAACAACAATAAAGTCGTATCTGAACATTATGTACAAATGTTGCGAGCAGAACATGAAGCCGCCAAAAGAAATGTGCATACTAAAAATCTGTTTTGCACATTTCATGAAAATTGTTTCAAGAACGATACACGAAAGTTATCCAGAGTACAAGAACTTCAAAGGTATGGTGTTGGAATGTATGGCTCTAATATCTCTAAGTAGAAACTTGAGACAATTGGACGAAATATTCAAACACGTGTGCACGCTTTTGACATGTAGAGGCGAAAAAGAAGCAAATGACAGTATCGTCGTTATAAAGAAACTTGGGTTGAAAAACTCTGGTAAAATGAAAGAGATTCAGGAAGCAGTTAATTCCTCAGAGACTGATGAGTTCGTAGAGATACTGTCACTCAAGAAACAAGGTGAAAGTATTTATAGGAACTCGCCATTTTTCAGAAGATACAGTGACATAATGGGGCGTTTGCAAATGGAAATGGGACCCGCAGTTGACGACGACATTGAGAATAAGAAGAATCGAATCGGAAATAAGTATTATGCACCGAAATTTGTGGATCACCTTATAACTACTTGGATGCCATATGTTATTTTATGGGCTTCATTGGATTTGGACTTTGTTGATCCAACGATTTCACGAGTAAGTAATGCGTATGCTGAAAGTGCCTTCAGAGTTATGAAACACGTGACTTTTAAAGGATTGACAAACTCGTCCATTACCGATAGGATCCGCGAACTGAAAGCAAGTCGCATGACAACTATTGCGAGAGTTTATCTGAACGCAAAATTGAAAGGTACCACAAAATCGCGACAGAAGCCCAAGTATCCTCAAATTGAATCGGATCCTTTCATTAAGGAAAGTTGGCAGAAAAAAACCCACGCAAAAAAACGGGGACGCGGATATGGCGAAGCGCCACTGATAAAAAAACTGTGCCAAAGAATCGAAGAAACGGAAGCAAACAATAATACAGAGAAGATGAACACCAACACAGCCGCAGACAATAAAAGTAATCAAGAAAGGAGGATGCTAAAAGTCGAAGAGGCAGAGTGTATAATAGAGACCCATACAGAGGATAAAACAAGAAACAAGCAAGCAAAGAAAGAAGAAAGTAATCCCATGCGGAACGTAAAAGCAAATGTAGACATAACAGAATGTCAGGTTGAAAATGATGATGGGCTTGCAAGTATAGAAACATTAGCAAAACAGCAAATACCGCGCAAGAAAGTAAATAAATTTTACAACGGATTAATGAAAGACGTAAATTATTACATGTCATCCGAATCTCGCACATTACCAGTTGGGCGCTACTTCACGAAGAAATCAATGTCGATAGATTTATTCCAATTGACTGTGAAGCAGTATTCAACAATTCGTGGTCAAAGATGGATCGACGGAATAGTAATTGATTCATTTGCAGCCGCAAATTTGGACGAATGGCCGAGTATGTCGTACATACCCACCGATGATACTGCAATGATCATCGGCGACTACAGCACGAAGAGGATTGACCGGAACAGAAAGATATGCAGAAGCAAACATGCTATTGAGGATAAATTGCTGATGCCGTATTTGTTTCATGGTCATTGGCGGTTACTAGTTGCTGACATAAAACAAAAAAAATTGATCTTATTGGATCCGTTTAAATACGGAACGGACAACGTACGAGCGATAGATGCTTTCAAGAACTTCCTACGATTTTGCGGCTCCGGCTCTTCGTTGAACCAATTGCAAAGTATTAAATGGGAAGAGCATGAAATTACCGCACGTCCATACCAATCCGAGAAGGACGGGCACAGTTGCGGATCATATGTATTGTATTATATGCACTGCCTGGGACGATCAAAAGCATTGGATATCAATTTTGATCCTGCGGCTTATAGGCTCGAGGTCGCATATGAATTGCTTCTTAAATCCGAAAATATGGAAGACATGTGTGTACACTGCTTCATATCGACAGGTACAAGTACAAAAACGTGTCAAATGTGCGAGCGTAAGTGTCACACGACGTGCTTACACAAGTCGGAAATGAACACAGATGACGAAGACAGAGAAACAGAAAGCGGTTCTAAAAGAAAAACCGAGAGAAAAGATAATTCGTCTGATTATTTTATTTGTAAGTTGTGTAAAAGATATACAAAAGGGCAATTGTGCAATCCGGAATAAGCAATGAGGCTATCATCTAGCGAAGTGCAATGCAGGCAGAAATAAAGATAAACGAAAGAAAATCTAAAAAAAAGGTACATTTTTTTGGTTACAATTTAAGACCATCTAGAAGATCTGGACAGAACTTCCGCGGCGCCATCAAGATACTGATGGCAGTTTATTAATAGATGACAAGGATGTGACGAAAAAGGAAAAATTCTTGCATTTTGTTGGTAAGCTGCCAGTAGTATCAAATCATCGAGACAGCAGATCTTCGTATTTTTTTTTCGTACGAGAAATATGTACCGTTACTCCAATTATACTCTATTCGACAAGTTTAGGCAAAATTGATTTTCGATAATAAGTGTCCGAAACCGTCTTCATGTTTACTTCACTCGGGAAAAATAATTTTTAAAGTTTGCCCCACTTATCGTTAAATTCTCAAAGTACATTAGTTCTTATCGAATTAAGCCTAGAGCAATCGAGTCTAGCAGTATGGTATATGGAAAGAGAATTATAGTTTCAATACGGAATACGACGAAAAAATCGTAAGCAAGTATAAGTGGATGTGACACACTGAAAGAGATGCTTCGATTGCAGGAAATGTTAGAAGGGCCAGAGAGAGAGCCCTCGTGACAACAAAACGTATGACGCAGAGAGCGTCTAGAAAATCAAAGAAACCATTTAACGTAGCAAGACTTGAACAATTGTTCATATTATATATTTTTACGTTGATGCCACTATTCTTTCAAATGCCTTTTTTCGAATGCCATGGCCCCTACAAAGGGTGCGGTATTTTGGAGGTTTTTGAATGGCCCCGACGAATCGAAAGTCTAAAGACACTTTACCAATGACATGTGATTTTTTTCTACCAATTTTTTCGCGTCTTTTCTCGATCCGTCGATTTTTTTACCACGCAAATTATTCCCCACTCGTCGATTTTTTAAATCGAATAGTCATTCGGCCGTATCGTAAACATACTACATAACAGAGTGTTAAAGTTACCATCGTTGGAAGGCAACCAAAGTCCGATTTTTATTGACATATAAAATTTCCTTGTGAAGAATTAGGTTTGACATCTCTAAGCAACTCAAAATGTTTGATTTTCGTAGCGAAAATCCACTGAACAAAATTTGAGAGATTGAAGAAAAAAAATAGTCATTGCATTTCAAAGATGGAAACTTAAAAGTCATCTCCATACGTCGTTTTAAGTATCACTTAAGGCGAGATAAACATTTAGACGGAAAAAAATTAAGCAATTCTGAGGGATTTTTAAAACTAAGAAATAATGATTATACAATTATCAAACTGTAGCTATACATTAATAGTATATCGAAGCATACAAAATATTTTTTTAAATTCATTTATCATCAAATGTGGCAGAGAGTTACAGCAAGGTTGCCGCGGCCGTTGCGAACCGGCGTACAGTCTAGCTCCCTGTAAACTTTGATTTGCAAAAAATTCAAACATTTTTTCAGTTGGAACATGTATAATTTCGATTTGGCAGTAATTAAAATGGAGAACATGAAAATTAAAGAGAATTGCATATACAGACAAAAAACAACGTTTTACACGAAATATCTAAAAATTTGGATTGAAAAAGTATTTCTTTTCTAAGTTCTCAAAAACAATTCTCGTCAAGTAGAAGGTATCAATATTATCAATATTTGTACCAAATTTGACCTCAATCGGCTTAATAGTTTTTAAATATTTCTGCACGCCAATTTTGAAAATGCAGTTTCGAGAAAAAGGCGTTCGCAGGTTACGTCCGCTCCGAATACGATGCTGAAGTTTGCATCGTTGGACAGCAACGAATTTAATTTCATATGGCACATTTCACCGACAAAAATTCTTCAATTACTTTTTTAAGATATTTATTTATCGATCTATATTATGAATCTATAAAAAAAGATCGCCTATAACAATACAAATATGGAAAATAAAATGGAGAACGAAACGTTCGTTGCGTTCCAACGATGCAAACTTCAACACGATGCAGCGCCTCCGCTTTCTCGCACCGCCCGGCAGCTGACGTGCTTATGATATATATATACATATTATAAATATAAAGTTTTAAAATTATGTTAACGGCTTTAACCTCTTACGAGGGTTAGAGCACTTGGGCAAATCATATAAAACAACCGGCCCTTTTTAGGGCTAAAGTCAATTTTGCGGTGATTCAAAGTGTGGTTTGTGTTAACCTCAAAAAGTCCTTCGAGTACGTCAAACAAACGGCCATTTTTGGGGCCAAAAATTTATTTGACGAAGGCAAATTCTAACGATAAAAATACCTCAGAGCCGTTAATAGGCCGGCAAGCTGAACATTGTCCTCATCTGCAACTTCACCCTGGACAGAGAGAGAAACGCCGAAAGTATGGAGCTTTCTTATTCGATGACGTTGAAGTTTGCACCGTTGGGATGCAGCGAAAATTATGTTTTTTTAATTTCCCAAATATTCTCGGGCAGATTTGCGCTACGAAAATCACGCAAACATTTTTTAGGATTCTTATTTAGCGATCTAGAACGAATTTGCAAAATGTGATTTTGGATAATGATGGAAATAAGGAATCGGAAGAAATTTTCATTGTGTTCCAACGGTGCAAACTTCAACCCCATTCTTATTCGAACACAAGTAAGGAAAAGAAAATATGAACTTTTATTAACTCGGAGACAACTAAAGATGTATATGCATAGGTATCGAGCAGCTGAAAAGATCACTTAACGTCGCATCAAGCACAACAAATAATAAAAAAGGCTATGCATCGGCAAGCCATCGTGTAGATTGTGAAGTCAGGGGACGCATGAAATCTGTCGCCAGACCCGGAGACAGAAAGGGATACCAAATTCATACAAAGTAATTTGAATGGCATATTCAATAAAGTACATATTTATTGAATATCAGTTATTTATGCCCCCAATTAAGAAATGCACTCTTAGCATCTGATATATGTCGATAGAAAGGAAATGTATGTAAATGCATTGGGTTCACCGCATTAACCCCACTTTTAATGCCCTGTGATTTTGAGTTGAAGCCGACTTTTTATACGGTCAAACATGACCCAGTGCGTTGGTCTAGTCATTTCTCAGCGAAAGAAGACTAGTTCCGTAAGTGGGCGGCGAACTTGGGACCGGCTGTATCGGTATAGGTTTGCCACAGTTTCCCTATACCCATGGAAGAAATCGGCTGTGGCAGCAAGGTGGGGCGGGGGGTGAAAAGTAGACGAGGGAGTTGTGGAGCAGGTGATATAAGGGGGGTGGGGTACTGGAATGGGCGGTAGAAAAAAGTTAAGGCGGGTTGGGGCACGTGAAAAGTGGAAGACCCTGTACGGCTGGGACAAACGAGTAATAAAAAATATACGGTAAAAAAAGCAATAATGCTTTGGGGTGGACTTTTTTTACTTTACGTCCTTTTTTTTTTAATTTTAGATTTATATCAAACGCGGGAGAAATATAATGTTTGTCAAGTTTGAACCAACGATCCGGTGTCTTTCGGAACATCTAGAGGGTCGGCATTTTTTTGGGAGGCGCCTTTTGGGCCACTTCCCATGCAACGCTAATAAAAAAAACGATAATCTCAAACGCGCAGGACAGAACTTTTTTTGTTTCTTTCAAGATTCACCCCCCGATAAGAGTGTCTTCCGAAACAATTAGATGGTCGGTATTTTTTTTAGAGGCGCCTTTTGGGCCACTTTCCACGCAACGCCAATAAAAAAAACGATTATATCAAACGCGCAGGACATAGAATTTTTTTTTGTTTTTTTCAAGATTCACCCCCCGATGAGGGTGTGTTCCGGAACATTTAGATAGTCGGTATTTTTTTGAGAGCCGCCTTTTGGGCCACGTTCCACGCAACGCCAATGAAAAAAACGATTATATCAAACGCGCAGGACATAGAATTTTTTTTTGTTTTTTTCAAGATTCACCCCCAAAAAGGGTGTGTTCCGGAACATTTAGAAGGTCGGTATTTTTTTGAGAGGCGCCTTTTGGGCCACTTTCCACGCAACGCCAATAAAAAAAACGATTATATTGAACGCGCAGGACATAGAATTTTTTATTGTTTTTTTCAAGATTCACCCCCCGATGAGGGTGTGTTCCGGAACATTTAGATGGTCGGTATTTTTTTGAGAGCCGCCTTTTGGGCCACTTTCCACGCAACGCCAATAAAAAAAACGATTATATCAACGCACAGGACATAGATTTTTTTTTTGTTTTTTTCAAGATTCACCCCCCAAAAAGGGTGTGTTCCGGAACATTTAGAAGGTCGGTATTTTTTTGAGAGGCGTCTTTTGGGCCACTTTCCACGTAACGCCAATAAAAAAAACGATTATATCAAACGCGCAGGACATAGAATTTTTTTATTGGTTTTTTCAAGATTCACCCCCCGATAAGGGTGTGTTCCGGAACATTTAGAGGGTCGGTATTTTTTTGAGAGGCGCCTTTTGGGCCACTTTCCACGCAACGCCAATAAAAAAAACGATTATATCGAACGCGCAGGACATAGAATTTTTTTTTGTTTTTTTTTTCAAGATTCACCCCCCGATAAGGGTGTGTTCTGGAACATTTAGAAGGTCGGTATTTTTTTGAGTGGCGCCTTTTGGGCCACTTTCCACGCAACGCCAATAAAAAAAACGATTATATCGAACGCGCAGGACATATAATTTTTTTTAGTTTTTTTTCAAGATTCACCCCCCGATAAGGGTGTGTTCCGGAACATTTAGAGGGTCGGTATTTTTTTGAGAGCCGCCTTTTGGGCCACTTTCCACGCAACGCCAAAAAAAAAACGATTATATCAAACGCGCAGGACATAGAATTTTTTTTTTTTCAAGATTCACCCCCCGATGAGGGTGTGTTCCGGAACATTTAGATGGTCGGTATTTTTTTGAGAGCCGCCTTTTGGGCCACTTTCCACGCAACGCCAATAAAAAAAACGATTATATCGAACGCGCAGGACATAGAATTTTTTTTTGTTTTTTTCAAGATTCACCCCCCGATAAGGGTGTGTTCCGGAACATTTAGAAGGTCGGTATTTTTTTGAGAGGCGCCTTTTGGGCCACTTTCCACGCAACGCCAATAAAAAAAACGATTATATCAAACGCGCAGGACATAGAAAATTTTTTTGTTTTTTTTCAAGATTCACCCCCCGATAAGGGTGTGTTCCGGAACATTTAGAGGGTCGCTATTTTTTTGAGAGGCGTCTTTTGGGCCACTTTCCACGCAACGCCAATAAAAAAAACGATTATATCAAACGCGCAGGACATAGAATTTTTTTTTTTTTTTCAAGATTCACCCCCCGATGAGGGTGTGTTCCGGAACATTTAGATGGTCGGTATTTTTTTGAGAGCCGCCTTTTGGGCCACTTTCCACGTAACGCCAATAAAAAAACGATTATATCAAACGCGCAGGACATAGAATTTTTTTATTGGTTTTTTCAAGATTCACCCCCCGATAAGGGTGTGTTCCGGAACATTTAGAGGGTCGGTATTTTTTTGAGAGCCGCCTTTTGGGCCACTTTCCACGCAACGCCAATAAAAAAAACGATTATATCGAACGCGCAGGACATAGAATTTTTTTTTGTATTTTTTTCAAGATTCACCCCCCGATAAGGGTGTGTTCCGGAACATTTAGAAGGTCGGTATTTTTTTGAGAGGCGCCTTTTGGGCCACTGTCCACGCAACGCCAATAAAAAAAACGATTATATCGAACGCGCAGGACATATAATTTTTTTTCGTTTTTTTCAAGATTCACCCCCCGATAAGGGTGTGTTCCGGAACATTTAGAGGGTCGGTATTTTTTTGAGAGGCGCCTTTTGGGCCACTTTCCACGCAACGCAAAAAAAAACGATTATATCAAACGCGCAGGACATAGAATTTTTTTTTTTTTTTCAAGATTCACCCCCCGATGAGGGTGTGTTCCGGAACATTTAGATGGTCGGTATTTTTTTGAGAGGCGCCTTTTGGGCCACTTCCCACGCAACGCCAATAAAAAAAACGATTATATCAAACGCGCAGGACATAGAATTTTTTATTGGTTTTTTCAAGATTCACCCCCCGATAAGGGTGTGTTCCGGAACATTTAGAGGGTCGGTATTTTTTTGAGAGGCGCCTTTTAGGCCACTTTCCACGCAACGCCAATAAAAAAAACGATTATATCAAACGCGCAGGACATAGAATTTTTTTTTGTTTTTTTCAAGATTCACCCCCCGATGAGGGTGTGTTCCGGAACATTTAGATGGTCGGTATTTTTTTGAGAGCCGCCTTTTGGGCCACTTTCCACGCAACGCCAATGAAAAAAACGATTATATCAAACGCGCAGGACATAGAATTTTTTTTTGTTTTTTTCAAGATTCACCCCCCAAAAAGGGTGTGTTCCGGAACATTTAGAAGGTCGGTATTTTTTTGAGAGGCGCCTTTTGGGTGACTTTCCACGCAACGCCAATAAAAAAAACGATTATATCGAACGCGCAGGACATAGAATTTTTTATTGTTTTTTTCAAGATTCACCCCCCGATGAGGGTGTGTTCCGGAACATTTAGATGGTCGGTATTTTTTTGCGAGCCGCCTTTTGGGCCACTTTCCACGCAACGCCAATAAAAAAAACGATTATATCAAACGCGCAGGACATAGATTTTTTTATTGGTTTTTTCAAGATTCACCCCCCGATAAGGGTGTGTTCCGGAACATTTAGAGGGTCGGTATTTTTTTGAGAGGCGCCTTTTGGGCCACTTTCCACGCAACGCCAATAAAAAAAACGATTATATCGAACGCGCAGGACATAGAATTTTTTTTTGTTTTTTTTTCAAGATTCACCCCCCGATAAGGGTGTGTTCCGGAACATTTAGAAGGTCGGTATTTTTTTGAGAGGCGCCTTTTGGGCCACTTTCCACGCAACGCCAATAAAAAAAACGATTATATCAAACGCGCAGGACATAGAATTTTTTTTTTTTTTTCAAGATTCACCCCCCGATGAGGGTGTGTTCCGGAACATTTAGATGGTCGGTATTTTTTTGAGAGCCGCCTTTTGGGCCACTTTCCACGCAACGCCAATAAAAAAAACGATTATATCAAACGCGCAGGACATAGATTTTTTTTTTGTTTTTTTCAAGATTCACCCCCCAAAAAGGGTGTGTTCCGGAACATTTAGAAGGTCGGTATTTTTTTGAGAGGCGTCTTTTGGGCCACTTTCCACGTAACGCCAATAAAAAAAACGATTATATCAAACGCGCAGGACATAGAATTTTTTTTCGTTTTTTTCAAGATTCACCCCCCGATAAGGGTGTGTTCCGGAACATTTAAAGGGTCGGTATTTTTTTGAGAGGCGCCTTTTGGGCCACTTTCCACGCAACGCCAATAAAAAAAACGATTATATCAAACGCGCAGGACATAGATTTTTTTTTTGTTTTTTTTCAAGATTCACCCCCCAAAAAGGGTGTGTTCCGGAACATTTAGAAGGTCGGTATTTTTTTGAGAGGCGTCTTTTGGGCCACTTTCCACGTAACGCCAATAAAAAAAACGATTATATCAAACGCGCAGGACATAGAATTTTTTTTCGTTTTTTTCAAGCTTCACCCCCCGATAAGGGTGTGTTCCGGAACATTTAAAGGGTCGGTATTTTTTTGAGAGGCGCCTTTTGGGCCACTTTCCACGCAACGCCAATAAAAAAAACGATTATATCAAACGCGCAGGACATAGAATTTTTTTATTGGTTTTTTCAAGATTCATCCCCCGATAAAGGTGTGTTCCGAAACATTTAGAGGGTCGGTATTTTTTTGAGAGGCGCCTTTTGGGCCACTTTCCACGCAACGCCAATAAAAAAAACGATTATATCGAACACGCAGGACATAGAATTTTTTTTGTTTTTTTCAAGATTCACCCCCCGATAAGGGTGTGTTCCGGAACATTTAGAGCGTCGGTATTTTTTTTAGAGGCGTCTTTTGGGCCACTTTTCACGCAACGCCAATAAAAAAAACGATTATATCAAACGCGCAGGACATAGATTTTTTTTTTGTTTTTTTCAAGATTCACCCCCCAAAAAGGGTGTGTTCCGGAACATTTAGAAGGTCGGTATTTTTTTGAGAGGCGTCTTTTGGGCCACTTTCCACGTAACGCCAATAAAAAAAAACGATTATATCAAACGCGCAGGACATAGATTTTTTTTTGTTTTTTTCAAGATTCACCCCCCAAAAAGGGTGTGTTCCGGAACATTTAGAAGGTCGGTATTTTTTTGAGAGCCGCCTTTTGGGCCACTTTCCACGCAACGCCAATAAAAAAAACGATTATATCAAACGCGCAGGACATAGATTTTTTTTGTTGTTTTTTTCAAGTTTCACCCCCCAAAAAGGGTGTGTTCCGGAACATTTAGAAGGTCGGTATTTTTTTGAGAGGCGTCTTTTGGGCCACTTTCCACGCAACGACAATAAAAAAAACGATTATATCAAACGCGCAGGACATAGAATTTTTTTTTTTTTTTCACGATTCACCCCCCGATGAGGGTGTGTTCCGGAACATTTAGATGGTCGGTATTTTTTTGAGAGCCGCCTTTTGGGCCACTTTCCACGTAACGCCAATAAAAAACGATTATATCAAACGCGCAGGACATAGAATTTTTTTATTGGTTTTTTCAAGATTCACCCCCCGATAAGGGTGTGTTCCGGAACATTTAGAGGGTCGGTATTTTTTTGAGAGCCGCCTTTTGGGCCACTTTCCACGCAACGCCAATAAAAAAAACGATTATATCGAACGCGCAGGACATAGCATTTTTTTTTGTTTTTTTTCAAGATTCACCCCCCGATAAGGGTGTGTTCCGGAACATTTAGAAGGTCGGTATTTTTTTGAGAGGCGCCTTTTGGGCCACTTTCCACGCAACGCCAATAAAAAAAACGATTATATCGAACGCGCAGGACATATAATTTTTTTTCGTTTTTTTCAAGATTCACCCCCCGATAAGGGTGTGTTCCGGAACATTTAGAGGGTCGGTATTTTTTTGAGAGGCGCCTTTTGGGCCACTTTCCACGCAACGCAAAAAAAAAACGATTATATCAAACGCGCAGGACATAGAATTTTTTTTTTTTCTTCAAGATTCACCCCCCGATGAGGGTGTGTTCCGGAACATTTAGATGGTCGGTATTTTTTTGAGAGGCGCCTTTTGGGCCACTTCCCACGCGACGCCAATAAAAAAAACGATTATATCAAACGCGCAGGACATAGAATTTTTTTATTGGTTTTTTCAAGATTCACCCCCCGATAAGGGTGTGTTCCGGAACATTTAGAGGGTCGGTATTTTTTTGAGAGGCGCCTTTTGGGCCACTTTCCACGCAACGCCAATAAAAAAAACGATTATATCGAACGCGCAGGACATAGAATTTTTTTTTGTTTTTTTCAAGATTCACCCCCCGATAAGGGTGTGTTCCGGAACATTTAGAAGGTCGGTATTTTTTTGAGAGGCGCCTTTTGGGCCACTTTCCACGCAACGCCAATAAAAAAAACGATTATATCAAACGCGCAGGACATAGAAAATTTTTTTGTTTTTTTTCAAGATTCACCCCCCGATAAGGGTGTGTTCCGGAACATTTAGAGGGTCGCTATTTTTTTGGGAGGCGCTTTTTAGGCCACTTTCCACGCAACGCCAATAAAAAAAACGATTATATCAAACGCGCAGGACATAGAATTTTTTTTTTTTTTTCAAGATTCACCCCCCGATGAGGGTGTGTTCCGGAACATTTAGATGGTCGGTATTTTTTTGAGAGCCGCCTTTTGGGCCACTTTCCACGCAACGCCAATAAAAAAAACGATTATATCAAACGCGCAGGACATAGATTTTTTTTTTGTTTTTTTCAAGATTCACCCCCCAAAAAGGGTGTGTTCCGGAACATTTAGAAGGTCGGTATTTTTTTGAGAGGCGTCTTTTGGGCCACTTTCCACGTAATGCCAATAAAAAAAACGATTATATCAAACGCGCAGGACATAGAATTTTTTTTCGTTTTTTTCAAGATTCACCCCCCGATAAGGGTGTGTTCCGGAACATTTAGAGGGTCGGTATTTTTTTGAGAGGCGCCTTTTGGGCCACTTTCCACGCAACGCCAATAAAAAAAACGATTGTATCAAACGCGCAGGACATAGAATTTTTTTATTGGTTTTTTCAAGATTCATCCCCCGATAAGGGTGTGTTCCGGAACATTTAGAGGGTCGGTATTTTTTTGAGAGGCGCCTTTTGGGCCACTTTCCACGCAACGCCAATAAAAAAAACGATTATATCGAACACGTAGGACAGAATTTTTTTTGTTTTTTTCAAGATTCACCCCCCGATAAGGGTGTGTTCCGGAACATTTAGAGCGTCGGTATTTTTTTTAGAGGCGTCTTTTGGGCCACTTTTCACGCAACGCCAATAAAAAAAACGATTATATCAAACGCGCAGGACATAGATTTTTTTTTTTTTTTTTTCAAGATTCACCCCCCAAAAAGGGTGTGTTCCGGAACATTTAGAAGGTCGGTATTTTTTTGAGAGGCGTCTTTTGGGCCACTTTCCACGTAACGCCAATAAAAAAACGATTATATCAAACGCGCAGGACATAGATTTTTTTTTGTTTTTTTCAAGATTCACCCTCCAAAAAGGGTGTGTTCCGGAACATTTAGAAGGTCGGTATTTTTTTGAGAGGCGCCTTTTGGGCCACTTTCCACGCAACGCCAATAAAAAAAACGATTATATCGAACGCGCAGGACATAGAATTTTTTTTCGTTTTTTTCAAGATTCACCCCCCGATAAGGGTGTGTTCCGGAACATTTAGAGGGTCGGTATTTTTTTGAGAGGCGCCTTTTGGGCCACTTTCCACGCAACGCCAATAAAAAAAACGATTATATCAAACGCGCAGGACATAGAATTTTTTTATTGGTTTTTTCAAGATTCATCCCCCGATAAGGGTGTGTTCCGGAACATTTAGAGGGTCGGTATTTTTTTGAGAGGCGCCTTTTGGGCCACTTTCCACGCAACGCCAATAAAAAAAACGATTATATCGAACACGCAGGACATAGAATTTTTTTTGTTTTTTTCAAGATTCACCCCCCGATAAGGGTGTGTTCCGGAACATTTAGAGCGTCGGTATTTTTTTTAGAGGCGTCTTTTGGGCCACTTTTCACGCAACGCCAATAAAAAAAACGATTATATCAAACGCGCAGGACATAGATTTTTTTTTGTTTTTTTTCAAGATTCACCCCCCAAAAAGGGTGTGTTCCGGAACATTTAGAAGGTCGGTATTTTTTTGAGAGGCGCCTTTTGGGCCACTTTCCACGCAACGCCAATAAAAAAAACGATTATATCGAACGCGCAGGACATAGAATTTTTTTTCGTTTTTTTCAAGATTCACCCCCCGATAAGGGTGTGTTCCGGAACATTTAGAGGGTCGGTATTTTTTTGAGAGGCGCCTTTTGGGCCACTTTCCACGCAACGCCAATAAAAAAAACGATTATATCAAACGCGCAGGACATAGAATTTTGTTATTGGTTTTTTCAAGATTCATCCCCCGATAAGGGTGTGTTCCGGAACATTTAGAGGGTCGGTATTTTTTTGAGAGGCGCCTTTTGGGCCACTTTCCACGCAACGTCAATAAAAAAAACGATTATATCGAACACGCAGGACATAGAATTTTTTTGGTTTTTTTCAAGATTCACCCCCCGATAAGGGTGTGTTCCGGAACATTTAGAGCGTCGGTATTTTTTTGAGAGGCGTCTTTTAGGCCACTTTTCACGCAACGCCAATAAAAAAAACGATTATATCAAACGCGCAGGACATAGATTTTTTTTTTGTTTTTTTCAAGATTCACCCCCCAAAAAGGGTGTGTTCCGGAACATTTAGAAGGTCGGTATTTTTTTGAGAGGCGCCTTTTGGGCCACTTTCCACGCAACGCCAATAAAAACAACGATTATATCGAACGCGCAGGACATAGAATTTTTTTTCGTTTTTTTCAAGATTCACCCCCCGATAAGGGTGTGTTCCGGAACATTTAGAGGGTCGGTATTTTTTTGAGAGGCGCCTTTTGGGCCACTTTCCACGCAACGCCAATAAAAAAAACGATTATATCAAACGCGCAGGACATAGAAAATTTTTTTGTTTTTTTTCAAGATTCACCCCCCGATAAGGGTGTGTTCCGGAACATTTAGAGGGTCGCTATTTTTTTGGGAGGCGCTTTTTAGGCCACTTTCCACGCAACGCCAATAAAAAAAACGATTATATCAAACGCGCAGGACATAGAGTTTTTTTTTTTTTTCAAGATTCACCCCCCGATGAGGGTGTGTTCCGGAACATTTAGATGGTCGGTATTTTTTTGAGAGCCGCCTTTTGGGCCACTTTCCACGCAACGCCAATAAAAAAAACGATTATATCAAACGCGCAGGACATAGATTTTTTTTTTGTTTTTTTCAAGATTCACCCCCCAAAAAGGGTGTGTTCCGGAACATTTAGAAGGTCGGTATTTTTTTGAGAGGCGTCTTTTGGGCCACTTTCCACGTAACGCCAATAAAAAAAACGATTATATCAAACGCGCAGGACATAGAATTTTTTTTCGTTTTTTTCAAGATTCACCCCCCGATAAGGGTGTGTTCCGGAACATTTAGAGGGTCGGTATTTTTTTGAGAGGCGCCTTTTGGGCCACTTTCCACGCAACGCCAATAAAAAAAACGATTATATCAAACGCGCAGGACATAGAATTTTTTTATTGGTTTTTTCAAGATTCACCCCCCGATAAGGGTGTGTTCCGGAACATTTAGAGGGTCGGTATTTTTTTGAGAGGCGCCTTTTGGGCCACTTTCCACGCAACGCCAATAAAAAAAACGATTGTATCAAACGCGCAGGACATAGAATTTTTTTATTGGTTTTTTCAAGATTCATCCCCCGATAAGGGTGTGTTCCGGAACATTTAGAGGGTCGGTATTTTTTTGAGAGGCGCCTTTTGGGCCACTTTCCACGCAACGCCAATAAAAAAAACGATTATATCGAACACGTAGGACAGAATTTTTTTTGTTTTTTTCAAGATTCACCCCCCGATAAGGGTGTGTTCCGGAACATTTAGAGCGTCGGTATTTTTTTTAGAGGCGTCTTTTGGGCCACTTTTCACGCAACGCCAATAAAAAAAACGATTATATCAAACGCGCAGGACATAGATTTTTTTTTTTTTTTTTTCAAGATTCACCCCCCAAAAAGGGTGTGTTCCGGAACATTTAGAAGGTCGGTATTTTTTTGAGAGGCGTCTTTTGGGCCACTTTCCACGTAACGCCAATAAAAAAACGATTATATCAAACGCGCAGGACATAGATTTTTTTTTGTTTTTTTCAAGATTCACCCTCCAAAAAGGGTGTGTTCCGGAACATTTAGAAGGTCGGTATTTTTTTGAGAGGCGCCTTTTGGGCCACTTTCCACGCAACGCCAATAAAAAAAACGATTATATCGAACGCGCAGGACATAGAATTTTTTTTCGTTTTTTTCAAGATTCACCCCCCGATAAGGGTGTGTTCCGGAACATTTAGAGGGTCGGTATTTTTTTGAGAGGCGCCTTTTGGGCCACTTTCCACGCAACGCCAATAAAAAAAACGATTATATCAAACGCGCAGGACATAGAATTTTTTTATTGGTTTTTTCAAGATTCATCCCCCGATAAGGGTGTGTTCCGGAACATTTAGAGGGTCGGTATTTTTTTGAGAGGCGCCTTTTGGGCCACTTTCCACGCAACGCCAATAAAAAAAACGATTATATCGAACACGCAGGACATAGAATTTTTTTTGTTTTTTTCAAGATTCACCCCCCGATAAGGGTGTGTTCCGGAACATTTAGAGCGTCGGTATTTTTTTTAGAGGCGTCTTTTGGGCCACTTTTCACGCAACGCCAATAAAAAAAACGATTATATCAAACGCGCAGGACATAGATTTTTTTTTGTTTTTTTTCAAGATTCACCCCCCAAAAAGGGTGTGTTCCGGAACATTTAGAAGGTCGGTATTTTTTTGAGAGGCGCCTTTTGGGCCACTTTCCACGCAACGCCAATAAAAAAAACGATTATATCGAACGCGCAGGACATAGAATTTTTTTTCGTTTTTTTCAAGATTCACCCCCCGATAAGGGTGTGTTCCGGAACATTTAGAGGGTCGGTATTTTTTTGAGAGGCGCCTTTTGGGCCACTTTCCACGCAACGCCAATAAAAAAAACGATTATATCAAACGCGCAGGACATAGAATTTTGTTATTGGTTTTTTCAAGATTCATCCCCCGATAAGGGTGTGTTCCGGAACATTTAGAGGGTCGGTATTTTTTTGAGAGGCGCCTTTTGGGCCACTTTCCACGCAACGTCAATAAAAAAAACGATTATATCGAACACGCAGGACATAGAATTTTTTTGGTTTTTTTCAAGATTCACCCCCCGATAAGGGTGTGTTCCGGAACATTTAGAGCGTCGGTATTTTTTTGAGAGGCGTCTTTTAGGCCACTTTTCACGCAACGCCAATAAAAAAAACGATTATATCAAACGCGCAGGACATAGATTTTTTTTTTGTTTTTTTCAAGATTCACCCCCCAAAAAGGGTGTGTTCCGGAACATTTAGAAGGTCGGTATTTTTTTGAGAGGCGCCTTTTGGGCCACTTTCCACGCAACGCCAATAAAAACAACGATTATATCGAACGCGCAGGACATAGAATTTTTTTTCGTTTTTTTCAAGATTCACCCCCCGATAAGGGTGTGTTCCGGAACATTTAGAGGGTCGGTATTTTTTTGAGAGGCGCCTTTTGGGCCACTTTCCACGCAACGCCAATAAAAAAAACGATTATATCAAACGCGCAGGACATAGAAAATTTTTTTGTTTTTTTTCAAGATTCACCCCCCGATAAGGGTGTGTTCCGGAACATTTAGAGGGTCGCTATTTTTTTGGGAGGCGCTTTTTAGGCCACTTTCCACGCAACGCCAATAAAAAAAACGATTATATCAAACGCGCAGGACATAGAGTTTTTTTTTTTTTTCAAGATTCACCCCCCGATGAGGGTGTGTTCCGGAACATTTAGATGGTCGGTATTTTTTTGAGAGCCGCCTTTTGGGCCACTTTCCACGCAACGCCAATAAAAAAAACGATTATATCAAACGCGCAGGACATAGATTTTTTTTTTGTTTTTTTCAAGATTCACCCCCCAAAAAGGGTGTGTTCCGGAACATTTAGAAGGTCGGTATTTTTTTGAGAGGCGTCTTTTGGGCCACTTTCCACGTAACGCCAATAAAAAAAACGATTATATCAAACGCGCAGGACATAGAATTTTTTTTCGTTTTTTTCAAGATTCACCCCCCGATAAGGGTGTGTTCCGGAACATTTAGAGGGTCGGTATTTTTTTGAGAGGCGCCTTTTGGGCCACTTTCCACGCAACGCCAATAAAAAAAACGATTATATCAAACGCGCAGGACATAGAATTTTTTTATTGGTTTTTTCAAGATTCATCCCCCGATAAGGGTGTGTTCCGGAACATTTAGAGGGTCGGTATTTTTTTGAGAGGCGCCTTTTGGGCCACTTTCCACGCAACGCCAATAAAAAAAACGATTATATCGAACACGTAGGACATAGAATTTTTTTTGTTTTTTTCAAGATTCACCCCCCGATAAGGGTGTGTTCCGGAACATTTAGAGCGTCGGTATTTTTTTTAGAGGCGTCTTTTGGGCCACTTTTCACGCAACGCCAATAAAAAAAACGATTATATCAAACGCGCAGGACATAGATTTTTTTTTGTTTTTTTCAAGATTCACCCCCCAAAAAGGGTGTGTTCCGGAACATTTAGAAGGTCGGTATTTTTTTGAGAGGCGTCTTTTGGGCCACTTTCCACGTAACGCCAATAAAAAAAACGATTATATCAAACGCGCAGGACATAGATTTTTTTTTGTTTTTTTCAAGATTCACCCCCCAAAAAGGGTGTGTTCCGGAACATTTAGAAGGTCGGTATTTTTTTGAGAGGCGCCTTTTGGGCCACTTTCCACGCAACGCCAATAAAAAAAACGATTATATCGAACGCGCAGGACATAGAATTTTTTTTCGTTTTTTTCAAGATTCACCCCCCGATAAGGGTGTGTTCCGGAACATTTAGAGGGTCGGTATTTTTTTGAGAGGCGCCTTTTGGGCCACTTTCCACGCAACGCCAATAAAAAAAACGATTATATCAAACGCGCAGGACATAGAATTTTTTTATTGGTTTTTTCAAGATTCATCCCCCGATAAGGGTGTGTTCCGGAACATTTAGAGGGTCGGTATTTTTTTGAGAGGCGCCTTTTGGGCCACTTTCCACGCAACGCCAATAAGAAAAACGATTATATCGAACACGCAGGACATAGAATTTTTTTTGTTTTTTTCAAGATTCACCCCCCGATAAGGGTGTGTTCCGGAACATTTAGAGCGTCGGTATTTTTTTGAGAGGCGTCTTTTGGGCCACTTTTCACGCAACGCCAATAAAAAAAACGATTATATCAAACGCGCAGGACATAGATTTTTTTTTTGTTTTTTTCAAGATTCACCCCCCAAAAAGGGTGCGTTCCGGAACATTTAGGAGGTCGGTATTTTTTTGAGATGGGTCTTTTGGGCCACTTTCCACGTAACGCCAATAAAAAAAACGATTATATCAAACGCGCAGGACATAGAATTTTTTTTGTTTTTTTTTCAAGATTCACCCCCTATACGGGTTGGTCCCGGTGGCCATTAATGCTTTTTCTTCATTTTACCATATTTTTTTACCAGCTAGAGCCGAATTGACCAAGAAAAAATAGAAAATTAAAAAATCGAAAAAAAAATGAAATCGTTGGATAGCAACGATGCAAACTTCATGTACATCAGTTTCGCCCGGTCTCAGCGGCTCATAGTACACGATTCCTTTCTGGTCCCACCAAACGCAGAGCATTGTCTTTTTTCCGAAGCGATTTGGCCGTGCCAAATGTCGACGCTTCGCCAAGTGAAAGCCACGATTTTCTGCCTTTGGGATTCTCGAAATATATCCATTTTTCATCGCCAGTAACAATTCGATGCAGGAAACTCTTTCTGTTCTGCCGCAAAAGCAACATTTCGGAAGTGGCTCTTCGATTTTCCATTTGCCTCTCAGTCAACTCATGCGGCACCCACTTTCCTTCCTTAAGAATTTTTCCCTCGGCGTACAAACGTTTCGAAATACATTGCCGAGTCACATTTAATGCCTCGGCAAGTTGATCTTCTGTTTGAGTGTCATCTTCATCCAATAACGCTTGCAGATCGGCATCCGCAAATGTTTGCGGTCTTCCCGAGCGCTCCTTGTCCCCAGTCTCAAAATCGCCACTTCTGAACCGCTTGAACCAATCTTCACACGTTCTTTTTGATGGTATATGTTCGCCGTAGGCCTCCTCAAGTAACCGACGTGCTTCAGCTGCTGTTTTTTTGTAGGTTGAAGCAGAAAAGCAATGCTTCCCGCAAATGCTGTTTATTTGGCACAAACTGTGACATTTTCGCGGTTAGAAAATAGGTCGTTGTGTTGCGATATTTGTTTATATTACGACTGGGTATTCTTAACAGATGTCCAAGCTATAAAGACACCCAATTTCAGACCTGTATGCCGACTACATGTGTCGCTAGCGCCATCCATGTGTGAAACCCGGGAACTTAGTTGCGCACCAGTATATTTAGTGAAGCTCAAAGAAAAGTGTCGATTATACTCCGCAATAACGTATCCTCGTTTCTTCAAAATGTTCCAGTACATGGTCGAAGGTTCTCAAATAGCTGGAGAGAAAGGTTCGGCGGTTTCGGGAGGGGCCGGCAGCGAGGACGCCACAAAACTAGGATATTCACCGTGGAGTGATAGCCCCGACGCGCTCGGGGTTACATTTTCGATCAGCGACGTATCGTCGAAGGCCGTCAAGACGTCGACCCCGTCGGTCATCAAGTTAACGGGGGCCGGTGGGCCGGGTGGCGGCGACGGCGGCGGCGTCGCAGAAGCCAGAATATCGTTGAGCAGCGAGGCCAACTTGTCATCGGTCGTCTCGCAAGTCTCGGTCGCGTCAACGTCGTCCGGCTCGGGAGGAAGCGAATGTGGAATCGCCCTAGTCGTACCATCAGTCGGTACTGCAGTTTCGAGTATCGAGACCCGTGACAAGTGTATCGGTAGCAGCGATGCTGCCGATTTTTCGAACGATCGCAGCGTCTCGAGAAGCGGCAGCGTCATCGACTACGTCGTCGGTAAGCCCGAGGCCGCCACTATGAGTTGCGTGCTGCAGCTCGGGAGCAACGTCGACGACAACAAGAAGAGCGTCAATCATCCCAGCAACGATGCGAGACCGACGACGACCTCGATCGCGGACTCGTCTCAGGCTCTCGTCGCATCCACCAAATTGTCTCAGGATCCCCGAGTGGCTCAGATCCCGCGAAATCCAACGATCAACGCCTTTCCATGCGGCGTGGTAACCGGCCCGTGCAAGACGCCGCAACCGGCGGTCTATCCGGCGATCGTCAGGCCGTCCAAAGACTCACCGAGGATCATCGCGCCCTGTCAGACTCGCGTGATATCACAAAAATCCTCGGCTACCGGTATCATTCAGCAAGTCGCAACCGTAAACTCCGCGTCGCCCACCATGACGGCGGTTAGCAGCATCGTCGCGCCTTCGTCGAGCACTTCGAACGTCTCTCAGAGCTCCGCAAAGGCCGCCTCGACCGGCAACATCGTTTGCGGGGCTCTGTCGCAGGCCCAGATAACCGCCGTGTGCGCCCCGTCAAACACGTCGCAGCAGTCGGCGAAGCTGCCGAGCGGAAGTTTCGAGGCGTTGCAATGCGGCAAGCAAGCTCAACAGACGACGATGGCGACGTTGACGGCGGTGCCAGGCTCGGCGATCCACCAGAAGCTCCAACAAGTCCCGGTGCAACACGTGGTCGGTAGCCTGGCGGGCATCAAGTCGATAAACGCGATTGGCTCGCTGCAGAACATCCACAGGATACAGGTGAAGAGCGGCCAGAGCCTGGCCGCTCTCGGCCCCCAGACGATGAATTTTCCGAAACTAAAGGCGGTGGGAGGCTCGCAGAATGGTGCTCAACAGTCGAATACTCAGAGGAACGTGGTCGCGAGGCTGCCACCGACACAGGCCAAGCAGCCGGCTGGTACTGTTAGCGCCAATCAGCAGATGAGCGCGAGTCTGAACAACGCGAGGGTGCAACAGCAGCAAATTACGAGCCAGGCGAAAAGCCCGAGCTGTCTCGCGAGCAAACCGACCAGCCAACAGTTCGCCAATCAGAAAGTCCAGCCGCCACAGGTCCTTGTCAATTCCGTGAATCATTCGAGTCAAAAGGTACATCAGCCTGTGGCGCAGATGAGCCAGCAGGTCCCGTGTCAGCAACAAATGAGTGCGCAACAGCAGCTCCAACAGCAGCAGAGTCATCAAGTCCTGCATATGACGAGCCAACAGGCCCAAGTGATACAGCACAAGCTACCGGTGTTGCCTCAGAAGACGCAGGTCGTCCAGAGACAGCAACAGATCGTTCCCGCTACCCACAACAACCTCCATCAAAAGTCCATGGTGCCCGCCATCCAAGCGGTCCCACCGAAGAACAACGCGACCCCACAACACGGCCCGCTTATCCATCACGTAGCCAGCCAGCAACACGCGATGCAGAAACACACGAGCAGCCAGGCCACCAGCCAACAGCGCGCCCAGATGATTACGGCCAATCAGCAAAAGCCGCAGGCGATCCAACGCGTTGCGCAGGCCGGTGTCGTCGCGAGTATGCAACAGAAACTCGGCACGATCACCAATCTGCCGGGCGCCAATCAACAGAGGCCTCAGAACCTCGTTGCTACGAAAATACAACAACAACAGCAGCAACAAATGTTGATGAGAGTCGGAACGACGAAGAATCCACAAAACGCCGTCGGTAATCCCAAGAGCGGCCAGAAAACGACAGCCGTCGCAAAGACCAGTCAGGCTGTCGTACAAGTGAATCCAGCTCGCGGGGTCAATTGCCAACCGGTCAAGATCGTTCAGCAACAGCAGCAACCGGCTCATCTCGTCGGCCAGCCCCAACAGCAACAGGTCCAACTCCCCCAGCAAGGCTCGACGCTGCCGCAGAAACAACCGGGCTGCATCAAAACAATACCGCCCCAGAAAGGCACGATTCAGCGGAACAACGCACAGCAGAAGGTCGCCGGTGGCATCAAAACGTCACTCAACACGAACATGAACGCGATCAAGCTACAAGCCCAGGCGGCAGCAACGATCAGCCAAAAAACGAGCGTGCGGACTCTGATGCCCCAACAACAAACGGCCGTGGCGAATATGACGGGGCACAAGAATCAAACGGTCAAGATACAACAGCAGAACGCGCAGCAGAAACAACTCGTCATGACGACGCAGTATTGCCAACAGACGAGACCGCAGGTCGGACAGATGAAGACCGCGATGCCCGACGCTCGCAGGGAACACCCGGAAACAAAGTGAGTATTGGAAGGACAGCGGAGGATGTTCATCGCTCTTGGTACACGGGAAATATTAGGTGTGGTATAATGAAATCCATTGTTTTTGCAATAGATGGCAGTAATCTGTATCTCGCGTTGTATAAGTGCGATCGGATTACGCGAGATGGCGTTGGAAAGATAAGATTTCGTACTGAAGTAGACATCTCGGACAGTTTTGTGATTGCTTGACTTAATGTTGTTTAAGCGCGTCAAAAATGGCCTGCAGCAAAGTGAAAATACGCCATGTTTTACAGTTTTTCTTCGATAAAGGCGAAAACGCAAGCTAGGCTGAAAGTGTGAATAGTGTTTATGGTCCTGATACTGTAACAGCCAATCACGCGCAATTTTGATTTCGTCGATTCGGTTCCGGTAGTTTTGATGTCAAAGATGCACCACGCTCTGGAAGGCAAATTGTCGAAAATGTCGATAAAATAATGGAAATCGTCGAGTCCGACCGTCATGTAAGCACTGTTTCGATTGTCCAGGAGCCAAACATTGCACGAAAAACCGTTTGGAACCACTCGAATAAGGCTGGATACAAAAAGAAGCTCGATGTATGGGTGCCACACGAGTCAACGCAAAAAAACCTCATGGACCGAATTTCCATCTGCGAATGGCTGCCGAATCGCAACAAAATCGACCCATTTTTTAAGCGGATGGTGACTGGTGATGAAAAGTGGGTCACTTACGACAACGTCAAGCGAAAACAACGGTCGTGGTCGAATCGCGGTGAGCCGGCGCAAACGGTGGCCAAGCCAGGATTGACGGTCAGGAAGATTTTGCTGTGTGTTTGGTGGGATTGGCAGGGAATCATCTACCATGAGCTGCTCCCCTACGGCCAAACTCTCAATTCGGACCTGTACTGTCAACAATTGGACCGTCTGGAGGAAGCAATCGCCCAGAAGCGGCCAGCTTTGGCCAATAGGAGAGGAATTGTGTTCCATCGGGACAACGCTAGGCTACACACATTGATAGTGACTCGCCAGAAGCTCCGGGAGCTTGGTTGGGAGCATCTTATGCATCCACCTTTGAGTCCGGATCTGGCACCAAGTGATTACCACCTGTTTCTGTCTATGGCGAATGATTTTGCCGGTGAAACATTCGCCTCAAGAGAAGCTTGTGAAAATCAAATGTCCCAGTTGTTTGCCAATAGGAACGAGGGTTTCTATGAGAAAGGCATAATGAAATTGCCTTCGAAATGGCAACAAGTTATCGATCAAAACGATGCATATTGGACCTAAATCGGATCATTCTAACTACGCTAAATAAAGCCTTCAATTTCATGCAAAAATAATGGATTTCTTTTTACTACACCTATACAATACAATTATACAAAATGGATTATGAGAGCGGTCGCCGATGGTCGAAATATTCATTTCTTTTTATTTTTCGCAGACACGAGGCGGAATCTCATGCCTCGAAGGAGGACGAAGTCCAGACGCAGGCGCTGCAGTCGCCTGTGCGAAGGATGCCGCTACCCTACGAGGTAACGTTTCACGGATTCGTTTTCGTATGCTCGCTTAAGGGGCTATATCCACCTAGGGGCCCGAATAAATGGCCAGATTGCGATTTTTTTGCTGGGGAACGGTTGGCGAAAAATACCGCTTTTTGTTAACACGAAGATACACACACTGCCGCTCAAAAGTTTGGATACACCAGGCGATATTTCTTTCCGCACTAAAAGTTACATAGCTTCGTGAAAAAAAAAACATGACCAAATTTACCGAACGGCTTTTTGTAGAGAAAAAGTTCAGCTGTTTTTGCTTTTTTGAAATATTTTTTAAGATTGTTTTTTCGCCCCGGTACGCACTTTTGTACGTGACTGTATTTCGGCTTTTTTTTCGACCATCCAGAATTGGGCGCATGAAAGAAATGGTAATGTTTATCCATAATGAACTTGAACGGGGTAACAGGAGCTGAATTTTAGTTTTTTTTTTAAGTTTCGTACGATTTTTTTTCTCAAAGTTATTTCATTTTTGGCTAAAAAAGACAAATTTCGGAAAATGCAACGTAACTCAAGAACTATAGGGTTTAAGAGGGAATGGCAGAGCTGTAAAAAGTTGCGTACGTTTATGGACGCCTGGAATTTTTTCAAAACTTTCCTCTTTGATTTTTTCAAACTAATTTCGCTCGAAACTCTGATGAGTAGGATAGCTTAACTCGGAAAGTATGGCGTTTATAACAAAATATCAGAAGGAGAAACTTTTTTACTTTTCGATTTTAAATTTGCTCAAATTTTTACAGAATTTTTTTCTGAAATTTTGTTGCCCGAACCTCGGAGAATCGTCCGAACAATTGATTGGCGTATCTCGAAAACTATTGAGTTAGACACAAAATATCAAGAGGGGAAAATGTTGCAGTGTTTCGTTTTGAATACGTTGACATTTTTCCAGATTTTTTCAATGTTTTCTTTTCGGGTTTCAGCTTTTAAAAGCACCTAGTGCTTTTGTAACATTGTAAAAAAAAATTGAAAAAAATGTCAATGTATTCGAAACGAAATATTTCCCCCTTCTGATATTTTCGATCTAACTCAATAGTTTTCGTGAAACGCCAATCAACTGATGGGAGGATTCTCCGAAGTTCGGCCAAAAAAATTTCAGAACAAAATTCTGAAAACATTTAAGCAAATCTGAAATCGAAAATTAAACAAGTTTCTCCTCTTGATATTTTGTTATAAACGCCATACTTTTCCAGTTAAGCCATCCTACTCATCAGAGTTTCGAGCGACAATAAACAAACAAAAAAATCTCAGGAAAATTGTGAAAAAATTCCAGGCGATCCAGTATAAACTTACGCAACTTTTTACATCCTCAACATTTCCTCTTAAACCCTATAGTTCTTCGGTTACGTCGCATTTTCCAAAATTTGTCTTTTTTAGCCAAAAATTAAATAACTTTGCGAAAAACAATCGTACAAAACTTTCAAAAAACGAAATAGAGCTCCTGCTACCCCGTTCAAGTTTATCATGGATAAATATGTTAATTTTTTTTTCCATACGTCATGCCGCCCAATTCTCGATGCTCGAAAAAAATCCGAAAAACAGTCACGTACAAAAGTGCGTACCGGGTCGAAAAAAAATCATGAAAAATATTTCAAAAAGACAAAACAGGGCTGCATTTGTTCCCTTCAAAACGCCGTTCGGTAAATTTGGTTATCTTTTTTTTTGACAAAGCTATGTAACTTTTAGTGCAGCAAGAAACATCGCCTTACGAAATATAAAAATCGAACGGGCTATTCAAGTTGACAAAAAGTAGGAGTCGTTGATGATCGTCGATTGTTAAAATCCTTTTTTTTTTACCAACGTGACGACGAATTGAATCTCGAGCATAAAAAGTCCATGAAAACAGTCGTCATTTCTCCGTAATTATTAAGGCGAGAAATCCCTTTTGGAGCGTGAAAAATTGGTATTTTTCGGAAATTTTTTAAGAGGGGATAAAACATTCTGATCATTTGCAAATTTGGACATGAGTTTATTATAACTGTCAAGTTTCAAGAAATTTTTTTTTTTTGCGCTGACCAACAAAATGGCGGCCTTATTAAGGGTCTTCGGACGCCTGTTTTCCGCGACATCGAAAAGTTCTCCAATTGTCACTCTTTTTATGTTAATCTGAAAAAGATTTAATAAGTGTCATTCGTTTACTGACATATCAAGGGGAAGGACATACCTAAAAAATGATGAAAAAGTACAAAATTGAAAATTTGTGAGCCTTTTTACTCCAAAGTTCGAATTTTCGACCATTTTTTCGACATATTTGACCCCAAAAAAATTATTTACTTACACGCTACCTTTCAAACTTTAGGTATATCCTTCCGATAATATTACTGAGAGTAACCGCCCAAAATTTCATCCAAATCGGTCGATAACTTTTTGAGCTACAACACGAGCAGTTTTTGAAAAAGTAGTTTCGAGATAATCGCGTTTAAGGGGGGATTGTCTTTTTTTTTCGCAAAATTTACCGCTTTTTGGGATTTTTTTTGTGAAGAAAGTATACAACGGAAAACTTGTGAAACTTGGCATATAGTTTTATTGATCTGTTTACTACATACAAAAAAATTGTTAAACAATTTCATCAAAAAATCCGCCTCCCACCCCCCTCGACGCGCGATGGTCCTTTTTTGATGGTGTGCACGATCACAGCCTTCACGTTCATCCTGCAACAAAAACCCAAAAAGCATTTTACTTTAGACACATATAGCTAACGTTCGATGAAGGGAAAAAAAAAATTAACGATTTGGTGACGTTTTGAACTTGAAGTATCGATTTTTCGAAAAAAATTGATCGATTTTTTGTTATAAATAAAAAAAACTATTAAACGTATTGCTTTTTTGCTTCATCAAACGATAAAAGGATGTCAGCTGAGCATTCTGTCCAAATTTGAAGGCAATCGGTTGAATAGTTTTTGAGAAATCGTGCACACCAGTTGTGAAAAAGCTGTTTCGAGAAAAACGCGTTTAAGGGGGGATTTTTTGATGAAATTGTTAAAAAAAATGTTGTATGTAGTAAACAGATCAATAAAACTATGTGCCAAGTTTCACAAGTTTTCCGTTGTATACTTTCTTCACAAAAAAATTCCCAAAAAGCGGTAAATTTTGCGAAAAAAAAGACAATCCCCCCTTAAAGTTTATTCGCTACCTGACCGCATGCTGTCCCCGCGCTCCAGACTATACGCGATAATTCCGCAAATATTCAATATTTCGAGTTTTCCTTTGGTCGTTATATTCTTTGGGTATCATACTCTCAAAATATGTAAAAAAAATCGATTTTTTGAAAATTCTAAAGGGATTTCTCGCCTTGAAAAATGAAAATCGATTAAAAAAAAGTGAGGTCGTCAACGACCTCTAAATATTTCTCGTCGTATCTCCTGTGAATTTGGAAATAATCCATCAAGGAAAACGGAAACTTTAAAACTTTCAAAACAGTCTCAATTCCGTCAAAAATAAAAATTTCAAAAAAAAATCGTACGTGGCGAACGAGAAAAACTATCGAAGAATATTGTATCCAAATTTGGACAAAATCGGACAAGCCGTTTTCGAGATAATCGCGTTTGAACCGCTTCCAGTCAACAATTTTTTTTTTTTAACCCTTAACATACCTCAATGTGCATATTATCCAATTAAAAATACTCGGATCCAATCGAAACATTAGTTTTTGAGATAAAAATTCCCGAAGTTTGCCTGTTTTTTCTCGCCGTTTACTCAGGTACGTCCCCTTAAACATTTCGAGTGCCCATCGAAAAATTTAGACAATCGCAATGGTTTTGTGAATATAATTTTGATCCTCGCATATCTACGGAACAAGCACGTCTTTCGTTCGTATGATGCGCTGATTTTTATCATTGCACGGTGTGATAAAACGCGTCGTTCAATTGTAGTGTCTCCAGTTTGTCCTGCAAGACCACAACTATGGTGCACCGCCGCCGAGAACGCCGCCACCTGCGTCCCCACCGCCTCATCCCAAGCAACAGCCGATAAACGGCGCGGGTGCATCGACAGTGACACTGCAACATCCTTTTATCTACGGTCAAGGTGAGTCGTCTTTGAGCCTCGTAATTTGAACAATTTTCAAGTTCAAAGGAAATCTCTCTGATCGATCGAAGTCTTTCAAGATATTTCAAGATCGCAACAAAAACGAAAACTTGATTCATCAGGGTCTCCTACCGACCTGAAAAGTCGGGAAAAATCTTAAATGTCATGAACTTACATTCGACCCTGAAAAAGTCATGAAATGTCATGAAAAATTACGTCTAAGGTAAATGTCCCAATTATTGAACAGCTGAGGATCTGGGGGATTGAATTCGGTGCGAAAAAAAATACAAAATCAAGAAAAAACTATCGCTTTCAAGTTCAAATGATACTTCGATATTTTTACTTTCGAAAAATCACCCTTTAAATTATTTTTCAATGATTTCAAATGAAAAAGAAAAGAATAAGAATGTGAAGCATGCAAATGTCCCAATTATTGAACACTGGAAGTGCCTATGTCCCTAATATCGAACAGGCATGTCCCAGTTATTGAACACTCTCGAGAATTCTTTTTCCGTTCTGAAAATATTATTTTGGGTACAATATTAAGAAATAAAAGCAAAATCATACACTTAAATCATCTTTTATTAATCATGTAAAAATACAAAAATATATATTTAGTCTCTTTTATCAGGTTTTTGGTTCATTCGCATTTGGTTTATTTTTGCTTTTCAACTCGAACTTTATTTTATTTTTATTTTCAGCTTCCTCGTTTTTATGTTCTGTTTTTGTTTGATTTCGTCGCAGCTTGGTTCCCTGAAATATCGGAGAGCAAAAAATATTAAACATTACATTCGTATTTTTAGGTTACATTTAGGTTATATTCGCTTTTTAGTTTACTTTTTATGTTTATTGGACGAAAATACAAATAAAAAATATATTTGACGATCTTAGAGTTATTATTAAAAGAATAAAGGTAAGCTTATTCAGGAACTTACGGTTTTCGTTTGAATAAATCCGATTCACACGATCTGTCACACGTTAACTGTCTCGATGTTTTGATGGGTTTAATGACCCCATCTTGGAGAATTCGAGTGTTCAATAATTGGGACACACTGCATTTTCTATGTCCCAATGATCTAACACCGTATTTTTTAACAAATAATTGATTAAATTTATTTTTTATTTGTTATTTGTAAGAAATTTTCTGGGGAACCTGAAACGCCTTTACTTTTTGAGATACGACAGTTTTTGAATTTTTCATGCCCTTACGCATGAAGCGGCGCGTCTTAGCAAAAACGATAAGCAGTTACCACGAGACGTCAAATCGGGTCACCGTTGCTGATTAAATATTTTTTTTCTCTATTAGTTAAAGCTTTTTTTGCACAAGTAAGGTAACATTTCGATAGCTAAAAGTTCCATATATGTAATGAAATTTTTATAAATAAGTAAATGCATGCAGGTGAATGAGAAATAATCAAAATACAAGATAGTGTTCAATAATTGGGACTTGTTCAATAATTGGGACATTTACCTTACCTGAATTATTATACCCTATAAAATTATTGTTGAGTCTATATTCATTGTGAACTAACTTTGTGGTACTTGTCGATAGAGAAGCGAATATCGAATCGATCGAAAATAAAATAGAAGAAAGTAAAAGAAAATGATGCGTTATCTCAACACATATTAGCTTTTCTTTGTTATTCGTGTAAAGCGACTAAATGATATTACTCAAAGTTCCTAAATGTATGCAATATTTTTCGAGATGTTTCCAAAATATATTTCTTTACAGCAATCTTGAAATTATGTTTGTCTCGTATTTTTTACGGCTTATGGAATTGTACAGTTTGGTGACTTTTCGTTTATTCCGTATACTTTTTATTGACATACAAAACACATCTGTGTGAAAGAGCAAAATGAAAATATAAAAATTTCGAAAATCGGTCGCACTGAAGGATCATTAAGTATACTTCTTTGCCAAAAAGTCATACTAAGAGTCATGAAAAAATCCCCATTCCTTGCCTTAAAAATCCTTAAATGTCATGCAATTTCAGTTCTGGTCGAAATTAGACACCCTGTTCATGTTTTTTGTCCTGTTCGCAGCGGTGAGCGGTAGTAACGTGGTCGACGATGCGGCGAGCGCGATCAGCAGCGAGGCAGGTCGCGAGGCAGAGCCCGAGGGCGAAGAGACGGAAACAGCGCCGGAAGGCGAGGGCGACGACGAGGATAGCGTGACTCGCTGCATTTGGTAAATTTGGACTTTCCTCCGTCACTCTCTGCTCATTTTTCCTTTCTTTTTGTTCCCTTTCCTCATCTTCGTCAAAACACTTCAATGTATTTATACGGTTTTCCGTTCGGTTGCAGTGAATTCGAGCATGACGACGGTTACATGATTTGCTGCGATCGCTGCCTGTGAGTATAGCCAAAGATGAATGTGCGCTGCGGAACCCATTCTTGCGGAAGTTTGGATTGAAAATCTGTTCGAGTTGCGATCCTAATTTGCATGTTTTACGGTAGTTCGACCGTTCTGTAGATATGATGAGGGATGGGAAATTTTCGAGCGAGAATGGATCTCAACATTAAGGGGTATACATTTAGACGGGAAAAAAATAAGCAATATTGAGGGATTTTTTAAACTAAGAAATAATTATTTTACAATTATCAAACTTTAGGTATACTTTGATTTGCAAAAAAGTTTTTTCAGTTAGAACATGTATAGTTTTCCATGTGACGGTAACTAAAATGAAGAAAATGCAAATTTAGTGAAATGGCACGCATTTACAAAAAAAAATCAACATTTCACGCAACATTTCTGTAAAATGTGGATTCAAAAAGTCGTTTATATATATATATATATATATATATATATATATATATATATATATATATATATATATATATATAAGACTGGCCTGGAAAAAAAAAATAAAAATTTTTTATTTTTAAATTTTTGTTGAAAATGTTGTTGAGAATGACAAAAAATGAGTGCTGACCAAATTTTAACCCGTTATATTAATATTTAAAGGTCCCTCATCGCGATTTTCTGTTTCCCATTTATTTAACATCGTAAAAATTTTGTTTGCCGCTTCTGAGCTTTATAACTCGTCTACGGGTAAACACACGGAAACGCTCAAAAATATTGTTTATAGAAAATTTAACGCTCTACAAAAAAGGTCCCCAGCCTTCATACGATAAATTCACTCGTTCAAATTTTATTCAACATTAAAGTTGAATTGATGATAAATTTCATGATTTTCTGAGAGTTTTGGACATTTCCGACAAAATTATTGATTTTTTTTGGTTTTTTTTTTTCATCTTGAAAAGTATTGTATCCTTTTAAAATTATTCCCTAGATATTTATTTATCATGCTATGGGAATTGAATTCGATTTAAAAATAGATTATTCTACTAATGTACTTTTAAATAACAATAAATTTAAATCTTTTAGGATTTTTAGAAACTATCTAGAGAATAATGTGTAAAGGATACGATACTTTTTAAGATGAATCAGAAAAAAAAAACAAAAAAAAATCAATAATTTCGTTGTACAAGTCCAAAAATCTCACAAAATCGTGAAATTTATCATAGATTCAACTTTGACGTTGAATAAACTTCGAACGAGTGAATTAATCGTATGAAGGCTAAGGACTTTTTTTGTACAGCGTTAAATATCCTATAAAACAATGTTTTGGGCATTTTCGTGTGTTTGCCCGTAGGCGAGTTACAAAGCTGAGGGCAAACAAAACTTTTACCATCAATAGAGTTGTATTTGCATAACTTTAAAAAAGTTTTTCACAAAACTTGTACAATGTCAGAAAATATATATTAACAAATCTTATAATCTCTGCCGTTTCATCCTTATCCATAAATCAGTACACCTTACAGCTGCTCACCACTCGCCTAAAAACCCATTTATTCTTCCCCTCTCTCAGTCTCTCATTCCAAACTCCTTTAACTCCACACTTCCTCAGTCTCCCTGAAATATGCACAAATCCCTTTCTGTATTTTTCCTCCCAATATATTTATCACTTCCCCAATAATCGCCACTTCGTCAATTCCTTCCAGCCGTTCCTCCACGCCTTTTCTCGCATTTTCCGTGACCATCTCTCTGCTTTTTTTACACAACAATAATTGCTCCAGGGTCTCATTCTGCTCATCACAAATTCTGCACATCCAGTCACTCTCTCCTTTCTTTCCCGCTCTTCCAACATTTCCACATCTCATTCTAGCCCACATTTCTTTGTATTTGCCCTTCACATTTACCTCAGACCAATATTTCCAGGGCATAATATCATCCTCCACAATAAACTTGTACCTATAATTGTGCGTTGAACCCTTTATTTTCTCCCCCTCGTTCTTCAACGTCTCGTTTTTTTAATTTTCTAATCCCACCTTTATTCTTGCTTCAATTTTTCTCACCTCTCTCCGTTCCCAAATCATCCCGATTATAACCTGCACCCCCATTTCCGTTAATACATCCTTTAAGCACTAGCCCCACTTCGACGGCACATGATTCACAATGGCCCTTACTTCCTCCATCAGACAAATGTTTGGCCATCTTTTTTCAGGCATTCCTAATGCCTGAAAAATTATCTGATGACGTCTCTTATCAGATACTTCATCGTCGGCACACCCAGCTCTCTTCTCCATACATACATTGGTGTGGACCAAACTTTCACCATGTTAAATGAATGGGAAATAGTAAATCGCGATGAGGCACCTCAAAATATTGACATGGGCTAAAATTTGGTCAGCACTCATTTTTTGTCCATCTCAATATTTTCAACAAAAATGTCAATTGAAATTTTTTTTTTGGCGCCAGTTTAATCTGTATATAACGGAAAACGTTTTGCGCTTTTTTTTCCAGTGTGTGGCAGCACGTCGACTGCATGGGAATCGACAGATCGAACATTCCGGAGGAGTATCTGTGCGAGATTTGCCGGCCTCGTCGTGTTGATCGTCAACGAGCACGGGGCTTGCAGATGCGAAAGCGCGAGGAGCTCCTGAACTCGGACACGTCCTCGGACGCGTCCTCGACGAGTTCGGCGGACACGGACGTGGCGGTGAACGCGGTTCCCGTCGCAGCCGCAGCCGCCGCGCCGAAGAAGCGCACGATTCATCAACAGCAGCAGCAACATCAGCAACAACAACAACAACAGCAACAACAGCAACAACAACAGCAGCAGCAACAGCAGCAACAGCAGCTGCAGCAACAACAGCAACATCAGCAGCAACAACAACAGCAACAACAGGCGCAGCAAGTGGCGCGAAGAAAATGCGAGCCGACGCCCCAGCTCCGTCGTCTCAACAACACCAACAACAATAACAACAACAACAACAACAACAACAACAATAACAACAACAACGTCGCAAAGAGACAAAGACGGGAGGCGCAAAATCCCCGACAAACGAGCGCCGTAAGGAAGAAAGAGACGGCGAAACGGGGCCCGGGAAAACGAAAAGCTAAGAGACGCATGAGCCTCGACGATCGGGAGGACGAAACTCAGGACGCGTGGGGCTCCAATATGGCGCCCCTTCGACAATGGATCGAGAGATACGAGGAAGCCGTCACCAATCATTACAGCCCCGAGCTCAGGGCGAGAATTTCCAGCATCAAGGTCAACGGTACGCACAGCGATCTGAGACAGGGCAACGTAAACGTCGTCGCCACCGGCAAGTGCAGACTCAACGTTCACAGCAACAATCTCAGGGTGAGCTATACGCGAACGATGCGACTGATGTATTTCTCGCGATGCAATCGAGGCCGAGAATTCGTAGTTACGGGCGTTGAAATTCGGAGTCGAACGGGTCGATTTTTAATCTTTTGAGGCCGGGATTTTACATACAATTGGTACATAAGCTTGTTAAGTTTTTGTTTTTCGAGCAAAATTTGACAAACAATGAAATTATTATTATTGAAGGCTACTGGGTGCGCAACTAAGTTTCCGGGTTTTTCAGACCAATAAAAAATCGAAAATTTCAAGACAAATACAAAAAATGGTTCATTCGAAGTATTGTCCCTCGCTATTTACACATTTTTGCCATCTCTCTGGCAATACATAAATACCGCGACGATAGAAAGACGCGTCTTTGGACTGAAACCATTCGTCCAACCAATTTTGTAGTGCATCGTAATTGGCCAAGTGTAGCCCACCCAAGCCATGTGCCATCGACCGGAACAAGTGATAGTCTGGAGGGGCCAGGTCTGGCGAATACGGCGGGTGCGGTAGCAGATCCCATTTCAGTGTTTTTATCGTGTCCTGGACGATGGAACTGCGATGGCACGGAGCGTTGTCGTGCTGCAATATCACACGTTCGTGTCTCGTGTCCCATTCTGGCCGTTTTTCGAGCAATGCGTGGTTCAAATTGATTAGTTGTTGTCGGTAGCGATGCCCATTGACAGTTTCGCCCGGTTTCAGCAGCTCATAGTACACGATTCCTTTCTGGTCCCACCAAACGCAGAGCATTGTCTTTTTTCCGAAGCGATTTGGCCGTGCCGTCGATGTTGACGCTTCGCCAAGTGAAAGCCACGATTTTCTGCATTTGGGATTCTCGAAATATATCCATTTTTCATCGCCAGTAACAATTCGATGCAGGAAACTCTTTCTGTTCTGCCGCAATAGCAACATTTCGGAAATGGCTCTTCGATTTTCCATTTGTCTCTCAGTCAACTCATGCGGCACCCACTTTCCTTCCTTATGAATTTTTCCCATGGCGTGCAAACGTTTCGAAATACATTTCCGAGTCACATCAAATGCCTCGGCAAGTTGATCTTCCGTTTGAGTGTCATCTTCATCCAATAACGCTTGCAGATCGGCGTCCGCAAATGTTTGCGGTCTTCTCGAGCGCTCCTTGTGCCCAGTCTCGAAATCGCCACTTCCGAACCGCTTGTACCAATCTTCACACGTTGTCTTTGATGGTACATGTTCGCCGTAGGCCTCCTCAAGTAACCGACGTGCTTCAGCTGCTGTTTTTTTTTTCGGTTGAAGCAGAAAAGCAATGCTTCCCGCAAATGCTGTTTATTTGGCACAAACTTTGACATTTTCGAGGTTAGAAAAAAGGTCGTTGTGCTGCGATATTTGTTTATATTACGACTGGGTATTCTTAACAGATGTCCAAGCTATAAAGACACCCAATTACAGATCTGTATGCCGACTACATGTGTCGCTAGCGCCATCCATGTGTGAAACCCGGGAACTTAGTTGCGCACCTAGTAGCTCGTGGCCGGAAAAAAAGGAATTTTCGTAAATGATTTCTGGGAAAACGCGTGCAGGTTTTCAAATGACTATTGTTCTTTTTTCACATTAAGGGGCTATACCAGTGTGAACAAAATTTGGGTGATTTTCGTGAATTTTTTGGAAGAAAATTACTCAATTGAATGTTTCGAAAAATTAAGAATATACTTGGCTATATTTGACCTATATTACATAATTCTTTCATAGAAAAATATCAAAATCTAACAAAATGGCGTAGTTATGAAAAAAGTCTGTTTTCTTGCCTATAAAATGGTCGTTTTTTTCAATGCCACATCGTCAATTTTCATCCAATCAAAAAAATATCCTACATCATTGTAGAGTAAATATATTCAAGAGTACTCAGTTCAAATTTCAAGTAAATCGGATAATTGCTCTTTGAGTTACAATGTCAGCAAATTTGAAAAATCTCATTTCGAGAAAAACGCGTTTAAAGGTGTAACTATCGATTTTTGCAAGATAAAATGATATTGATATAAATGATATAAATGATAATGATACTCTTGAAAGTATAAACTGTCGGAAAAGGCAAAAAAAAATCGATTTTTTAAAAGTGTCACACTGATCCCCTTAGAGATCCACGACCTGAATCCAGAAAACGAATTATAGATTACAAAAAATCCGGGGGAAAAAAAACCATCCATTGCGTTCGAACCGTGCAACCGTCAACGCAATTATTGACATACGACTTCCAGCGTCTCGCAAAGCGTAGTTTCGAGAAAAGCGCAAAAAAGGCCCAAATCACAGCAGGGTGGTTCGCGAACCCAATTTTTCAAATCCTCCGCGTACTGTCGCCATTGACTAACGTTTCGCCTGCACATTTTTTCTCGCCCCGCCGTGCAGTTCCTCGTGGCGACGATGTATCTACCGGCGAACACGCCGGTGCTTGAGTTGCGTGGCAAGTACATGCTGAGTACGCAGCACAGGCCGTCGCATCCGCAGGGTCGCCAGCACGCCCAGAGGCCCGGGCCCTTCGTCTTTTTCTATCGTTTACCGCGGGACGGTACCGAGGTTTGCGTGGACACGCGAACGTACGGGAACGACGCGCGTTTCGTGCGTCGAAGTTGCAAGCCGAACGCCGAGGTCAAGCACTGCATCGAGAAGGGCACACTTCATCTCTACATCGTGACGTGTACGCCGATCGAGAAGAACGCCGAGATAACGATACGTCACGAGCAGCACGATTTGCCGTTATCGCCGAATTCGAGTGCGGGCGCGTCCGGGGCCTTGATGCCGTTCACCCTGTGCGCCTGCAACAATCCGCGCGCGTGTCAGTTCGCGAGTACGACGTCGTCACAGGCGACGGGGACAGTCGGTCGCCGAGGGAGCAACGGGACGCTCGCGGAGAACGCGGACGGCAGAGAGAGAAGACGACGCGGTGGAGGTCGTAGGAGCACGCTGTGCGAAGACAGTGACTCGTTGTCGACTCAGTCGTCGGGTGGCGGTCCCGTGACGCACGGAGCTGCGACGACGGGTGCCACCGCGTCGGCGCTGACGATCGCGACGGTGGCGCAGGTCACCGTCCAGCCTCCGGGTCACCGTCGCTCGTCGTCGAGCGTTGCCCCGGTGGCTCCGACCGCGACCGTCACTCGTCCGACGCCCAAGGACGAGGATTCTGTGTCAATTGCCCCGCAGCAGCAACAGCAACAACAACAACAACAACAACAGCAGCAGCAGCCGCAACGACGCGGTGCTTCGCCATTGACGACGCCGGCTGTGCACCAGCCAGCCCTCCAGCAAGCTCAGCAAGCTCAGCAAGCCCAGCAACCCGCGCAACAACAGGAACAACCGAGCGCCACGTCGTCGAGCCAGCAAATGTCCCCCGGGGCGACGACACCCGCCGCCCAACCGGCCCAGGAATCCAAGAAGGACAAGAAGAAGATGACTCGCGAGGAGCGCAAGATGGAGGCCATAATGAAGGCCTTCGAGAGGCTCGAGAAAGCGGAACAACGCAAGCAGGAGGTTCAGGCGCGCAATGCACAGCGCAAAGAGTCCAGTGGCGGGGGTCACAGCGACGACGAGCAGCAGCACCGCGAGGTCGCCGCGCATCACAGCTCTGTCAAGACGAAGCACAGCGTCGAACGACCGATCAGACGCAAGAGGCGAAAGGGACGCGCCCGAACGACGAGCAGCTCGCACAGCGGGAGCAATCGAAGGACGCGCTTGAACTCGGCAGACTCGGATATGTCGTCGGGCGAGGAAAGCTCGACGATGCAATCGCCACCGTCGTCGAGCCAGCGGGTTATCGGTAGTCGCGAAGCGTACTCCTCGCCTCGTCTCGCGCCGCACACACCTGTCAAGGATAACGGGGATTCGGCGGTTGGTAGCTGTGACAACGGTCAGGCTATACCAACCGCGGCTGGACTATTGCTCGCCCTCGCGAATTCCTCCGTGCCGGGGCCCGGCTCACCCACGCTTCATCAACAATCCGCGCCTAACAAGAGCCCGACGTGCGACAGCGGGGCGAGCAGCAGCTCTCAGAGCTCGACACCGTCCACACCGTTGTCGTCGGCTTGTCTGCTCGTCGCGGCCGCTGTCGGTCCACTCGCGCCCGGCTTCAAGTTTCCCAAAACCAAGAAGGTACTGATGAACGAGTGGCTGAAGGAATCGCCCGATGTGCAACCACCACCGCCACCACCGCCCCCGCAGATTCACGGACAAACTTGTTCCGGCGTCCCGTCGCCAACGGGGCCCGTAAATCTGCAGACTTGCAATTCCAATAGTTTGCCGAATTCGGGAATTACGAGGCCAACGGACTTTTTGCCACCGAGCGATCCGAGCACGGAATTCCTCACGCAGAGCTACGCCGCGAAGGGACTCGCCACCCTCGTTCAAGCGGCGAATTCCGTTTCCGGTATAATCGACTCGCCACCGCAACGGAAACAGACGAACGCGACGTCCGGTTGTCCCGTGTCGTCCGGCTCGGCCAAGAAACGATGGCTTCGTCAGGCGATCTCGGAGGAGTGCGACTCACCCAACAGCAGACCCGAGAGCCCACCCAACGAGATGGTCGCGGCACCACCGAAGAAACGAAGAATCGCCAGGGAGAGCCTCTCCTCGGACAATTATACACCACCGACGACTCCCACCCTACTTGCTCCGGACTCCAGCAACGCAAATTCGAGCCTCATCAACAACGAGGTGAGCTTCTTCGAGACCCGCGCGTCCACACGATCCGACAACCTCGAGCTCTAGTTACCCAACTAGAAGTTACTAGAAATACAACGGAGCTTGTAGTAACACTCTAGCCAATTTCTAGTAAGTCACTTCGGTAGCACTATGGAATTTCTAGTAGGCTCTAGAAATCTTTGGCAAAGCGCTGGAAATAATCGGGACTTTCGAGCAAACGCTGGTTACGGCCGGTGAGTTGCTGGAAATGTCCGGATATTTTTTGGCTAGTTTCGCAATATAAGATGGAAATCCTAGTTGGTTGTAGAAGTTTTTGGCAAGTTGCCGAAAGGCGCAATGAAATTCGTAGCAACTTGTGGTAATTTCAGTTGGTGAAAGCAAAATGGAGCTTGTAGTGAGTCCGGCGAATTTTTGGTACGTCGCTGCAGCGACAATGAAGATAGCGACGTTCCGGGACTCTAGTCAGTGTCGAGAAACGCAATGGAATTTTTGGCAACTTGCCAGAGTCCCGGTGCAACTTCCAGGCATTTTTAGCGAATTGCTACAATTAAGAAGGAATTTCCAGTCACCTTTCGCAATGTCGAGCAAGATGCTATGAAAAGAAAAGAACTTTTTTCGGCAAAAGATTTCTACACCAAAGCGAAGTCAAAAAGGACCACCACTACGATCATTCGCACAGCGAATCTCGTTTTTCTTTTCCAGCACGATTTCGTCGAGCAGCCCCGGTCGCCCGTCTCCGCGGAGGTAAGATGCCCCGAGATCGTCACGTTGATCAAGGAAGAAACGAACGTCGAGATGGAGAAGGTGTCGTTTTCCGAGATCAAAGCAACAACGACGACAACAACAACGACGACGAAGTGCTGCCGAGTTTTCGAGACTGGCGCACTCAAGAACGAGATCGAGGATGAAACGTCATTGGAGACGAAGTCGAATGCGGCGATGCTGAAGCTCGAGCCCGAGGAGATCAAGACGGAAGCTCCGTTGAGCGACGCGAAGTCCGTCGAGGTTAAAATCGAGACGGACACGAAGCCCGTCGCCAAGAGCGAGACGAAGGTTTCGCTCAAGCGCGAACACGAGCTCGACGAATTCTCGTCGAAAGCTGAGACTTCGACGAGCTGCGGCATCGCGGCAAAGCGAAAAGCAACGTTCAAGCGAGAATCACGCTCGCCCGAAATCGAGAAAGGTACCGTCGAGATAATCGATCAGAACGAGCCCGACACGGAAATGGAAGATCTGAGCTCGCCGATAGCCGCGATGGAGTCCGACGCGGAGCTTAAGCAACGAGTGGCCGAGATGAGGCTCGAGTTTGGCGGTGGCATCGCCGAGATCGTCAGTATAGCGAGCGAGAACGAGAAATCGGACAACGAAAACGACCTGGACGAGGAGGAAGAAGAGGAGGAGGACGAGGAGGAGGAGGAGGAAGAGGACGACGAAGTAGCCGAAGAAGAAGACGAGGAGGACGAGGAGGAAGAGCTCGTGGCGACGACGATCAGTTACGGGAAAACGCGAGATCAGCGCTCCGACGAAAATCCCTCGATCGACGAGTTCGACGTTGAGGCCCAGATGAAAAAGATAACGGGCGACGACGGTAACGATTACAAGGAAAAAGTCGACGCGTGCTCGGAGCGCGACAACAAGAGCGTCGACGGTATCGAGGGACTGATGGAGAGCTCGAAGGAAGACTCGAACTCTGCGCAGGATCTGGAGGAACCCAGCCACAACGAGACCAAGTCTCTTCCATTCAACGACACACTCGAGATTCGTAGATTCAAGGAGTTCGAAACGAAAACGCCGCCGACGGACGACACGCCAATGTTCGATGCCTCTTCCACGCAGGGAACAACAACGGAAACGAGCGAGAACGTGGAAGCGCCTGGATCAACGGAAGCCCGGGTCGTGATATCCTCCGAGTCGGAGTCGATCCTCGACTCGGTAACCTCGAGCCTCGACGTCACCGAGAACTCCACGATCCTCGAAGACCCGAAAATCTTTCAGTCGATACCACCGTTGAGCGAGCGAATAAGGAAAAAGCCAGAATCCAGCGGTATGTCGAAGAAACAATTTGAGCTCGTCGAGGCCGCCATTATCGAGTCTACGATCGATCTCGAGTCCAGTGAAATATCGGAGAACGGCGATGACGGGACGTTGGTCTCGAGCGCACTCAGAGATCTACTCGGACCCAAGCTCGAACACGATTCAACCCCCAAATTGACCAACGAAACCGATCTCAAGGAAAGCATCAATCCACCGCCCGCTTCCGAGAAATCCGAAGACGTCACCCCGCAGCCCGAGAACACCAATCTCGTCGATTCGAGTGAGACTACGATTGTCAATGAGAAAGCGACGGATGAGAACCCGACGAGGGACGAGGAGATCGTGCCGGAAATCAAGAGACTCAAGGATCCGAGAACGGTAGTGCCCAATGATATGCCAGCGCCGCCTCCCATCAAACAGGAAACTCCTACGCCAGTCAAGCGCAAGGTTAGAACGGTAGGAATGTGGTAGAGTTCGCCCAGGGTGGACTGCTTTTTTTCTTTCATTTATCGCCATTTTTACCACAGTTGCATGCAAAAGTGTCCGGCCAAAGATAATTTTATGATTAAGTAACGTTTAAAGGATGCAAAATGGAAACACAAATATATCATGGTAAAGTTTTTTTATTATGCAATCGAAATATGCCATTCAAAAATTGTTCATAACGATCAACAATTATTTGTAAGAGAAATAACACGTGCTACTTCATAAATGTCCGGCCGAATTCCCAGAAGATATAATTCGCTTTGCTTTGTTTACGTTATCAGTCGCGAAATCATGTAAACGTTGAGAGCTCTGTTCCTGTTGCATTGTACGAACAGTGACACTCAGTCAAGATGTCGAAACGCACGTCTTTGGATATACGTAAAGTGGTTATCAAATTGCACAACGAAGGAAAAGTTTCACGTGAAATAGCTAAAATTTCGGCGATTGGAAAATCGACTGTTAACGATATAATAAATAAATTCAAGACTACAGGTACTCTAGAAGATAAATACTGTCCTGGGAGACCTAGGAAAACAACTAATCGTGTCGATAAAGTGATCAAAAGAAAGGCTGTCGCAGACGTAAAAAGGAATGCTGCAATCATCGCACGTGAATTACGCGAAGAAAATTTGGCTGATATTAGCCAAAGTACTGTTTCACGTAGACTGGCAGAAGTGGGACTTTTTGGACGTGTTGGAGATGAAAAACCGCTCATCAGTAAAAAAAAATAAGAAAGCCAGATTAGAACTCGCGAAAAAATACCAGAGCTGGACTGTTGAAGATTGGAAAAAAGTGCCGTTCTCAGACGAAACTAAAATTAATTTGTTTGGAAATGATGGGAGAAGGTACGTTCGACGACCAAAAGGAACTAGAAATGATTCGCGATATCAAACACCAACTGTGAAACACGGTGGAGGTAGCATTGTGCTATGGGGTGCATTCTCTTGGAAAAGCGTCGGTCCAATCTTTAAAATTGAAGGCACTATGAACTCTGCTATGTATGGAGATATTATATTATAAGAAATGCTGCCTTATGCTCGTCAGAATATGCCACGAGGATGGATTTTTCAGCAAGATAATGATCCAAAACATCGATCACAGCCCCTTTAGTGGGTTTTTAGCAAGAAAAATATTCGAGCTTTAGAGTGGCAGAGTCCGGACTTGAATCCCATAGAACATTTATGACAAGAGTTAAAACCAAGAGTAGGAACTGAACATTGTGCCAATAAAGCTGCTTTGTGGGGAAAAGTTCAAGAAGAGTGGAAAAATATCTCTCAAGATAGAATCATCAAGCTTATTGAATCGATGCCTCACCGATGTGCTGCCGTGATAGCTTCGAAGGGCATGGCTACCAAGTATTGATGAAAATCTTACATTGATTACCGTTTTCAATTTTTTTTGTCGATTTACTATATTTTTTTTCTTTGTTTATAGTGCGTAATTCGTACTTGGCCGGATAGTTATGAAAAAGCGAAAATTGTTATTTTGGTTATAAATAATTATGAATAGTTATATATAATTTTTCAATAACACGTTTCGATTGCACAATGAAAGAACTTTACGATTATATGCTTGTGTTTCCATTTGGCATTCTTTAAACGTCACTCCATCATAAAATTATCTTTGGCCGGACACTTTTGCATGCAACTGTACGTTCACTTCACGATTTCCGTTTTCACGAACAACCTACGAGAGATATCAATTTCCGAAAAAAAAAAATTAACTTTTTACTTTGCAATTGGCAAAAAAGAAAATATTTGCTTTTATTTTTGTTATTTTTATCGCTGGAATTGCTGTTAGCCTTTCTTTTGAAAAAACTTTTTGGGTTTGTAGAAAAAAAAACATGAATTCAGGTGCGTGGCGTCCGCAGTGAAAAAAAATTACTTCATCTAATTCCGTCATCGGAGGATGCCAACGAATTATTTGAACGAAAAAACGAATGTTACGTTATTTTGAGAATGATCTATTCCATCGAACTAACTAACACGCGGAAAAATCAAATATTCGAGTGTTTCGTCTCAATATTTCGTTGGCCACCTGTGAATGAACGATTTCGTTGACCCAAGTGATTTTTGTTTCTGTGTATGCTGATAAACGGCACTTTCCAATGTCACGGTCTATTAGCGCTCGTACGTTCAATATTCGCAGCATGTTTGCTACCAATTTGCACGCTCGAAGCATGTGTGTGTTTTCGGTATATTTTTTCGTCCTTGAAATTGAATTGGCAAAGTATTTGATGGTCGTGTCGAAGATAGTCTTGTGATTGTCGATGCATGGGCCGCACTCGCGCAATCGTATTTAATCGCCTGACCTGCTGAAGGTTGCATCGTTGAAGTGGAGTGAAAAATTAATTTTGTTCGAGTCAGCCGAACTTTTTGACTGATTCAGGCTGCGAAAAAGCCTCATTTTTTTGAATCCTCATTGGAAATCGGTGGCTTGAATCAGCTAAAAGGATTCATGATATTAAGGTTGTTATGGGGTTTAGCCGTCGGGCGTAAAGTATTGATTGAATGTTACCAACTGTTAGCTTTCAAATAATCGTCATATTAAACGTGCGTTTTCGAACCGTTTTTCTACATCTATTTGTAAAAATATGCATTTTTTAACATTCGCTGATTACGTTAAGTGTTTTCATTACTTTGTATAATTATTTTCTATAACTTTTTCTCGCTCAATTAACGCGAAACGAATTGGTAACGTCGTAAATCGTGGTATATCATAATGCCCAGGTTGGCAGAAGTGTCGCGAAGTTGGAGACATATGCGCCCCGTTCGTAACCTAAATCGGCCCAAGGAGCTGTCAAAAATGAATATCGGTCCGAGTGAAAAAAAATCCGCTGGAAAGAAAAAATGTGTACTAAAGCTGTCTATAATCTCAAAGAAATCAAAAACTTTAAAAATTTTCCGATATTTCAAAAAGAAAATGTATGTATGAAAAAAAAAAACCGCGTTATTTTGTCTTTGCCTAGAAATGTATAATTTCTGAACATAGTTATCAAATTAATATTATTACTAATTAAGAGAATAAGTACCAATAATATTCGTTGTTAATTATCCTGAGTAGTTTGAGGTTCTCGGGCATAATTACCGAATACCGATAAGATAGGTAGCATTTTTGCCGTCTACGACGTTGCCATGATTGCACAGTCTAATATTTTGCGTGCTCGATTTTCGCACAAATTCGCTATCAAAGACATTGATAATTTTATAACGGTACTGTGGATCCTTATTTTCACGGTACCAAGGGTCCGATGAATTACCAAGTGGCCATTAGGCCACTCTGGAGGCCGAAAAAATAGGCTTTTTGGGGATTTTTTTTCAGAAACACTACAAAATAAATCGAGATTACAAAAAAGGGTGTTTATCGTACATATCAGTGACTGTACACAATCATTTTTTTGAAGCAATTAATTTCAAAATGGCCGCTGTGCAGCGTTTTTGCAACGTCTCCGTTTTTCCAGGGTACGGCTGGACAAACAGCTCCTGTAGTTTTTTAATAATCATGAGCCAATGCATTTTTTTCGATTATATATAATAACTGCTATAGAAGTACGTAGGATTTTTTCGATATATTGATTTTTGGCCAAATGGCGCACTTCTAAAGTGGAAAGTGAAAAATTTGCCTAAAAAATCGTCAGATAATTGTTAATAACAAATGAACTATGCAATATAAAAAAAAACCTACGTACTTCCATAGACAATGTATTTTTCAAGATATATTCAACATTTCAAGTGAATCGGTTGAAAATTGTCTGAGTTGTGTTTCCGGCCAACTTGAAAAATGCAGTTTCGAGATAAAGGCGTTTGAAGTTTTAAGTTGCTCGCTGCGGACCAGGCGTTGTACCAAAATTCGAAAACCGAGTACTGAGAGATTTTGCCCGGCCATAATCTTTTGAGACATCATTTTTGAGGTCCTAGGGGACCATTGAAAAAACTCGATTTTTCGAAAATTCCAGAGTGGCCTAACCGCTGAATAATGTACTGAAATATGATCGGGAGTTTTCCATATGCGTAATGTAATTAGCCCACGAAATAGGTCGAGCTGCCGATTATTTTTCTGAAAAACGGTACTGTGGATCGTATTCAAACTTCACAGGATGATCCGCAAAGAGGTTATAAAGGTGCAGAAAAAAATTCAGATCAGTGGTAACATGTTGACTCAACCTCATAACAACCTTAATGAAAATGAAGGGATAATGGACAAGTTCGTTGCATTTCAACGATGTAAACTTTAAGGGGCCAGTCCACTTTGGAGCCACAAAAAAGGCTATCTTCGCCATTTTTTTTAGGATTTTATAAAAGATATGAATATAAAAGTTGTTGGGCTTGATAAATAAAGTCTTGAAATACATTTTTTTTAAATTTAATTCATTTTAATTCATTTTTCAAATTCATTCAGGCAACGGCTTGTCTGAAACAAAAAAATCAAAGTCCATTAGATTCAATATGACACCAGCTACAAAATGACCCTCGGATAAAAGCTTTGTCAAAAATTTAAAAAATGGCAAATGAAAAACCAAAAAAGTTTTTTAAAAACGCGTTTTTTAAACTTTTTTTAAAACGTTTTTTTTTAAACTTTTTTCGCAAAAAAAAGAGTAAAAATCAAAATTTTAACACCATCGAGGGTCATCTTGTTGCGAATCATGTTTACAACATGTGGTTCAGATTTCAAGAGAATCCATTTATTAGTCTTAGAGATACGATGGAGGTAGATTTTGAAAACTTTGTTTCGAGAAAAACGCGTTTGAAGTTTAGACTCAGGTAGACGAAATGAGGTCCAAACGTTCAGGTAAAAAAAAATACTTATAGAGCTCGGATTTTCATAAAATGTTGACACAATATTTCTGAATGTATGTACTTTCGAAAACAGTAAAAAAAAATCAATTTTTTGAAATTTTCAAAGTGCACTGGCCCCCTTAACGTCATTTCGGTCAACTACGGAAAGTTATCATTTTTTGCGCCCAAATTCGTCAGACCTGAAAAGTAACCAAATTTCGAGTTATGATATTACATTATGTAATTTCTGTTATCATTTATAATTTTTTTGTCAATAATTATGTTTTAATTACTAGGAAAATACTTCGATTTTTTAATTTTTATTTTTTAATTAAAATTTACTGGTAAAAATTACTAGTAAAGTTATTACTAAATTAAGACTAACGCTAGAGAGTTACTTTTCGGGAATGACAAATTTGTGGGTCACTTTTCTCTGCCCGAAAAAAAAACGATCGGCTAATAGGGATTCCAACAATTTCCAGCTCTCCATATCGGAGTACAGAAAGCGGAAGCAGCAATCTACTGGTGGCGGCAGCGGCGGGTCGTTGGAGTCCGAGCCGTCGAACGATCCATCGTCGTCGGACAAGAGCGCGTCGCGCGGTAGATCGGACAGTGCGAGTAGCGGCACGTCGTCGCTGAGCTCGGACGAGGACAGCGCGAAGTTGTCCCTCGAGTTGCCCGGACTGACGACCCTGCCGCTCTTCGCCAACAACGAGAACGAGGAGCGCAAAGGTGAGCGCGTTCGGGGTGGCGTTTTCAACGTGAGGGAGCGCGTACCGTAGTTTTTTTTTTCGTTTCTCGCGGCAATCCTTGAAAAAGAGGCTGGTGTGAAAGGCTAAGAATTAGTGTGCACGCAGGTGGCGAGGAGGGTACGATCGGCTGGTCAGCCGCCCCCACCCTCGTCGAGCGACAACGCGAGAATCTCACCGAAAGATTGAAACGCGAGTTCGGCCTCTTTCTGAGCGACGACGAGGAGGAACGAGCCCGGAAGCAAGGTGAGTCACCCAATCGCGAAAATCGTAGAAAATTCGTGTACCTCCAATCGGGCATTTTCTTCAGGCGGAATATACATTTAAACGGGAAAAAAATAAGCAATATTGAGGAATTTTTTTAACTTCGAAATAATTATTCTAGAATTATCAAACGTTGGGTATACTTTGATAGTATACTTAAGGGGAGATATACACCTAGGGGCCGGAAAGAGGTCATTTATGTGAATTTTTTCAAGGAAAACTATTTGAAATTTCGGATTGGGGTTTTAATTATCTAAAACTATATACATTTACAAAAAAAAATCAACATTTCACGCAACATTTCTGTAAAATGTGGATTAAAAAAGTCGTCTTTTTCTAATTTTTCAAAAACAATTCTCGCCAAGTAGAAGGTACCAATATTATCAATATTTCTACCAAGTTTCAACTCAATCGGCTCAATAGTTTTTGAGTAATCCTGCACGTCAATTTCGATAATGCAGTTTTGAGAAAAACGCGGTTGACGTTCACGCCTGCGTCGAGCGCTGAGGCACAGCGTTGACGGGCTATAACGTTTGAAGTTTTTCGCATTTCGCTTTGAAACTTTGGGAAAATATTCTACATATATAGTTCTATCGTTTAAAGAAAAAAAAAAGAAATCGATTTTTTGATCGTTGTAAATATATATCCCGCCTTAACGGGTTAGATCTAGCTCGCGGCCCGAAAAAGGAGGGATTTTCGTGAATTTTTCTGAGCAATGTGTGCAGGTTTTTAAAATCTTTTATTAAAAAATAAATAAAGTATGATTTTAAGTATCTTGGACAATTTTTTGTATTAAAAAATATTTATCGATGTGGTAGATACATCGGTTTGTGCAGAGCGCTGTTTGAAAAACGTCCTTCGCGGTGGCCACTGCAGCTCGGAGACAAATAATCTGAAATTCAAAAAAAAATCAAACGCATTTAGTTTTTGCATGAAATTATCTAGTGCTTGGACAAAGGATTTAATTAAATATAGTTTTTTTTTTAATGGCCGCAGTTGAAAGTAAAAGTATCAATTTTCAGTATAAAAACGCTCTATTTTCGTTGAAAAAAGAACTATGGATCGAAGAAACGAATAATAATTCGTTGAAGCATTGCTTTTTGATGTGTAAAAGAAGCTTGTAAAATGTGAAGTTCATCGGTGCGGTGATTTCTGAGATATCGTGATCATCGATGTTGCAAAAGTCATTCTGAGAGAAAAGCGTTAACCTACCTATAAACGCTCGTCACTCCCTTAATTTTGAACGGTTCGACTTTAAATTTTGAGAGAATATTTTTGGACTGCTATATTTTGAGAATCCTTCGAGAACCAAAAATCTGATGTATACTTTCTATTTGACGGTAATTAAAATCGAGAAAATGCAAACTTAAGACAATGGCACGCATTTACAACAAAAAATCAACATTCGACGCAAAATTTCTGTACAATTTGGATTAAAAAAGTCATTTTTTTTCCAATTTTTCAAATACAATTCCCGCGAAGGAGTAGGTAGCAATATTATCAATATTTCTACCAAGTTTCAACTCCAAGGCGTTACCCCCACTTGTAGCGCAAAAAAAAGGCCTTCATGAATTTTTTTAAAGAAAACTACAAAACTTTTTTAATCGATCAATATACCATCTTAAAGAACACATTTTGAAGAACTTTCAGTAATTTTTTTATTGAAAAATATTACATTGTTTAGTGGCAAATGCCCGTGAATGAAATAATGTTTTATATACACGGTTTGCGGTGACCAACATTGCGGCGAAGTGGATCATCTGAAAAAAAAATGCGGATGGATTTAGTCAAATATAAGTATAAACTAGTCTTTAATCGAAGGATTTTTAAAAATATTCATTTTTCACAAAATGGCGGACAGTCAAAGTTAATGGTTCGATTTTAACGAAAAAAAACGGCCCTTTTTTGGCTATAAAACGGCCATTTTTTTCGAAAAAAAAAAATCGAACGATTGAAGACTACATTTTTATGTATTAAATAAGCCTGCAAAATTTCAAGATGATCGGTTCATTAGTGCTCGAGTAATCTTGGTCACCGACTTCAGAAATGCCATTTTGAAAAAAACGCGTTTAAAGTTTCAATTTCAGTTTACACGAAGAAAATATTTTTTTTTGTAAACTTACATAGAGTCATCTATTCCGGCAGACTAGCCGGTTGTTTACACAACGGATTCTTCTCTTTCAACGCTCATATCTCAGTCAATTTAGTTCGGATCGACTTGAAATTTTCAGGGCATATTCTCAGATACTTATACTTCAAAAAAAAAATGCAATAAAAAAAATCGATTTTTTCAAAATCGCAAGTGGGGGTAACCCCTTAAACAGTTTACGCATGGACAATGTAGTCATTACCATTTTTTTCGCATATGTTAAAAATATAAATTGTACAAGTCTCAAGTATGATCAGTGGTATGACTAGTGTGAAGCGACAGGATCACCTTAATTTCGCGTACAACAAAA
>OY723387.1:14101211-14199241 GCA_963210295.1 Ophion ellenae | reverse complement strand
ACCAATCATTGTCAAGTTATCGATCCAGCCATTGGACCACATGTTCTATATAGAGGCTCTATTATACCTCAATAACGTTGTCAAGTTTGATTTTAAAAAATGTACACCGATCAACTTCAATGAATGCTGAATGACATACTTTTTTCCAAATCCCAAATAAATAGTCTAGTAGACGAAAAAAATCGGAACGAACGATCGTTTTTCGGTCCGTCCTAGCCGTGTTCTCCCTTATCCTCCCTCACTTTTCGCTTTCACGTTTTCTGGGGACTTCCATTAAGTCACTTTATTTCTATTAACATTGGCATACAATATTGATATTTAAAAGAAAAATATTGCACTTCTTTTCCTTCTATTTTGAAAGAGTTACTTTAGAAAACTGATTTGTGTTGAATACTTTTCCACCCACAGTAGATATATATACCGGTTGACCCAGTAACTATTGGAACTCTTGATATCTTTGGAACTGTGTGAGTCAGGAAAAATATTGCCCAACAGAAGTTGTATGGTACAGAATGGATCATCAGATGCTGATAACGATTTCCTTTCAAGTTGCTTTCGAATACATAAAAAACGTGAATCGACAGCTGTACGTTGTATTCCACCCGACACATAGAAAAATGTATTTTTGAATATAATTTATGGGGGTTTTATATGTCGATGAAAGCAGCCTCGCGCGTCGCACAAATGGAGCATTGAAAAGGGGGAAACAAAACTTCACGGTGCATAATTTCGACGGGTATCCCATTTGCAGGAAAGAACTTTCGTTGCACGTCCCCGAGGCGCTTGAAGCGCTAAGAAACGCTTCAAGATCTTCTTTTTCGTCCTTCGTCTCTACTTTTTTTCCCCTTTTTCTCTTCACTCTGATCGTAAAGACAAAGCTGGTGATCTGAGTCTACGGCTGGAAAACGAAAAATCGATATAACACTGCTCTACCATTTGCACTTTGTCTCGTACATAGAATTCTATAAGAGCGAGTCACAAGCCACGCAATCTTTTTTTTGTTGTGAGAAACGACCAACCTCGTTATCACCCCTTGTCCTCCCGGCCAGATATCTTCCCCTCATTCTGCCATTCTCTTAAAAGCGTTTGTTCCATTTGCCAGTGCTTGGGCGCGCATTCGCGTCTCGTCGGCTCTCACAATGCTCTCTCCGACCGTTCGGATAACATCTATACCACCACACGCGGGCCTTGCTAAAACGTTTCGAGCTTTGGTACGTATATGTATAGAGGGGGCCTCGAAAAGTGACGTTCACAAGGAAAACTTTAGACGCTAAAAAAGGCTATTTTCATGAACTTTTTCGATAGGTTTATATTATAGATATTGATATAAAAGTTGTTATAATTAATAAATACACTTTCGAAATACACTTAAAAAATGTTGAAGTATTTATGTAACCCAAACGACGTTTTTTTTAATCGACGTTTTTCAACGGCTTGTTCATAAAATCTTCGAAACTACTGAACCGATCCTTCTGAAATTTTAACCATAAATTCTTTACAACTATAGCTATAGCGCATATCAAGGGCTTATAATTTTTTTTATATTTACGTGTTTTGTTTGTTTTTTTTTTCGAAAAATGTCCGCCATTTTGCTACTTTTGCATATATCAAAAATCATATGATATGCGCTATAGCCATTAACATACTGAATCTGAAACGGTTTGATTTTTTTGTTTCGGATGATGCATTTCCAAGATTTCATCAACAGCGCAGACCTAAAATTTTTTTAGGGCATTTTTTTAACTAACATTTTCGCCTATAAATAGTGACTTAATTAAATAATTAAAAAAAATGTATTTTGAAGGTGTATTTATTAAGTGTAACAACTTTTATATCAATCTTTACAATATTAATCAATCAAAAAAATTCATGAAAATAGCCCTTTTTAGCGTCTAACGTGAGAAGACCCCTTAGGGAGGACACCACTGCGATGGGCCGAAAAAGATGGTTTTTTTCGATTTTTTGTTGTTTACTACATGATTTATTTTGAATTCGGAAAGAAGGAATGTTATTAAACGGCTATACCAGTGTGAACGCTGAAAATTTGGGTGATTGTCGAGAATTTTTTGGAAGAAAAGTCCTCAATTAAATGTTTCGGAAAACTAAGTACATATTTGGCTATATTTGACCTATAATACATAATTTTTTCATATAAAAATATTTAGATCCAAGCGACTTATGCGCTGCCTTCGGAGGCGCCAAAAACAAAGTTCCTCCACTGCTGACATGATTCCGGCCGATTGAGTAGCTGAAACCGAAAATGGAAAAAAATTTCGTTAAACTGGAAGGTATTTCCTGTGCAACGACGTAGGATTTCCGAAAAATATCTAAATCTAACAAAATGGCGTAGTTATGAAAAATGTCTGTTTTCTTGCCTATAAAATGGTCGTTTTTTCAATGCCTAATTGTCAATTTTCATCCAATCAAAAATATCCTACGTCATTGTAGAGTAAATTTATTCAAGAGTACTCAGTTCAAATTTCAAGTCAATCGGATAATTGCTCTTTGAGTTACAATGTCAGCAAATTTGAAAAATCTCATTTCGAGAAAAACGCGTTTAAAGATTTAACTATCGATTTTTGCAAGATAAAATGATATTGATACAAATGATATAAATGATAATGATATTCTTGAAAGTATAAACTGTCGACAAAGGCAAAAAAAAATCGATTTTTTGAAAGTGTCATACTAGCATACATTAAGCATACATTAAACTTATTTCGTATAGATTTTTATGTAAAAAAATTACAAATTGACAAAGTTATTGACGTATAATAGAGCCTCTGTTCATAAAAAAATGTTCCAACGGCCGGGTCAATAACTTAACAATGGTTGGGCTGAAAAAAAAGGTTTTACAATGCACATAAATCTACATAAGTTCTCCTTGTACATAGCCGTTTTTCGATAAAAACCATTAAGAAAATGGCGGGTGTTAAAAAAAGCAGTATAATTTTGGCGAAATTTTTACTTATATTTGGGGGCTGAAAAAATGCTGAATTAAAAAAAACGGCTACATACAACGATAGCTGCTGCAATTACGGAGATTTCGGTTTTTCTTTTACTTGAAAATCGGATAATTATATCTAGAGATATGATTCCAGCGACGTCGAGAAAAGGCGTTTCGAGAAAAACACGATTAAAAGTTTTAGTAAATGTAAATCGTTGCGCTACCAGCTCTCACTAAATCGTCAGTAATTTGGTCAATTTTCAATATTTTGACTAGAAATTGTGTGAACATATTCTTCAATATGTATACTTTAAGAAAATGCAACAAAAAATCGATTTTTTACCCGTCGCAGTGGTGTTCCGCTTTAGTTTCCTTATTCTTATTACTATGCAAAAATCTGTTTTGCCTATTTATATTGTAGATCTCTGAATAAGCGTCTTGAATAATAATTAAAAGATTTATGTAGGCAATATTTGCTGAGTGAAATTAAAAGAAATGCGAAATTATTCATTTTCGTTGTATTCTAACGATGCAAACTTCAATCTCATCCCCATGTCCCCCAGGCGACCTTTTTTCGTTTTCGAGAAAAAATTATTTTTTAATTTTCTCTTTTGTGGATGTATTTTCTTTGCGATTTTTTTAAATAGTGTTATCGTTATGAAGTGCACTGTTGAGCAATGAATAAATTACCAACGGAACGCAAACATAAATGCCTTGGGTTGTAATCAAAAGTTTAAAACGTTGTTTCGAGAGGAACAGTCACTAAAGTCCAAATGATGAAAAAAATACTTATACTAGTATGATGACTCCGAATTGCTTTTACACATTACGAGGAAAGAACATGCACGAAAAATAAAAACCTATGCTGCAGGAAGACCAGAGAAAAAAAAACTTTTTTCTCGAAAAGTTAAAGTAGAACATGCATGGGGATGATTCGGATAGGCTTTGATACGAGGCATCTCGATTTCCCTTTTGGACGTCACTTTTTGGTATATCCTGTATACATATATACAGGATACACGCCGTTTTGATGAACATTCCGGAAATATCGTGAGAGCTCGGTTTGCCCGATGTGCATTGTTTGCGGCGCAACGACATGGGTCGTGCGCCTCGTGCTTTATTTTTGCAACGACAGTACGTGTGCGCCTCGGCGATCGAACTCGAGGAGGCTTTTGAGGCTTCCACCGATAAGTGCTGGAGGATACTGATTTTTTTTCTCGTGGTAGATACCGCCGATAAAAGTTGAACTGCAAAGTTTTTCGTAAGTTCCTTGTTTTTTGAGAGAAAAAAAAACGAAATGTATCGTGTCGAAGCTTGCATCGTTAAAATGCAAGGATAATTCTTTTTCGTTCATTTCTTTATTTGTATTATTAACTTTTTAATCTTTTTTCGCAGGTTTCGGGTATAGATCTCTAACAAGGATGCGCGGAATTGTTTTCGTGAGTTTCGTAGCCTAAATGTGAGAGAAAACCTGTACAATACGAAAAAAAATATTTTCGTTGCAGATTGATGCAAACTTCAACACCATCAAATTTTATCTTATTCGGGATTTTATCTAAGAGACGAGTTGGTTGATATTTTGCCTTTTCAATCTCGTTTGAATACTTGTTCTGAATTGTCTGTATTTTTTTTTTCATCTGATACATATCGACACGTTTACTCGTCGTATTAAGGTAGAATTCTCGCCACAGACACGTTGAAAAGTCTATTCTCCGGTCAATCGATGAAAGCTTTGAAATATGGCGAAATATCCCCATAATGTAGTTTGTAGGTACATTTTATCGAGATGTAAAAACTTATAAAGTAATGAAGGAAATGCCCAATGTAATGTTTAGAGTTCAAAAAATAACAACGTTCCGTACATCAGCTGACACTTACTTTTGTATCAGACTACCCATTCCGGTGACTAATACGTATCCGGATATGCACACACTACTGTAATCTAGCGAGCGCGGAGATCGTGGTAACGTTGCAAGCCCAGCGAATTTTTGTGGTGATATTTAGTGTAAACTGAAGTGCAAAATTTGAGCTGTGGCCGAAATAATGAAACAAGTGCGATATAAAGGCAAATTTACCAAATAAAAAAAGATCACCAAAAATAGAAAAGCGGTCGAAATGATGACTGGAACAAAACCAAAAATGAAAAAAAAGAATGCAGAGGTTATGAACAACGAAAATTGCATTAATCTACTAGTATTGAATTGTACACACACACACATACACACACACACACACACACACACACACACACACACACACACACACACACACACACACACACACACACACACACACACACACACACACACACACACACACACACACACACACACACACACACACACACACACACACACACACACACACACACACACACACACCCACACACATACACACACACACACACACACACACACACACACACACACACACACACACATTTATAATAGCAATATAAAAAATCTGCCGCTAAAATCTGCCGCCGGTAACACCTATTACTGACATCCGGAAGTATTTAGGCCCTAAATCAGGCAATATTAAAATGGCCCTATTAAGGCCGTCCCTGATAAGATCCTACTAAGGCTTTTTCTCATAGGTCCCTACTTATATGTTATAGGTATGTTATATATATATATATATATATATATATATATATATATATATATATATATATATATATATATAAAAGGTCAAGTTTGAAAAATCTATAGCATGTTATTTGATAAACCCGCACTCGGTAGCATAGGGGCAGCGTGCGTAGCTTTAGGTAGGTAGGTACTAGGTTCGATTCCTATATAGGCGAAATATTTTCTTCGAACAAAAACATTTCAGCAGGCCAGGGAATGACGAATTATGATACAAAATCATTGTAGTGGAATTCCCCGTGTAGAAATGTGACTGGGCATTCCTTACATTGTGTCTGGGCCCAACCAGATTTGCCTTTTCTGATTTACCTGACCGGGCCCTCCCATGAAACAAACCAAGAAGATCGCGAAATCTTTTTTTACGGCTTACCCTCTGTTTGGAAATTACGATCTTCTGGCTGGCTTACATTGCGAGCAAGTACATCTTCACGTAATGTCTACCCGGCCAGAACATTGACATGTTCTGAAAAGTAGAGCATGTGTTTAAGAACTAAAGAAAAGCTGCTTTGCTCTTCACCTCATCAAATATATTTATAATTGATTGGGATGAAACTTATACATCTGTTGTAATTCTATTTATCATTGAAAGCAGGCATTTCATCAATGATAATCAACGAGGATAACGATGCTTATCATACATGCCGGAATTACGATAACTAATGATTTGAGCATAAAGAATAGCCAAATTATTTTATGAGGCAAACAAGTACACCCGTCATTCTTGGTTTTCGAACGCCTTGTCGCGATGTTGGGAAATATCAATGTTCTGGCCGGGAAGACATTACCTGAATGTATTTCGCCAACAATCCGCCAGGTGGCTACAAGCGAAGCGCTTCGCATAAGCGAGTACCATCGTACGAGGATAGAACTTCGTCCTGTGCGTTGTACCACGTAGAAGTGCTATGCTTACGGCGTGCACTTACGCTTATGATTTTGCGATACTTGCGAAATAACCCTTTGCACTGCAGGCCTTTTTCGCTCGGATAGTGATCCGTGTACGATTTTCTGTCTCTTTGCCTATCAGGAAATGCGAGTAAGCGTATGTATACACTCACATACTACCTTAGCAAGTAGATAACCAAGAAACAATATGTTGTCGATATACTAAATTGAATACACTCCCGATTTTACCTCCTCAAGGATTCCAAAAACGCTGAGTCGTCATTTTTTATTTCCTCGTTTGTTCCTGGTTATTTCCCGATCTATTCCCTACAACTTGCCTAGTCATTTATCGCTTGTTCTCCGGCCAGTCCTGATCAGTTCCCCAGAAAGGGAACGGCGGATCGGGACCTAGCCTTAGACCTGTTACATTGCAAACCTATTCCAGGGTGGAAGGCCCTGATATTGTCTAGGGAAGGCGGATCAGGGGCAGTACTTTTTCCCGACTCAAATTTCTAAACGGGTCTAAATTAAGTGGTTCATTCCATTTTGGATTTTTGAAATATTTTATGCTTATAGGATACTTGTATTTACAGTGTATGTTATAAGCAAATAAAGATTTATTCGAATCGAATCTTTATTTATTCAATTTAAATATATTTAATATTCAAAAAGCATAGCTGATACAAATAAGATCAATGTAGGCCGTGAGACATGGAAAAACATATTGGATTTAAAAAGGTTCTATTTAAATTAAATATTTCTTTCTGATCAGGCAACCTGATAGGTGCCTGATCCAGGCAACCAGGTCAGGCCCATATACGACACAACGTTACATTTCCTAGTGGGGCCCTTCAGGCTGCCTTATTAGTGCCCTACCAGGGCAGTCAGGCAACCTGATCGGGCCTTGATTTGGGCCCCATCAAAATTTCTACGCCGGATGTTATACATTTAGTATTTCCAATTAACAATCATATCAATGCACAAATTACATTTTAGAAACGCATATAAACTATACATTCGCACATTTAATAGTCACCAGGGCAGTTAAAGTCAGCGTCATCTTCAAGCGACAAATCTACGCACTCCTCATGGTACCACCTTCCGCATTTTGTCTCACTGTAAAAAAAATCTGTATTAAAATTAATATAAAAGTGTAGGAAGTCTTTTTACAGATACCGTTTATGAATTTTAATATTGTCATTTGAAAATCAATGCACTGCTTTTCGAATGTCTAATAATTGTTCAGTAATATCGCAACACTTAAGTACTGGAAAAATCATATACGTATCGCAAGGTATCTATTGTGAGCGTATTAAAATTAATACGCACAGATTGCATTTTTTAATTAAAAAAAAAAGTAAATTTGGCATAGAAAATAGTATTAATTTTACGGTGGTAGGTTAGTGTAATTCTTATTATTTACTTTCTGCGTCTTTAATAAACTCTGTATGAATTTTAATATACAAATTCCGGAATTCTTTTACTGATTCAGTCCGTGAAAACTAATAATCGATATTTTTAAATTAATACACTACGTTTTGAATGGCTAAGTAATGTGTAGTAATACTGTAATACCAAAGTGCTGGAAAAATCGTATACCTATTCAAAAGTATCAGTTGTGGATATATAAAAATTAATGCTAATCGATTTGAGTTTGTTTGGGGTTAATTAACTTGGCTGCTTGTTCCGTTAATTCACCACTTACTTATTTGTTTTTTCCTTAGATTTTCGCGTATGTTCCTATCCTTCCCCTCATTGTGACCGTTCTTCCTCTCCTTTTGTCCCCTTCCCCCCTTGCGACCGCAGCCCCCCGCTGTATTATATTCATCATGACTACAATTCGTATTTCTAACTAGTCTTATTTCGCCGTTAAATGCCGAAGAAAAACATTTCACGACGAAGTGTACGCGACGAGGATTCGAACCCGGAATCTTCCGTCCGCTGGTTCAGTGGCGAGCACGCTAACCACTAGACCATCGCTCCGGGTGTTCATGACTTACTTTAGATTTGGTGTTACTCGATACGTTTGTTATGATTTGATTTAACATGCTGACCAAAGCACGAATTTGAAGTTTTCTGCACTGAATTATATATTAAATCAGATTATCCGAATAAACACATGGAGAACACAAGGAGAAGGCAGAGCCTGTATGTCGCGAATCGGTTTCTCCTTTCGCGTGGTGAGAGTTAAAGACCTCTGAATTAATGTCGTTTTTGATTTTTGTTCCAATAGGCCTTAGTTGCTGAGATATCGCGATTTGAAAATGTGGGAGTTTCGGATGGAGCCAAGCAGGTTTCGGCTGGCGCATAGAGTACGTTGAGCGTTAATGCTTGAGACAAGAGCGGCCGTAGCTAATACGGTAAGACGACGGACTGGCACTTGAAAGTTCACGGTTCGCGTCCCCGTGCTTTTTTTTTAATTTAATTTTTATTTTATTTATAATCTCTCATGACTTTGCATGTGCAGGTAAATAAGAACATTCGAAAATATGTATTACTAGTTTTATTTATCTATTATATTGAAATTCATCTTAGTTCGTGGTGTCGTAAGCCTTTGTACTTCCCTTGCTTTTACGATGGTTTCCTCCCTCCAATTTGTCAGCATACTGATCTGATTGAAGAATCAGAATAATTACCTGCCGCGAAATTTGCAAGTGTGAATTAGATTAATTATTTATTTTTTTAACCATATTATTTTGCTTTGTAATTGTGGCTCGATTATTAAGATTAATTATTTGTTATACAATATTATTGTGCTATGTAATTGTGACTTCATGATTGGATTAATTATTTTAATATAGTAGATAAATAAAACTAGTAATACATATTTTCGAATTTTCTTATTTACCTGCACATGCAAAGTCTTATGAGAGATTAGAAAGAAACAAAAATTGAATTAAAAAAAAGCATGGGGACGCGAACCGTGAACTTTCAGTGTGCCAGTCCGTCGTCTTACCGTATTAGTTACGGCCGCTCTTGTCTTAAGTATCAACGCTCAACGTACTCTACGCGCGAGGCGAAACCGGCCTGGCTCCGTCCGAAATTCCCAAATTTTCAAATCGCAATATCTCAGCAACTAAGGCCTATTGGAACGAAAATTTAAAAAACGACGTTAATTCGGAGGTCTTCAACTTTCACCCCGCGAAAGGAGAACCCGATTCGCGACATCTAGGCTCAGCCGTCTCCTTGTAAATTAGAAAATGTACGTGCCTTCGTATTGTAATTGTCCTATTCATTTCCAAATATTCTCCAGTCTATCATAATATTCAGTGCACAAAAAATTGTATACTCCTGAACCAAGTATTGTAAAAATTAAGAGTCAGTTTGTAATTTTCTTACTTCGTCTACATTGTATATATTCAAAACGCTTGTTGTATTTTTCAACTAAGAATATTTATTTTTCTATTAGACGCCTTGAAAAATTGTAGATAGTGTATTAATATTCAATTCGTACGTATTACGAAATGTAAAACCGTATGAAATGTAGGTCCGGTATTGAATTTTACAACACTGAAGCCTAAATATCCATTCATATACTAAGTTTTGAAATTGAATTTGCCATAGTATTGTAAAAGTATTTTAAATTTCATATTTCTTTAAACAGCGTTTTGTAATATTCAATGTACGAGGTATTGTACTTTTCAACAGAATGAAGTTAAAAATAATAGTCATATTGCGATTTTTAAACTTTTTTGTGTAAATAATGAAATCATATACGTTTGTTGCATTAATCAAACAAATATTTGTATTATTATGATGCGCGTTGAAAAACTCATCAGCAGTATACTAATATTCAATGTCCCATATATTAAAATGTATACGCATCTATGATAATTCATTTCCATTACTGAAATTTCCATTACTGAAGTGCGAATTTGCGTTTCATATTCCGAGTTTAGAAATTTTCAATTATAAAAGTATAGTAAATTTAATGACTTTTTTTACAGTGCTAATGTATCATGTCAGCTGTCCTGTCCTCTTCACAGCCATGTCAGTACCAACTCGCTTGCTTTTATGAATCACGGTAGCTTTTGGCGATGAAGGTCTTTTAATTTTTTTTCTTATCTTCATTATTTTTATTGAACAGAGCTTACTGGTAACTTTTACTGGTGAGGACATAAGTTGACGAAATGCCGCTCTGAGCCGAGTGAGCGGCACATTGTCTTCATCATCGTCCGAACTCGAACTACCATGAATCATGCGGTAGAAGCTTCCCGTAGGCACTAAAAATGGAGATTAATCAATTAGGAATCAAGTTCACACCTTATTTACATTTATAGCATCTTAAAAGTAATGAAAGATCCATTAAAAAAACAACCAACCTTGTTAAAAGAAGGGAGAATAATAAGGCCTATGGTTATATTTAGTAGGCCTTAATACCCGTCGACTACATGTGTAGAAAAATCACAATGAAAAATATTTAGACCACGATAGCTCATTCGTGAAACATTAAATAATAGAGAGATGGACAGCAAATTTATATAGCTAAGTGTAATTTAGTTCGTTCGTTATGCCTATCAGCCGACAGACCTTATTACCCGCAGTTACCTTACAAAATGTGGTTCAACGGCTAGATTGATAAGTTGATAATGGTTGGTCTGAAAAATGAAATTACCATAGTTTTATACTCTATATAAATGTAGTTATCATTATACAGAGCCATTTTTTTTAAATCCCAAAATCGCGGTCGCCCAAAAAAAAGTCTCATTTTGGCGAAATTTTCACTTATATTCGGGGGCTTGAAAATACTAATTTAAAAACGGCTACTTAAAAGAATAGCTTCTGCGATTATGAAAATGTTGGTTTAAAAAAATTGATAATCCGACAATTATACCTAGAGTAATGATGCCGCCCATGCCGAGAAAAGCCGTTTCCAGAAAAACGCGAGTGAAAATGCGTAAAAAGTTGTGCTACCTGCTCTCACCAAATCGTCTGTAACTTGGTGAATCTTCAATATCATAATTTGATTTTTTTTTCAATTATTCTTGAATATGTATACTTCGAAAAAGTGCAAAGAAATCGATTTTCAGACCTGTCACAGTGGTGTCCCACCTCAAAAGAACAAAGCTTCGGGGGCACAGCTTCAAAGTTGAAGCTGCAGACCTTGATTTCAACGGCGGCACAGGTCGCCAAACTTTGGGCGTTACACACGGAGCGTCGCAGTTTCTGTTGAGTTAATTATCCGCGGGCGACCTCGTCCAATTTCACTGAAAATGTATAAATCCTATCCTGATACCTGTACGAAGTTTATCATCTATCTGATTTATCGATGTCTGCGTTTTTTCGAGGCCTCCAGCCGACCTCCAAACTAAAAATCTTCCGTTCAAAGACCCTTGATAAAAGCTAAAACGAAGGCAAAACTAGCTCATGAAGTTTTTAATTTTCTACAAATCAGGAATGCCTGTACCTCATCGTGAGCGAGAGACAGAGGTTGGTGGGGGCTAAGGAAAAAAAAGCTCCGAGTTGGAAATTGTTGCTACACAATTTCACATGGTAGCTTTCGTAAAGTTCACCCTCCACGCGGAATCGCAAATCGAGCAACTTCCTTGTGGCGAGGGCGTTTGGCATTGTACGAACTTTGGCCGGGAAAGTTGAGAGTAATTACGAGAAAAGTTTTTGTCGCTTGTGTCGCGACAGCAGTTCTTACACGAACTCGATTACATACTCGCGAATTTTGTGAACTTTGAAATGACACTCGATGACTCAAATAATCAACGATAATAGCAATTGTTATTAATGTTTATCAACGGTCGACAAGTAGTGGATTTTCCATGTTAAGTAGCACTGGCCTGGGCAAATACTTGGATGGGTGAGCACTTAGCCTGGCTTGCGCCCCAACTACCGATTATCCTACTTATATTAAAAAATTGTAGTTTCTGTCTGTCCATTCGACTTTTATCAGACTGAAATTGAGCTCGCAGGGTTGGGATACAATGCTGAGACCATGTCTATCATTTTTTGGAATGTTCTCTGTCTGTCTGTCCGTTCGAGCGGATTTGGCGAGAAAAAGGATGAAGCTTTTTTTCTGAACCTTTGGTACGTATAAATGACCGCTTCCAGGATGTCCTTGCACTTCGTTTCATCAGGATCCAGCAATCAGAACCTGTAAATTTGCGATTTTCCTTTTGAAAACGAAGATTTACTTTTCAGTTCACTCTTTGGCAAACACTAGATATGAAACAATTTTCTTAGTTTTGATCCTTACCTGACGTATCGTTTTATGTTATTTTTTTCTGGTGATGTGATTACAAGTCTATTTTAAACTGTATAGAAACCGGGGGATCTTAAATTGCATAGAATATTGGTTTTTAAAAAAAATCAGAAAGTATGTTTCTCATTAAAACCTTTATACATATACAAGCACCCATATTTTTCAACGAACGCATCTTCCCAAAAATTCGTCGACAGATGTTAAAACATCATGTTTTAACATCTGTCACACCGGCTGCCGTCCAAGTTGCGTGAATCAATCCTCAGGAACTCGCATGTTTCACCCATTGGCAAAAGCACTATTACGAAAGGACTATAGTGTAATCTTTATAATAATTATTAATGATACGCACCTCGCATTATTCTCTCGCAAAATAGCCCGGAACTTGTCCTCAAATTTCGTGCGCGCTCCATTTCATTACGAGCTTCCCAGGCCCGTGGGACGAAAATACGCAACCCCACACTCGTGCATACGTAAACGCGCACGCCCTAACTCGCTCGTAAATTCAATATGATCACGCCGCAGAATATTACTGTGAATAATCATCGTAAAAGAAGAATGCGAGAACCGTAACGTTCTTTCGGCACTAAAGACACTTCTCATTTCGCAAAATTGAACCATCATTGCAAGCTTGTTTCTGAATACAGCGAAGGTATATTCTATTTTCCGATTACTAGAGTGCCGTAGACATTGTCGGCCCTTACAATTTCGTCATGTTTGTCCGTTCGTCACCACAGAGTGTCCACGCCCCTTTGTTCCTGTAACCTTTTGTTTCAAAGATGTGAAATAATTTACGAGGATATCATTCTGTTAGAAGATTCAAGCAAACCTATGGCAAATGTTTAGATTACTGGCTTTTCGTAAAAAATTACGGCCATTTTTTTTCGTTTGGGGTCACTGATGCATGTCGTAATTATTCACAATATCCCGTGTAGAAATTTGACGCGGGAAAAAGTACTGCCCCTGATCTGCCTTCCCGAGATAAGGGAGCGTCCATTAATTACGTAAGGCGTTTAGAGGGGGGGAAGGGTCGAGCGAAATCTCACCCAATCTCACGTGAGGGAGAGGGGGGCTACGGCAAATATCACGTAGTTTTAGTAATTTTAGTAATTTTAGTAATCACGTAATTTTTATCACGTAGGGCTCTCCCTTTACATGGTGGAGTAAATGGTACTACAACCGCAGTTACGTCTACTATAATTTTTTTCCCGTGAACGTATGCATTTTGAAAAATATCACGTGAGATTAGGGGAGGGGGAGGGGGTCGAGCAAAATCTCACGACATCTCACCAGGGGTAGAGGGGGGGGGGGGGGGGTCGAAAAATCGCCAAAATCACCTCACGTAATTAATGGATGCCCCCTAATATCAGGCTCTGGTCAGGCCTTCCACCCTGGCATAGTTTCGCAATGTAACGGGTCGGGTCTAAGGTTAGGTCCCGATCCGCCATTCCCTTTCTTGGGGTCTGATTAGGAACGGGCCGGGGAACAAGCATTAAATGACCAGGAAAATAGTAGGGAGTAGATCGGGAACTGATCAGGAACGGGCCGGAGAACAAGCGGTAAATGACTAGGAAATGTCGATAAGACCATCCCCAAAATTACTTTTGTTGATTGATAGAGGACAAGAAAAATGACATAAAATTAACGTCGGCGTCGTACTATGGAAATTAATAATTCTCCGTGATAATGTGATTAGATTTATTGTAATCATATCCTCCATTATATCAGCATATAATTTTCGTTGGCTATCATAACTTATTCTTTATGATAGCATTGTCAGGCGTCGATTATTGTTGAAGAAAATAATATAATGATAAAACGGAGTATACAATTATAGTAAATGTAATGATATTATTACATTCAATTATTAATATCTTTGTTGACGCAATAAGTATTATTTAATAATAGGTTGGGATTTTATATTCAGGAAATTTCATAGTTCTCTCTAGGAAAAGGTTTCGTGACATTCCTGGTCTGTTCCACGAAAGGGCCCGGTTAGGTAAATCGGACGAGGCAAGCCAAGCCTGGACCATACGTCAAGTCGGGAATGCCCGGTCACATTTCTGCACGGGATGAAGGGAGATGTTGAATTTTTATTGTAGACTTTTTTTCTCCTCTCAAAACCCCTCACGTATGACCGTCTGGGCTATTCCAAAAAAATAGTCGTAAACCTTTTCGTCGTTTTTTTCTGGTTTGGTTTGGGTTTTTTTTTGGCATCACTTTACTTTGCAAGGCTGTGTTTCGGTTTGTTTAGACTTATTTGGGTTCGTTTCGAATTATTTAGGTTCGGTCGGACGGTGGATTCGTGTGAACTTATTTGGGTTTGTTTGGACTTCTTTAGGTCTGTTTGGGTGTCTTTGGACCTATTTGGGGTTTTTGGGGGTTGATTGAACTTGTTTGGGTTCGTTTGTACTCATTTGGGTTGGGTTTCGGACGAATAAAAATGTTAAGACCGCTGAAAAATGATTGGTTCTGGAAAAAAAGTAAAACGGTATTTCATTTGACACAATTCCGTCCGCCGTATTTTCGACACTGTTCGACAAATTTTGCAAGTCCAATATCGATGACTGCCAGTGTTTATCCTGCTGCCCAATGAACGACTGATTGATTCGCAAATTCTTCCGAAGTAATTAAATTTCTATTCGATATAACAATCGGATGCGTATTTTAGGCCAATTTATTAGTGTACATATATCACATTACTCGCTGTCTTTTTATCCTCTTCAATGCGTTCAATTACCGAAGATATCATCAACGACCAATAACAAAAGTAAAAAAAGCTGTTGGTACAATGTTATCATAATTTTTTTCACGCGTAATGTCAGTGTTAAAATTCAAATATGGCGATTTTCATATTTTTCTTCGTATTCGTTGGGTTTATCGTGCGAACCACACGCACACTGTCTCTCTCTCTCCTCTTGTTTTTAATTACACTTAATGGCGCTCGACCCCTTGAGCTTCGTTAAGCAGCACACACGAGGTGACCTATCGATAATAAAAAAGCGGTAATTGCCAAACACACGGAGGCTTAAAAATATTGGGACTGTACGAGCTCACGATCCTCGAGAATGCGTATGTTCGGCCATAGAGAAATCGATGACACAGGGCGGGATGGAAAACAAAAAATAACATGACCTCGCTCGTAAAGCGCGACGCGCTCAAGGGCTCACAAAATTGTCAATATATATATATATATATATATATATATATATGTGTGTGTGTATACACACACACACACACACACACACACACACACACACACACACACACACATATATATCCTCTCTCTCTCTTCGCCTTACAAAGCTGCCGAAATCTTCTAACACGCATCCGAGTTGCATAACGTTTTTTGTCGTTACAGTCCATAGCACCTTTTTTTAAATAGAATTCAGGAATGCATCGAAACTCCGAAGCTACAATGCTGTAAAATCGAAGTTTCCACGTGGAAAATAACGTTCAGCAACGTTGATCCACATCTGAAGGACGTGCGATTTACTATATTGATAACGTGCACAACGCGAGAGTACAGGCGCTAAACGCGAGAGGATCCGCCAATCTTGATATTACGATTAACGATGCGTCGAGAAACCACAAATTAATTTAACCCGATAATTATTTACATTATCGACTGCCCTCGCGGCGTTCAAATTGTATTCCCGCTCCATCGATTTCACCCAATAACGAAGGAGTTCTCGCTGATAGTTATCGCCGATGAGATCGTTATTTTTCGTAATAATAATGATAATAACAATAACGAAGGTAATAAAATATACCAATAATGATAACGACAACAACAATAATAATAATATGGATGAAAATAACGATGCTCGAGCAATAACAATAATGATGATAACAATAGCGAGGACAATAAAATATATTAATACTGATAACAATAATAATAACAATAATGAGGACAGTAAGAAATAACAATAATGATTGATGTTAATGGTAACGATAATTTTTTTTTTTTTGCGGCGGGGGGAAATGCTGATTACGCACCGTGGGGGACGTTAGATCGTCCCCCGTGTGCGGGGGATGCTCTCGAGCCTACCCGCTAAAACTCCCCTCCATCAGCTCCAAGGCGTCACCCCGGAACCGCTTTCGCATTACTTCGGGGTGACGTCTTTTATCCTCAGGGCCACCTCAGGGGGCCCCCCCTTTCCTCCTCTTCCAGCACTCGTTTTTTCAGGCGGAGGACCACCTCCACGTAGGTGGTGACCTCCGCCCAAGCTTCGTCATCCAGGAGCATAACCCCGACGATATTTTCCGGGGTTATGCTCCCATACGTTGTCTCGAGAGGGGCCCTACATACACTCCATTCTTCACACTCGAAGAACGTGTGGAGGGCGTCATCCCTCAGGGACCCGCAGGATAAACAGCACGAGTCCCGGGCCTTGCCCATCTTGCTCAGGTAGACCCGGAAGTACCCGTGCCCCGACAGCATTTGGGTGAGGTAATAATCGACCTCACCGTGCTGGCGGTCGACCCAGGTGGGTAGCTGGGGTATTAGCCTCGCCGTCCACTTGGCCCGCGAGTCCTCGCTCCATCGTTCCTGTCAGGCCCGCAGCGTTTCGGCCCTGGCCATCTCCCGTCGTCTCTCCCCGTCCAATTCTTCGGGGAAGTCCCGGTGGACGGACCTCCGCTCCTGGGCGAGGAGGTCGATGGGTATGACCCCGGCTATGGCCAGTACCGCTGGCTCCGAGACCGTGCGGTAGGAGCTGGCAACGCCGAGGGCCCCTCTCCGCTGCACTGCGGCCATACGCTTCCGGTAAGTCTCGTACCGGAGCGCCCCGGCCCAGACTTCGGCGCCATAGAGCATTAAAGACTCGGCAGTGCGGAGCAATAGACGGCGCTTGCAGGGCCGGGGGCCGCCGATATTGGCCATGACCCTGCTCAGCGACGGCGTCACCGCAGCCGCCTTGTCCGCTCTTATTCTTATCTCTTCCCCGACGGTGAGTCTGCAGTCGATCTTCACCCCCAGGTACTTGATAGACGCCTTTGTCCGGACCGTCGCCTCTCCCACACGCATATCCCGAAGGAGGGGGATACGCTTCTTGGTGAGAAGCGCGATCTCGGTTTTCGCCAGCGCCAGCTCCAAGCCGTGGTCGCCCATCCAGGAGCGAACCCGCCGCATTACCGGGTTGAGCAGCATCTATGCCGCCTCAACGCTTCGCGCGATGATTACGGCGGCAATATCATCCGCATACCCAACCAGGAATGTACCCTCAGGCATCTCCATACGTAGGATTCCGTCATACGTTATGTTCCATATGTCGGGACCCAGTATGGAGCCCTGGGCCGCCCCTGCCGTGATCTCGCGGCAGGCCGGACCATCTGCGGTGTAGTACGTGAGCGAGCGGTCTTTCAGGTAATCCCCCAGTACTTATACGTAGGAGATATTCGGGGACACCGAAATCCCGCTCCAGCGCGCCTAGTGCGTTGCTCCACCGCACCGAGTTGAAGGCGTTCTTCACATCGAGCGTGACCAGTAGACAGACTGGGCGGGAGAAATGATTTCCCCGCTCTGTGCCCCTGGCTGCCTCGACCACGTCCTGGATAGCGTGGATCGTCGACCTCCCTTTCCGAAAGCCGTATTGCCTCTCGGAGAGGTCTCCAGCCGCTTGGACGGCCGCATGGAGGCGAGGTCGAAGAAGCTTTTCCAGGAGCTTGCCGGCTGTATCTAACATGCACAGGGGCCTGTAAGATGACGGGCTATCCACCGGTCCACCCTTGCCCTTCTTGATTAGTACAAGCCTTGCCTGCTTCCAGCGGAGAGGGAAGACCCCCGCCTGCAGACAGGCGTTGTACATCTCAAGGAAGAGCGCTGGGTGCCCTTCAACTGCGGCTTTGAGCACCTCTGCTGGCAGACCGTCAGGGCCTGGTGCCTTCTTATTTTTGAAGGACCGCGCCGCGCACCGCAGCTCCTCCCCGGTAAAGAGGTGCATCGGTGCTTCCCCCGGTGTTCGAGGGCGGCGCGGCAGCTTGGAGTGATTGGGGAATAGGGCATCGACGATAGCGCCGATGGCCTCCGCATCAGTGGGGGCGCTGTCAGAAAAAGCCCTCAATTTGCGAAGGACCAGTTTGTACCCCAGTCCCCAGGGATCGCTGTTCAGATCCTCCCCAAGCTTTTTCCAGCAAAGATGCTTACTCCTCTGGATGGTCCGGCGGAGCTCTTTCCTCGCCGCTTTGTAAGCGGTGGTGCTCCGGGCTGCGTCGGGGTCGCGGCGCCGGGCGCGCGGAGCGAGCCTTCTGGCTCGGAGGCATGCCCGCCGCAGCTCCGCGATCTCGTCCGTCCACCAGTACACTGGACGTCTCGTTCCTCGTGTTTTGGCCCTCGGCATGGCGTCCCTGCAGGCCTGGTGGACGTGCTCCATGACAACATCCACCACCATTTCGGCACGTGCAAGGTGGCACGTGCGATCCGGGATCCCTTGTAGGGCTCGCTGGCCGCTCAGCAGGGCCGGAGACAGCTTTCGGGGGTCCATCTTGTCGACGTACCACCTGGCGGGGCCCCGTGGAGTCCGGGACCGGACTGGAGTCACATCACGTACGCGGAACGTGATGTATTGGTGATCGCTGGCTGTATAGTCCTCGATCGCCCTCCAGTCCTCGACTCGCGACACCAGGTTCTCCGTCGCCAGGGAGACATCGATGATAGTCTCCCTGTAGCCTGGCCTTCGGAAGGTGCACGTCTGGCCCTAGAATCCGGCCAGGACCCCCCCCCCCCCATTCCAATGCTTTCGCATTAAAGTCTCCCGCCACTACCAGCTCGCCCTCCATGGCCCGGGCTGCATCCTCCAGGCCATCGAGTTTGGCCTGGAAGTCCGCAATTCTTTCGTTCGGGGTGAAGTAGCAGCTGACGTAGGTCACGTCACCGCTCCTCACCCAGACGAAGCCGCTGCCCGAGCCGTGATCAGCGACTTGAAATCGTCGCCGATCAGGGACCCAGATGGCCGCCGTGCCGAGGGTATCGGAGAACCATCCTGGCCCTTCTCTGTCTCGATATTGCTCGCTGATCAGGACAAGATCAACGGCCTTCTCGCGGCAGATCTGGACCAGGAGGTCGTTGGCCACCCTGCTCCGATTAAAATTTCCCTGGAGGATCGCCGCCATTATCCTTTGATCCGTGCGAGGGCCTTGCGAAATGCTCCGCACGCACCGGATCCGGACACGTGGCGGCGAGCCTCCGGATTGCCATCGACCCCGGGACAGAGGAAGCACATGGGGCTTGTGTTGCAGTCCGCTCCCCTGTGCCCCTCCGCGCCGCACCGATAGCAGGCCTTGCTACGGTCCGGCCCGGGGCACCGTTGGCTTTGGTGGCCGAAACCCAGGCACTTAAAGCCACCTGGGCACTTCCACCCTTCTCCGAATCCTGCAGTTGTAACGATGGTAACGAAAATAATAATCACCATAATGATGACTATAAACAATAACGATAACGATAACAATAATAATAATGACACCAGAAACGATGACAATAAACAATAACATTCATTAAAATAACGATAACTGTAATACAATTAATTGTTATGATTAGTATGGCGGTATGTGGAAATGATTTATTACACTAACTATACGTGTATTATAATGATTGTTTAAATAACGAATTGTGTCTGTCCGTGCAGTTTATACTTTATAAATCGAAGCGTATTGAATCAAATCTCCTCGAATTTGATTTTGAGCTCCTTAAGTGAAAGATACGACCACGTAATAATTATGCCACGTGAAAATCCATGTACCAGCTCACTCATTGTCTTGGTAATTGTTTAATTTACAAATGAATACAATTATTTGCATAATGTGTATGAATCATGTTTGAAAAAATAATGTCCCACTCTTAAATCCAGCATCCGTCGTTATGATTTCAGGGTTATCAAAATGCAACTTACAAAGATCGTGTGGGAATATTGGACGTCAAATTATTTAGGAGGTCGGTTTTTAGGGGCTCTATAGATTTTTTTATAACAAATGCAAGATTTATTCCAGTGATTGGTGATTTTTTTTTTCATTTTTGGAAGTAGAAGAAACTCCGTTTGCCAGTAAACGAAAATTCACAAAAAATCACGTACATCGAGCAATTCGTTTGACTTCAGAAAGTGTGGCGCAGTAATTTCGAAGTTTAAACCTGCATCTTTTTTTTTTAACGAACCGCAACGCTTCGTTCCCCATGGTTGAACGAGGACTCGAAATTAATAATGACACCCTGGTACGCTGGGTATTCTCACGATCGGGTTAATTGAGACAAACTGACTCCCCGCAATGGCACCCTCGACCATCCTCGTTGGCATGGAGATAGGGTCAGGCTTTCCGCGTTTTGCCTCAGTATTTCAACCTAAGCTCCTTAAGTTTACATTGAAATTTCTAGCCTTCTACCCAGTTTTTGACCAATTCATGTGAGATCCCAGTTCTTATCGTAGAACACGAAATTTATTAGATCTTTTTTTAATTAAAAAATACTTAATCACAATTTAGTAATTTAGATAGGAAAAGATTTTTAGATTTAATAAAAATTGAATTCAGTTTTTGGACGTTAACTCACAAAATTAACGGGAGCTTTTGAAGCACTTGTTCTAGTTTTTGAAAAAAGTTCCGATGTGGAAGACTTCAGTGAAGCTTCAGTGAAACAATGTTGCAAAATATTCTTTGATATTCAATTTCGAAAATCTTTTTGAATACATTTTTATGTTACCTTGGGAAAATAGTCTCGGAAATATTCGTCTGACCATGCACTGATCTTTACTACTGTTCCGTTCTACTCGCTTAAATTTTTTATTTAATAGATTTACGGAAGATCCTGCGTCATTCCTGCGCAGAAATTCATAATGCTTAATAATCTTGAAACTCATTTCACATATGCTTTGAATTGCCGACATTTTTTTTCGCAAATTCACTCTATGAAAATCATCAAAATGTGTTTAGGATCCTTATCAGAAATTACCCTAAAAATGCAGAAATAAAAAATGAAAAAAAAGACATCGTATCTCGACGAATCGTCTTCCTAGAGCAGCGAGACCACGAAAAAAATGTTCAAAACTCCAATAGGAGAGGTAAAGATCGCGATGTGTTTTGACAATTTAATTTCGATTTATTGAAAATAGCACGAGAGAAACGTATCCAGCAAACGTCGATACTGACTGCGCTCGGGGGAAAAAGAAACGGGAAAAAACGGGGCGATGTGGAATAGAAATGGAGCAGACCTTTGTCGAACTCTCTTGGTGTAGGAGTGAACCTCTCGGTACGCCGGTAGACACGCGTGATTAAGTTTCACAGTGAGGGTAGAATAGATCCTCGCACAGGGAATGAGAGTCAAGAGAAAGAGAGAAGAGAGACAGAGAGAGAGCGTGAGAGAGAGGGAGAGAGAGGGGCGGGCAGAGAGAGAAAGAGAGAGCGAGAGAGAGGGGCGGGCAGAGAGAGAAAGAGAGAGCGAGAGAGAAACAGCCAAAAAAGACAAAAAAAGGTGGAAATTGTCACGTAAAACGAGACTTCTGTTGCAGGCCTTCGCGTAGGGTAAACCGACTAGTGAATAGACGGGGACCAGTGAATGGACAAAAGCCCATTTATATTAAAAATCAGCAAAGCATATGAATTCTCGATAAAAACCCGAATAACAATAATTTAGCAAAAAAATCGCAGCTATTGTTAAAATCGATTTCTTAGTTTAATATCGAATTCTGACGGTACACGGAATTCTCCTATTTTGTGGTACTTGCACACCGCGCAACTTAGTTACGATACGGCTGTGCACAGTAGGTGATCAAAACGCGAAAACAATAGTTTTTATAAGTTTTGACCGTAAGTATTACTTTCATTACCTGAGAAAGAACGAATCTCTGATTTTTTGTTAAATTTCGAAATAAATTCGTAATAATAGGTCAGAATTAGACATGTTTATTTACTGGTGCTGTATTCTAACCCCGTTTCAGTGAATGGACATATGAGCTCTGTTCGGATAATTCGCAAAATAGAGTAAACAATTTAGCTTATCGGCTGAAAATTTGTGAATTAATTGTTGTTAAGCTATGACAATGTATATTTCATGAAATGTCATACAATTAATACACTCGTTTTTATTTTTATTTTTGAAAAAACTAAATTTTCTATTTCTCTATCGAAACAAACTTTGGTAGTTAAAAAAAATTAAGATGCATAAAAGCCTTATGTATTTTCTACGAAATCGTGATAACCAATATAATACTGATATCTATAAGAATATTATCATTAGTGTGCAACACAGATGATCGCCGAATCAAACATTTAATAAAAATAAATCGTTTTACTTGGCAGCGTTCGTCTACACTACACGCCCATTCACTGGTGGTTGAGCGTCCGTTTACTGGTCATTTCGTTCCTTCACTGGCAATTAGGTCATTTCGCTACTTATCTATCAATTCCTTTAATATTATTTGTTGCAATTACATCGAATATTTTTTCCTACCATCAGAGTAATATCTTTTGGTAGCTATACCCATTGAAAGATTCGTTTTGATAATATTTCCATTTTGCGGTCCATTTGAGTCTTACAGTCTCATTACTCGCCGACTCACTGGTTGGTTTACCCTACATTGCCACGCTGCACTCGCCCAATCAATTTTTTTTCTCCCCATTCGACAAACGCAACAGGCCTTCAGCGTTACAAAAAAAGTTTTGATCACTCTGCATTAGGTCACGCCTTGCTTTAAAATTTTAAAACATAAAGCCATTCTGTAATTACTATTTTTTTTGGTTGCTTTGGAAATGGGGAAAATTAATTCACGCGGTTCTCGTCTGGTAGAACAGATTGTGATTTTTTTTTTCAAATACTCTCACAGTAGCGAGATTTTATTTGAGATCTTAATTTAAAAAAAAGAATGGAATGTGGCAAATCTTGCAGCGCCGTATCGTAGCACGTTTTACGCGCAATTTTATTTCGAGGGACAGCTGTCCAGCGGTGTCGTGACGAGCCGACCGAGTGCATGCGTGCAGAGGCTCTAGTTCCTGGGCTAAAAAATATCGAGCGTGACTGGGCTAACGCGGAACCCCGTTATTTAAAAAATATATTGCTGCATCCGCGAATTTTATTCTCGCTTCGGCGAGAATAAAATTCTCCACTTCCACTTTCTCTGTTCGTGAAGATCGGAACTCTGGATTTTTGGGCGTCGATGTTCCGCTTGTAGTTCAATTTTTCGCTTGCATCTTTTTATGTTGACATCTCGTCGTTTGTTTTTACTTATGATAATCATAGGCTGGCAATCGTTTTGTATTGTTTTTCACAATTTTATTTGTGTCAGTGACAATGGCGTTTTCCAAAACTAATTCATGCCAGATCGCCGTGTGGCTTCAGCAGTTTCCACAGCTACCAGAGTATCCCTTTCGGGAGGGAAATCATCTTGCCGACGCATCACAGTTTCTCATGTCCCATTGTAATTCAGCCCGGAACGGTGCCGGAATTTACGATCTTTCATAAGAAATAAATTGCCTACATCCCAATGTTTTTTTCATTCTCGGAAACGAAGTAGTGGAACTTGCGCAAACTTAAACTTGAAGTTTTATTCGATCGTTGATGTGAAAAAATAAGTCAGTATCCTTCACCATTGATCGGTACAACTCTGGCTTTTAATAAAGTTACTCAACATCACAGAAAGATTAACTTGGCCCACAAATCCAGCTGCTCTGTTTGGATACGAGTGACAGCTGAGCTTTCCTTCACTGACAGATAAAGCCCGATTCAAATTTTACGTAACTAAAATATCGGAATGATTTTTGCGAACCCTGAAGACTTTGGAAAGCATTTTGCATCTTGAGATTCGCCGCAGCGATGATGCAAACAATTGTGAAAGGATAGTTGACGTAAGCTTGATGGCGTAAGACCACTCGAAAGGCAAGGAAGGAGTCTCACGAGGTGGAAAGAGCGCGTACATTCTCCCACAGTTATTTATATTATCGCAAGCTCTGACGTCATGAACTTCATCGTCACCTATCCACCCAATGCCCTTCCGCCCGCACGCGCGTCCTTCGGATGGAGTTTCTCTGATGCGCCTAGCACCTTTGAAAAAGCCAACTGATTAGGAGGGCAGATATAAAGAGGCCTGTGTCCAAGTAGAAGAAACCTGGATAAAAGAGGCTCAGTGCTCGAAAGAGAAAAACTCATTAAGAGAAACGAAAAAAACAAAGAGAACAAAAAACAGATGCCAAAAGGTCCAAGCCTGCTCAAAGGTAAGGAAAAAAACCGATAGAGCCAAGGTGGAAAATGGTTTACCGTCGTACAGTTCGAAAGCAAAAATACCACAGGCGGAAAAGCTTCCATAATCTCGGAGAGTTCGAGGGTACAGGAACAAAGTTTTACCGATGAACGAGAAACTTCATCTATCCTCGTGTCGTAAGCCCGCGTAAGGGATAATAGGCTGGAGGGAAAATAAAAAAAGGGTCAATGTGTTTACGGTGACGCGCTCTCGACGCTCCGAGCTTCGCGTCGATTAAACATTTTCCCAGAATACAAACTTATCGGGCATCTTCGAGCCAACAGCTTTAATTAATTTTAAACCTTCGTCGCGACAACGCCGTGAAGCAGGAGTTTTCTCGATTCACTTTCGGAGTGTCCAATCGTTCGTTAAAATCGCCCAAACGTCTGGACTTGAGTTTATCATTCATTCGAGAAAATTTGTGATGGGTGATCACTCAGCCGAGTACTGACTTGCGTGGAAACCATCCGGCGATAGGCCTGTTTCACCGACTGATGGTGATAAAAATCTTGGTCAAAATACCTTCCTTATCGACGCAGGTTTTCCTCAGTTTCTCTGTGCCCTTGCGCTCATGCGACGACAAGTGTGGGGTCAAATCAAGGGGCTTGAAATCGTAAAAACTCGAAATAGTATATCAAGGACGACTGAAAAAAATGTATATCATATTATGTTTTAGATCTTTTGCGGCTGTTTTTCTTTCGTACGATAAAGTTCTCTTTTCGAAGACGCGTTATTCCAAGCTTAACTTTTGTCGAAGTTTCAGTTATTAATTTCCTCATTTTTAGACTCTGGCTGCTATTTTTCAATAATCGTTCTCGCTTGATACTGTCATCCCCAGTCCGTAACGATATTAATTAATCGGGTGATGTCAATTGTAGCGGAGGGCGGAGATGAGCTCACGCTTCATCTCTGCGCCTGATTTATCGAGTGGTTCGACACTACGGCTCGACAAAATGGCGGACCAAAACGTCGAACGTGTGCACGTCCGAGGAGGATTTCGCGTGTTCGATAATCCTGCGGAACGAGCTGATTGCATGGAACGAGCTCACGCAGCTCACGAGGTCGTGTTTATCTACGTTGGATTAATTATCGAGAGAATATGGCCGCAGGATGTTCCTTCCCACTTGAAACCTCTCTCTCGTCCCTTTTTTCTCGATGCAAATCTACAAGGACCCGATATTTCGACCCTATGGATTGCTACCACTCAATATCGTTATCGATAAGCTTCCAATTACCGATCAGACCGTAGTGGTCTCCAATTTTGGTCAGATGACCGTTATCTTACGAGAGTGCAACGCCTTCTTTGTTCTTCCATTCCCTAATTGGGGTTTCTCGGTCAAATCAACTCTGATAACTGCGTTATGTCCGTACGTCTGTCAAAGCCTCACAGTTCCTACAGTTCCAGATCTGTAGGCATGACATTTTGCGAGTTGATGCTTCAGATAAAGATCTCAATCAATATGGAGCAAATTCTCGAGACACAAATTTAGGTTATGTTTTTTGCGCACCCCATCGAGTTGTCGTCATTGACCAGGTCTTTCAAAATGAAGTTCCACTGAACTTTCATTTTTTCGATCGTTGATTGGAAAAATCGGAAAAATTCTGGGTACTAGCGTTTGATTCGGACTTTTGGTAAAATTATTTCGGTTGAGTTACGTTAACAAGTTCAGGAGATACGGACAACGAAGACATCAGTGAGTTGACTTCACGCGTTACGTGGGGTTTGAAGGGCGAAGAAAACCTATTTTCTCTTATATTTTGAAAGTACATAAAATCAATATTTTATTCAAACTTTAAGCATATAAAAGTACAACATTAGAACGATGTTTTATAAAATTTGGTCCAAAAATTCTGAAAATTCAGCCACTGAGAAATGGTTTTTGAATACCATCAAGAAGAAAGTGTCCTGGCGGTGGTCAGGATAACTCAAGATAGCTTTATCTGAAATTAAAAAAAAAAAACAAATATTTTCTATGAGTAGGTGAGTATATTGAAAATTGAATTTTTTGTAGAGTTCTAAACAAAATAGTATGATTTTTGGTATAATCTAAACCATGTAGTGCCTTGTAAAATAAGTTGTGACCAATGAAAAAAATCATTCCTTCAATCACTGATCAATACTATCTAGAAATTTCACCAAGATCGGTAATTCGTTTTTGAAAAACCGTGATCACCGACTTCAAAAATTCAGTTTTGAAAAAATAGCGATTAAAGTTTTAGGTAGAAATAAAACGGAGAACTTTTTTTTAAGTTACATATAATCGTCGGCTCCAGCCCCTTTGGGAAAATATTCTTGACATATTGTACTATTCCAGTAAATTTTTTGAAAATTTCGAAACCCATGTAACCCCTTCATGGAAGGTCCATAAGAGGCCTGCACGCATAAGTTTGCCGCATCCCGTGAACAAGTTTGTTGGTCGGTCCCCAAATTCTACCACATTCCTATAAGGATTTGGTATGGACGCCGCACTAAGGGAGTCCACATTGGAATCCAAGTGGATTCCGCTATATTTCCCGATTGATGTCGATTGAGAATTTTTTCTTCGAACCGGAAGAAATTCTCAACTGACCAGGAGGAATCGCCCAAAAATCCTCTCGTGATCTCGTGCACAAATTTGTTGGGTAGTCCCACGATGCATCCACATCTCTAAGGGATTTGTTGGGGATACCGCATATAGTGAGCCTTCATTGGAATCCAATTAAGTTTTGCCCTGTTCCCCGACGAACGCCGCGTGAGAATTTCTTACCACGTTCGAATCGTAAACACGTGAAACGTCACGAGAAAAAGCTCGGCGTGTTGAAACATAACCTGCACGCTTCGTGAGCGTGTACGTGTGTGGTGATGTGTCAAAGTAGCTACAGTAGAATAAATAACAAACGACAATTATAGTGGATTTTCAATGACGCGATTCAAATCAACTTTTAATATACACTTTTGTAAGCTGTTTATACTTTTTTAAGATAAGATTTGTTCTTTTTAAAGATCCACTCATTTTGTATATGTATATATTTTGTTTAAAAAATTCAACGCACAAAATGCGATCGGATTCATAAAGAATCGTATCGGACTGCGGGGAATATTTTGGAATGCAAATTGGATTCGTACATTGGATCCCTATCAGGATGAAGGGGCAAGTATGGGAATCCAATTGGATCCTTACGACAATTTTGAAACGGGATGTTGTTTGGAGCGTCGTTAATAGATATCAACCATCAAACAAAGCCCCCCGCCCCCGACTCCGCCTTTACCATTAGAGTATTACGATTCCGAATTATTAAATGCAATCGAAATCAGTGTGTTATGAATTATTCCGGTCACACCATGAATAATAATTATAACTATATATTGGTTCAACATTGATGCTTAAAATAATTGCACAACCAAACTGCAACGGAATCCCATTTAGTGATGTTTTTTTATCGTCAAAAATATTTTCTTGCTGATCAAGTTTTTCAAATCGGGGCTACGAAACAATTTCACTTTTCGAGGATTAATCAGCCACGTATGACCATCCGAATAACGCTTCCTCATCCCCGCGCGATCAAATAATTTCACTCGGGTTTATTAATAGTTCAATCCCATTAGCGCTCTTGACCTTCTCCAGCTTCGCTCCTTAGCGCATTTTCCTCGTCGCGTAGCCGAGCCTCAAGGAAAACCTTGTGTTTTGTCTCAGGCTCTCGATTGCGCCCTCGCTTTATTATTACTACCTCGTTATTTCCGGCGAAACGAGAACTCGGCATTTTCTGCAATTACGGGAATGAACGACGTCGAGTTGGGGATGTTTTTTGTTGCGTTCCACCAATTTCTCGCCACGCCACTTTCGCGCGTCTGGCAACGTTGCCAGGCAACGCACACGTTGCACTCGTGTGAGAGCTCCGGGAGGTTTTTCGAAGTCAGTTGAAAAGTTTTCCCGTTTTCTCGAGAGCTTCGGCTTATGGGTAAATTTCCCGAGGGTAATCGGGTAATCATCTTGGAAAGACTGAGCTTATGCAAATTAAACGAGATTTTGTTGTTTGGAACGAATACATATTTTAGCACTGGACTTTATTGCAAGTTATGGAAAAAGGGGATTTCCTATAGATTGAGAAAGAAAATCCTTCTCTGCACGGTTCGACCCTCCGCAGTCGCACTTCTGGAAAACTTCGCGCTCGTTACGCGGGGTCAAAATGTCCCCCAGTCGTTTTCAACCGATACAGTAAGTATACGGTCCAATTGGGTTAAAAAACTCTCGATAATACATTTTACACTCTAGAATTTAACAAAACTGCACAAACGTGAGAGATTAAAAAATTAAGTGGTTGGGGCACACCTTGAACTCTAAAATTCCGAAAAAAATTATTTTTCCCCCGTCAAGTCATAATTATTTACTTTTTAGATTTGTTTCGGTAAAATGAATGGGAGATACGCTTGAGATCTGGTGCTTTCGGATAATAAATAATTCTATTGTGAAAGTTTCAAAAACGGCATTTATTCTAAGACCCAAAGGCCGTGCACGAAAGATATTTTCCGAACGACTACTTGACGATGCGATTAAAAAACTGTTAGTCCTCACGTACGGAGGTAAGCTGAAATCTTGGCTGTAAGGGCTTGACACTCTTGACACTCTGACGCAATGAACTTAATCGAACCCAAATTTAAAGGCGGGGTCAATTTAACCCCAAGTGATCGCGGAGCTTACGTACGTTATGATCAAATTATCCAAACAAAAACAACAAAATCGAGTCAGATAGCAATTAAAGCTGATGAAACTGTTTTTCATCGATTATTTACTGAAGACTTTCCTTACAAATGGAAATTCCACAGGCGATTTTTTCACATACTAAAGCTTCAAGGAAAGTTTCAGGGAAATTCTAACCCTGTTAATTAACAGCTTAATTTCAGACTCAAAAAGCAAATCTGCGGTCGGATACAAACATTTTTATGATATTTTCATATTTTATCATTCTTATATTTTGATTTCGCTTGTCTGATAAGGATGACATTTATTCCACTTGAACGGTTTTACCAAAGCACTCTGTACTATATTTTACTGCGCCTCTAAACTTTTAGCGATTTTCTTAAGGCAGAACACCACTGTGACCTCCTGTTTTTTGCCATTTTTCAAGAATTTTTTTTGTGGGAAAAAAAAGAGATATTCGAAAAAAAAAATTTGTTTTGTTCGTTGTTTATTGAAGATACATAAAAAGAAATTCAAATTTTTCACGCCCCATGGTGACGCTGGGGAAGCTCCCGCGTCAGGTACTGTTGCCTCTGCAGTGGTTCGCGGCACGCAGCAGAACTCTCTTCAAACTCGATCTGAAAAAAAATACCGAGTGTTTTCGTTAATAATATGATATTTTGAAGAGAAGTACACAGGGATTTGAAAAAATATTGATTTTTAAAAAATAGGGACGCTTTTGAAATTAAAGGACGATTTTCGAGCAAAATTTCTCGTCGAAAATAGGCTATAACTTTTTTTATTATTGAGATATCGAAAAAATCCTATGTACTTCTTTAGATAATCTAGTTTTATTGATGCAGTCCAAATTTGAAGTCGATCGGATAAAAATTGCTCGAGTTCTGCTGCGTGCCGCACTCAAAAAAGTGGTTTTGAGAAAAACGCGTTCAAAGTTTTAGGTTTGTTAATTTATGCGATAAATTGGAAACAAAAATTTTTATCTTTAATCAGCGATGCCGGCACCATATAGCTGGCCTTCAAGAAGCAAATGATTGTCCCTAGCATCTTTTCTCGAACTTGTAGAGGCTCTTCTTGCCTCTTTTGCAGCGTCTGTGAGCGAGCGCTCCGCCAGCTCGTTCCGCGCTGCGTCGGTTTCAACGCAAAAATTGAAACAATTTGGGCCGATAGTTATCCCCAACGGCTCTAAAACTTTCATGAGGCTTCTCAGGCCATCATTGAATAATAATACCGCGATATCAGCTGCAATATCGACGTTTTTTTTGCTCCCGGACTGACACTTGGGGGCTATTGCCGAAACTGATTTGTTGTAGCTTTCGTTGTTGTTTTGCGTGAAGCCGCCCAAACAACGCTGCAGCAAATCGTTTCTGCTCAAATTTTCGAAGACTGGCGTAATTGCCTCCAATACTTCCTCAGGAAGAGGCGGCTTATGGCGATATTCGGAAATATTACCGCTTGCGACCGCTCGCTGCCACGAACACCACGACTCGGCTTCCTCTGGGCAATCGTCATGTTGTGGCTCACTATCTGTGGATATTTTATGTTTGATAGTTGCCGAAATTGCCTTCCTCATTTTTTCAACATCATCGTTGTTCCTCCGAATAGCCAAGCCGTAATATGTGCTCAACTCGTCAATCAATTTTCCGCTGAGCTTTTCTCTGCCAGACAATCCTTTTTGTTTTTTCACGATTTCGCGGAGGCGCGTCCCCATACGTTTTTGGACATGATCGATGCACTCTTTTTTTAAATCCCGAAACCGTCGTATGGATCGCTATTCGATATGCCCAGAAACATTTTAGAATCGCCGTCACCAATATAATATTTATATTTTATGCCATAGAGCTCTTCAGACCGTTGAAACATTTCGACAGCTGAGTAGACTTCCATTTTTCCGGAGGAGCCGCTATGGTTCGCCTGGCACTCATCGTCGTGCGTACTTTTCCATTCCCAGTACTCCGCGGTGCTTTCTTTTTTCCCCCAATGCTCGCAAGCTCTGCAATATTTCGATTTCACCATAACGTCGATCACTTTTTTAGTGTACCAGCCGATTAGCGATGTTATGCCGAAAAGCGAGCTGAAACCGCGCTTACGCCACGATCCGTCGCCTGAAACGATAATTCCGTCCTCCACCCCATTTTCCAACGAAATTGTCTCCTCCTCAAGTGCAGCCTTTTGTTTGCTCACTGTGCTTACAGCTTTAGTGGCAATCGAAATCGAATTTAAGATTCGATCGTAGAAAGACTGAAATATGGGGCGCGGTAGGTCCATAAATGCACAAAACTTCATTAGGCCATTCAAACCGACGCCAAGAAGACGGATACTGAATACGATCCGACGATTTATTTCGTATGCATTGTCAATCATAGGACACGAATTGATTTGCACTTTTTCACAATGGCCGCAATCGACCTCGATTTTGAATCCGAGTCCGCGCAAACTTTTTTCAGTAAACTTTTTATCGCGATCACACACTTTGCCCTTCACTAACGTCGATATAATGTTCAATGCATTGACGAAGTGTACTATACGATAACCGAAATCGTTAGTAACACCGACCTCTAAATCGTCCGACGATTTTAACTTTTTCGCCGACGTGCTCACATACTCTGCAAAACTATTTTCGGAGCTATAACGGTTCGGAGGTTTTCGATTCGAAATTTTCGTTCGACTCCTCGTCACATAGCTCCGTTTTGTTCCCTTTTTCCCCGCGTACACTTTCGGATTATCCATTTCGATGTGCAAAGAATAATTCTGAGCGTTCGATATTTATAAACGAAACGATTCGGAGCGTTTAGACACGAGTAGCGTCGCTTCTATTCGCAAACTGACGCTATGACGCTATCCCTATACCTGCCTTGAAAATTTTTTAATCATCGCCACCTATGGTGATTTTTCGAAACTATATTTATAACAATAGCCGGTTTTTGTGAAGGGAGACAAAAGAATACCTGGAAAAGGCCCGGTATACCTGCCGACCCTGAGGCGCGCAGCTGCGCGAGACCCCGAGCGTCACGGAGCGCTGCACCGCTCCACAAAATATTCAATATCTCCGAAAATAATTATTTTTTCGACCTGGGTCCAACGGCATCTTAATCTTAAATGTATTTTAGATTTTTCTACATGGTTTTCAAAAAATCGATTTTTTAAAGCCGTCACAGTGGTGTTGTCCCTTAACAGATTATGCTTAGTTGTGACAGTCGAATAAAGTTAATGTTTGGGATTCTTTTTTCTAGAAAATCATGATGATAAATTTTACAAAAATTAGGTATTTGAAAAAGTACCATCTGAAGAACACTTTGAAATTTGTTTGGGCATGAGTATTTAATTATAATCGATTTACAGCCGATATCCGGGAAGCACCTCTTAAAAATGTATTTTGCGGTGAGCAATGCCCGTCTGAACCAGCTTATTTAATATGAAAAAATCAAACCGAGCAAAAATCAACCGAGCATATTAGTTTATCTTATCATATATTTTTCAATATAGGGTCGAATACTATATTTTTACATCTAGAAGAAGCCCTAAAATTTGTTAGGAAGATTAATGCCGTAGTTTTTTAAACATTTTGCTCACCGACCTCAAAAACATATTTTCGAGAAGAAAGAGTTTTAAATTTGTAACGACGCACATAGGGGTAATTTGCCAATCTAGACGGTCAAAATTAGTTATTTCGATTTTCTTATTTGTAATGACTCTCTAATTGACATTAAGCTGTAGGAAGTATTTTGCGATGAATAATGTGTCCTAAAATATTCGGTTTCAGAAGGAAAAATAATTAAACTATCTTGTCAACTTAAATTTTTATTTTTTCTAACACTAAACTTAAGGTGTCTGGCAACCTTGAGGCAATTTTCAGGGAACATTTATAAGATGTTATACTGCCAAAATATATTGGTTCTGAAAAAAGTAATTTTTCGACTTTTACAACTAGGCATAACCTCTTAAAACACGCACCGTAACTTTTTAAAAACATTTTTGTACTTGCGGAGAGAGAGGGGGGTGTAACCCCCCCCTCTCTCTTCGTCTCGCCCTGCCCCGATTATTTGTATTGACCAACGCCGAAGGAAAGCGGCGCCTTTGAACGGCAAAGTTGATGCGAAAACAGTGCTCCTATTCTTGGGTCTCCGTGGTTGAACAGAGAAATGACGTCAGGTTTCAAAGTGGGCTATGAACAATTGCAACCAACGTGCGGAGTCGAAAGGGGGACAGGAAATCGGCTCACTGCCGTACGTATACGAGCACTCGACGGAAGTTTACCACGAGAACGACAGCGCGGCGCAGGGGAGGGGGCGAGCTTTAACTGACGTTTGCCCAATCTCATGAGTATATATTGATTCTCAGTCCCGCGCGTTTTTATTTTTCCATTCGCACTGGCGGCAGCAACACGTGGCCTACGCCTGCACGACAAATCCAATAAAATATTCGGCCTTCCAACGTAAAATAGCGAACAAAGATTCTCTTCGAATGGATATTGCTGTCTCTAGAATAAAGAAAACGCGAACATTTAGAGACAAAACTGTGTGTTTCTCTGTGCTCAATAATTAACCGAACGATGAATTTTACATATGCTGGAAAAATGTGCATCAATGAAGGAAAGAGAATTTCAATTAGAAAACAAAATAATTTCGTTAAACAAAGAAAAAATAAAATGGCCAATAAAATGTGGACCAATAAAAAGAAAGAATTTCCAGTTGAAAAAAGAAAATACATATAAAAAAAAGAACTTCCATTCCAACTATGCCGCCTTCATCATCATACGCAATCGGGGTGCGGCGCAAAATTCGAAATACAAAATTATTTGCTTCTTCTTTTGCTATTGGAATCATCGTTGTTTCCGATGCGCAAAAAACGTTATTTCCGCAAGAAAACGCATCGCATCGTGTAAATAAATTCCAAATAAGGGAAAATCGACCAAAACACCGAAAGTTCAAACGATTGCGCAAAATGTTTCTAGTTCGAAAGTCCGCTCGAGGAAAATCTACTTTAATTATGACGTGTAATATTATTGGCATGAAACTTGATATCTCGAAGTCGACATGAATGGTGTAGGATGTGAATATATGCACATAGCAGTAGCTGCAAGGCCTTTTGTCCGCTCTATTCAGCTAGTGCCTCGCGACGTGAAAGGGGTGAGGGGTTGTTTCGTTCGGCGAATGGAGTTACGGGACTTTCCGAGAGTGTCACTCGACGAGTAGCCAGATTATACAAGAACTGTAAATAGAGAAGTGACTGAAGTAAGCTTGTGGCTTTAGAGGGGACTATTCGTGTTTTACTCGTGATAGCAGGCACATTGGGGCTAGGGCAATTAGAAATGGGTGCATAGCGTTTAAGCGGAGATTTATCGAACATCAGTCTTTGGAACATTCTTGACATCTTAAGCCTAAAGGGAAGAAAATTGTTAGAAAATAATTGGTCTAAGCCTCTGAAAAAGGTTGGATTGGCGTTATTTTTTTTCAGTAAATTTTGACTCAAGCTCTTAAGGGATCATTACAGTGTAATGGGTCGAAAAATAGCTGATATTAGCGATTTTTTTTTCGACAGCTAAAATATATTAATCAGTCTGATTTATTATGTGAAATCTAAGCACTTATGAAGGCCAGAAAACAAATTTTTAAACGTTTATTTTAATTTTTGGACATTTTTTAACGGTTGCAAATGTCTTCGAAAAAAGGAGTGCTCACGGTGAACACGGTTGTGGCCGTAAATATTTACTGAAACAAAATTTGTAAAAAGATTATTAAGGTAGTTCCTCTGCGAAAATCTCAACCAAAAGTTCACATACCATGTTCATGTTTAAAAGATTGATAATTGGTTTAATTAGTAATGAATAAAATTAAAAACTACGCAATATTGACTCGGTACTAGTAGATAATACGATGGATATCATTTATTGCCGTAAAATATATTTTTTATTGTGTTTATGATCGACCATTGCCAGTAACCTTTTTGCCGGGACTGTCCAGGCTTTGCCCCAATTGTTTTTTTTCCAGGCTTTGCCAGGCTTTGCACCAAAATTGTGAAGGCTTCTCATGGTTATATCTTGGAAACTAGATGGTGAATCATTCTCATTTTTTTTCACATTATTCGTGATATCTTACTGTAGCTTATCCTTGTTTTTTATCAATTTCTTAATTTGAGTTTTGACGGTAGAATTAATGATGCTCTGTTTGCCCATCATAACGCATTTGTTACGTGTAAACCAAGCCAACTTTAAGTGTAAATATCTCAGGTTTGGGGTGGTCAAACTTATTCAAATTGCACAGATGTTTGGATAATATATTAAACAACGTATATGTCAAATTTCAACCATTTCTTAATTCAACTCTTCTGTGGAGGTACTACCTTAATCAGTATGAAAGTCGTTATCTTGCTATGGAGATTTTTTTAAAATCAAAATTGACAAAATGACGGCGTTTTGGAAAAGAAGTATCGAATTTAGCCTATTGTTATAATGAATATAAATGTAGTTATCGTTTTACGTAGCCGTTTATTCAAAAAAACATTTTTTTTTTCATAGAATGGCGGGTGTTCGAAAAAAGAGTAATTTGCCGCAATTTTTACTGACATTCGAAGGTTCAAAAATATCAAATGAAAAAAAGGTTGCGGTCGATAGCTACTGCACTTACGGAAATTTCGTTATACCGAAAATTGGAAATCGGACAATCATAGCTACATCTACGATTCCGGCCAGGTTAAGGAAAGTCTTTTCGAGAAAAACGCCATTGAAAGTTTTACTATACATAAATCGTTGCGCTACCTGCTTTCTCTAAATCGTATGTAACTTGGTCAATTTTCAATATTTCACATTAGACTCTTAAGGAGGAATATATATTTAGACGGGAAAAAATAAGCACTATTGAGCGATTTTTTAAACTAAGAAATAATTATTCTACACTTATCAAACTTTAGGAATACTTTAATAGTACATTTAAGTATACGAAACACTTTCTTAAAATTAATTCATCATCAAAATGACGGAGCTGTGGCAGAATGTTACAGCAAGGTCGCCGCGGGAATTGCGAATCGGTGTGCAGTGTAGCTCCCCGTAGGCTTTGATTTGCAAAAAAGTTCAAACATTTTTTCAGTTAGAACATGTATAGGTTTTATGTGACAGTAATTTAAATGAAGAAAATGCAAATTTAAGAAAATGACACGCATTTACAAAAAAAAATCAACATTTCACGCAACATTTCTGTAAAATGTGGATGAAAAAAGTAGTTTCTTTTTCCAATTTTTGAAAAACAATTTTCGTCAAGTAGAAGGTACCAATATTATCAATATTTCTACCAAGTTTAAACTCAATCGGCTTAATAGTTTTTTAGTAATCTTGCACGCCAATTTCGATAATGCAGTTTTGAGAAAAACACGTTCGAAGTTCACGTCCGCTCCGAATCCGAGCGGTGAGGCACAGCGTTGACGGGCTGTAACGGTTGAAGTTTTTCGAATTTCGCTTTGAAACTTTGGGAAAATATCCTACATATATGGTTCTATCGTTTAAAGAAGAAAAAAACAGAAATCGATTTTTTGATCGTTGTAAATGTATATCCCGCCTTAAAGAGATTTCTAATGAATCCTCCTAAGAGAATTTCCGCCATGAGCAGCATTTTACTGTACCGTCGATAAAAAATAAAATCGAGCTCAGTCTTACCGATGTCGAATTTTAATTCCATGCACATCGATGATATTTTTGTTCTCTCCACGTTGCAGGCGTTGTGAACCGAGGAGACTCCTTTAGAAGGAGAAGATCGAGGTCCAATTCACTCGCGCCTGCTGAGGCCGAGACGGAGGTCAAGCCATCCTCACCACCCAAGGAGGTTGTGTCGTACACCGTCGGAATGCTCGGGGCTCGAGGCGTCGGAAAAACAGCTCTCATTAGCCAATTCATGACCAGCGAGTGTATAAACGCTTACGACAGACAAAGAGGTTAGTTTTTGTGCATTTACTTATATAAACATGAATCAATGAATGCATATTGCAATCAATCAATATGCATTAACTCGCTTGATTTATGTAATCAGATATTGTGTACCATATTTTTATTTGATAAAGTATATATAGCTAGGTATGTACTTTTCGCTTTGGGGTGGAGAGATTAAAATCTGGCAACTTCGGTATTCACATTGCAAAAAATATTTCGAATAATGCTGAAGAAAATCAAGTTTCCAGCTAAATTCTGCTTATTATACTAAGGGGGGAGATCCCTTTCGACAGCCGAAAATAAGCGCATATTCAAGACTTTTTTGTGTCAAAAAGCATTAATTTTGGATGATCAAAATTTTACGTACATATTATAAAATCTTTTAATTTTCCATTTTTTTTAATACTTAAAAATAGCGGGTGTACTTGTTTCAGAGACGGTTTCCGCCTGAGTTATTTCATGACGTACAACCTAGTTTCTAGCGCATTGATATAAAACATGAGAGCCAAACAGTTCTAGATATCTAAGGCCAATACACTCTACGTGAACCTGAAGAATTTTTCGCCATGAAAAATGGGATTGAACAAAGGAAAAAAAATATTTTAGGATATCTCACTAAAAATCATTTAAAAAGTTATCACACTTTTTGTACGCGTATGTTGGACAATTTTTCCAATGATTCTTGAACAAAGACCGTATGGACCAAGCTTAAAAAAATTATTAACAAAAGATTCGAAGTTCGTGAAGAATTTTACAAGGGGTGAAAACAGCACTTAAAAAAAATTGAATATGTTTCGGCGGGGTTTCTTGAGGGAAATGTGTAGATAAATGTTTAAAAAAAATGATTTTATGTAAAAAATAGTGTTTTATAGTTAAAAAAAAACATATTAAAGGATATTGAGATGATTATACATGAAATGATCTTAAAAATACTACATTTAGCTCAAGGTACAGTATATAGAACTGGGTTTATATAATCATACTGAAACAATAGCATAGAGGAAGTTTGACATGGGATATTAGAAACGAAAACAAAAGAAACGTATACTGTAGTAATAAATGCAGAAATGTAGCTTTGTTCGTTGCAAATTCAGTTCGGTGCGCATCGAGAGCACTGCATCGAGTGATGATCTTGGCAACGCGGGAATCGGCATTGAAGGTTTCGTCAGGTGACAAAAGATACCACGCCACAACTTCGCTCCTTGCACTGCCTCCGGCCCTGCCGCCACACGACCTATTCATTTTATGAGCGGATATAATGCGAGTGCGAGGAGCAGGATCGTCGAGTGACCATTTGTATCGATTTTTCCCGTAAAGAAATTTACTCCGAGTACCGCCGAGAGCAGATTGGGATGTACGACGCATTTTTATTCTCTCCGCTTCTCGTGCGATCATGTCATCGTCGCCGTCTGCACCGTCACGGGCAGAATCTCGTTCTCCTTCTAAAGAATCTTTATCAGAACCCTCCAATTCTTCTTCATGGTCTGATTCACTATCAGTAGAGTCGTTGTTCTGAGGTTTCTCTTCATTGTTGTGCGCCTACAGCACGTGTGACGAGCAATATGTACGACCAAATGCTTTTGCCGGTGAGCTTGTATTGGATATGCCCTCCGCGACAGTCCGGGTGGATCTTTTGGCCGTGTGATGGTCTCACGATCTCGTGCACCGTTCCCGTGACTGACGCCTCTTTCACGTTCCCGTAATCTCGTTATGATCGTGCCCCGCGAAACTCAGCTGGCCTGATCGCGCGTGTCGTGGTCGCGCGTGCGGGAGGCACAACTCCGTTTCGCGCATAACCGTTCGTAGATTGTATGAGAGTGTGAGTGGATAAGCGCGAAGAGTCGTCCCTGGTGATCCCTCGGCTTGTGACGGAACCTGAACGAAGGGAAAAGCCGGACGATTTTCCTGAAGTCGAGGATCTCTTCACGGCGACGCAGCCTCCCGTTTATCAGCGGAACGTGGGCTCAAACGTGGGCTCGAACCCGTCATTCTCGCGTCATATATCGGGTGTCCCTTTCCCCGTCGCAGGAACTTTTCCGGGTCCATCACAAGGAAGAGGTTGCCGCAGGTCGCCGTTCGCGGCAACTAGCGAACTGGGGTTTTTCGGAATCTTAACATTTTGGCAACGCTCGCGGCCGGGTAAACGATTAGCGGGGGCCCGGTTTTTATGGTTAAAGCAAGGCCACTAGGGGAGAGTATAAGGGGTCAACGATGATTGAATATCTCGATTGAGTATTGTTTGTGCGTGTAAGCCTCGGTCGGCATTGCGTGTTATTGTGTTCGCGATTGATCGTCCCGTGGCATCTTGCGTGTGCCTTTCTCCTTTTTGTTATAACCCTAGTTGAGTTATAACAAAACCCTATAGGGTTCTAACCTTTTTGTCAGACCCCTATTCTTTTTCCCGGTATCAAATTATTACGAAACGCTAGCAAAAATAAATTATGATTAAAGTGTTGTTTTCCCGGATCTTAATTGCCGTGCGCGATTGATACCCCATGTAGGGTGATCGATAGTGGCCAACGATTGGCCGATACTAGACGCCGAGCTTGCCAACATTAGCACTCGAGCTTGGCCCGATTATTGACCGAGTCTTGGCGGATAATTCTGACCCGATATAGATCACCAAAATTGGTCCTACATTGCCAAAAAAAAAATAATTATTTTTGTACTGTAATTCGTCATAACAATACAATAGACATATTACAATATAATAGATTAGTTCGAAGAAAATATTTCGCCTATATGGGACTCGAACCTGGAACCTACCTACTCATAGCTAGCTACGCACGCTGCCCCCATGCTACCGAGTGCTTGTAACATCTGAATCGCAGATATGCCATACGAGACCAAATGGATTCTCATTACTATTTGTATCACATAAACTATATCAGTTAGTTAATATCATTGTGATAATTGAGAGTTTTATCGAATGACATGTTATAGAATTTTCAAACACAACCTATATATATATATATATATATATATATATATATATAATTCCTCTCTCGCCACCCTCTCTGCCCCCACAACCCTTTGATATGTGTGTTGCAATAAAGACCGAACATTAGTTCATTAGTTCAAGTTTAATTTGGGTAAATAAATATATTTGAAACGAATAATTCCAATACTGGAATGCAATAGGAAAAAATTGATTTCACGAAAAATCTAGTTAATTCTAATAAAAAATAAATAAATAGACGCGGTTAGTTAATATTAATAGAATTTTTCTGTCAGTGTAGGATGGTTCATAAAAATCGGCAGAGTATCGCGTATGAGCTCGTTCGAGAATCGTCCAACAATGAGTGCATTGATTTGGTAGTATATTTGACCAAATGGATTCTCATCATTATTTGTATCACATAAACTATATAAATTAGTTAATATCATTGTGGTAACTAAAGAGTTTTATCGAATGACATGTTATAGAATTTTCAAACATAACCTATATATATATATATATATATATATTGTAACGCGGATATTTTTCTCTACACGAAAACGAGAATTCAATTCGAGATCTGGTGCGAGAAACCGTCACCTTCGGCCGTCCCTCCCGTGCACGTGCATCGGCAGTACCCGGGGCGCCAGAGACTTTGTTTCGCCGGACGTCTCAACTGGACTAAAATGGGGTCGGGGGGATCCAACCCGACCTACCAAGCGGAGACCGGAGCTCTCCTTGATTTTTGGTCTCGCGGAATCCTAACCGGGTTCGGAGACTGGAGCTCTCCTCGATTTTTAATCGCCGGAATCGTGTAAGCGGATTAATCTGGATGCACTTGTACGGCGGGGGGGTTACGGTACTGCACGGCCGCTCAGGCTGTGGGTTGCGATAGAGGGGTCGGGATTTACCGGGGAGTAGTGTGAACGATCACGGGATCAGTCACTTTCGCAACATGGAAAACGTCACTAATAAAATAAAATAATGGTTTTATTTTATAGTGTGGGAACCGGTGGGTTAACCACCCGAGAACTTTATATGTGGGCGAAACTTAATCGCGAACACGAAATGCACGCGGAAACGTCACTCGCCTCTAACGCGAAAGCGAGAGCGCGACATCACGGGCGCGAGAGCGAGACAGAGCGCGTTGACAGAAAAAATGTCAACACGCTCGCGGCATCGGACCATGCGAAATGGCCGGTTCAAGCGAAAACTTTATCTTATAATATCGAGAGCTGAAATATTATTTCGGAAGCTGGAATATTCGGATAGAATATTCCTTTCGGAACCTATATTTTCTGCCCAGTTACCCCGAAAACGGAACGATAACAAATCGGGATCTTTTCGCATCGGTAACATGGGGGCTCCCGGAGATCGCTTCCCCGGGTCACCGTGCGAAAGCGGGCAAAGCTTCTCTCCAGAAGCGCGACGCGGAGACCTCTAGCCTCCGCCCGTAACCCAAACGGCCCGCTCTCCAGCACGATGCACCACTACGGTGAGGCGCCGGCGTTTCAGCCGGGCGTGTACCGATTCCCCGAGAGGCCTCACTGGGTGCATCCCTCGGTCGGGATTGCTCAGTACGTTGAGCCACACGCCGCTCGACCGAGTTCCGCACGCCAACCTAACCAAAACGAAAGCACAACTCAAAACCTCAAACATAACAAGACAAACATTCTAGAGAAAAGACCCTTAACACAAACGGGTCGCAACCCGGGCATCGAGAGCATATCTTGATCATCGGTAGCATTTCTCAAAAAATCACGTCACAATACACACACACACACACACACACACACACACACACACACACACACACACACACACACACACACACACACGCGCGCGCGCGCGCGCACGCACGCACGCACGCACGCACGCACGCACGCACGCACGCACGCACGCACGCACGCACGCACGCACGCACGCACGCACGCACGCACGCACGCACGCACGCACGCACGCACGCACGCACGCACGCACGCACGCACGCACGCACGCACGCACGCACGCACGCACGCACGCACGCACGCACGCACGCACGCACGCACGCACGCACGCACGCACGCACGCACGCACGCACGCACGCACGCACGCACGCACGCACGCACGCACGCACGCACGCACGCACGCACGCACGCACGCACGCACGCACGCACGCACGCACGCACGCACGCACGCACGCACGCACGCACGCACGCACGCACGCACGCACGCACGCACGCACGCACGCACGCACGCACGCACGCACACACACACACACACACACACACACACACACACACACACACACACACACACACACACACACACACACACACATATATATATATATATAATTCCTCTCTCTCCACCCTCTCTACCCCCACAACCCTTTGTTTGATATGTGTGTTGCAATTAAAACAGACCATTACTTCATTAGTTCAAGTTCGATTTGAATAAATAAATATATTTAAAATGAATAATTCCAATAATGGAATGCAATAGGAAATATTTGGTTTCACGAAAAATCTAGTTAATTCAAATAAAAAATAAATAAATAGACGCGGTTAGTTAATATTAATAGAATTTTTCTGTCAGTGTAGGATGGTTCATAAAAATCGGCAGAGTATCGCGTATGAGCTCGTTCGAGAATCGGCCAACAATGAGTGCATTGATTTGGTAGTATATTTGTTAAGAGTCATGTCCAAAGGACTCGTAAAAAGTATTTATCTCGTCTCTCAATAACTTTGACGCGAAACAATGAATCGTCAATATACGAATTGCGGTTCGATCATGCGTTATTCGACCGAACATTGGCCTCGTATCGGCGAACCAACGTTGGCGAGTCTATACTTCACCAAACATCGGCTTCCTATCGACAAGCCGATGATTAGAGAGCCTATATTTGGCCGAACATCGGCCTCGTATCGGCAAACCAATGATTGGCCAGTCTATACTTCGCCAAACATCGGCCTTCCATCGACAAGCCAATGATTAGCGAGTCTATGTTTGGCCGAACATTGGCCGCGTTCGGCAAACCAATGATGGGCGAGTCTATACTTCGTCGACCATCGGCCTCGTATCGACAAGCCAATGATTAGCGAGTCTATATTTGGCCAAATATTAGCATTGGCGCACAATTGGGTAATCGATTATCGCCCCGCCAACATTGGTCCAAGTATTGGCCGTTACGGTTCGATTGACGAAATACATGGGACCTGACCCCTCCCCTTCTCCCTTATCCACGGGGCTGCAGGTTGGCCGGATACCGCGCTTGTCTATATTGTCCCGATAAGCCGATCTTTGGCTGGTCGATTGTTGGGATGGGAAAGTTCGAGGTATTTTTTACTCACGCGCGCACCACACACATATACATAGTATATATGAGTATATATGCATTATATTTAAAAATATTGTAATTATATAGTTTAGTAACTTTTCCTGAAAATGTCCTCCGATTGTTTTTTTTCGCAATTTATTGCTTTTTGTGGTGTAAATAATGATGTTATGTTGGGGAGAAACGGTTTGAATGATGGTTTGAGTGACCTTGAATGACCTTGAACGACTTTGACCCCTGATGTTTTTTATGCGGCTTGAAGTGGAAAAAAATGTACGATTCCATTTAAAAAAGTGGAGTTGTCCTTGACGTGGCTTCAGCGCCTCCATCGACAAAAAAAGGGCTGGTCCAGTATGACGGCCTTCTCGAACACTAAATCTTTCATCTGAAACATTTTTGGATATGATCAATAGTTTGAGTGCTATTGCTCTGTAACACTTTATGTGCCTCATCCTGTATAACGGCGAAGGAAATAAACGTTAGACACAACGCACAATACATAACAGCGATGTAAATAAAGATGTAGAAGTAACGGCTCGAACACTCATTAGGAATTTCAATTGAAATATCATACGAAATTTGAAATTTTGAAAATTCATTTTTTTTAAGAAACAATTCGTAATTCAAAGAGATGGGTTCCCTCTGATATAACACCATTATTTATGTTGTTTTATAGTTAAAAATTACAAAAAATAAATTTTAGCTCCATATTTAGGAAAAGTCACTAAACTGTATAATTACAAAAAAATATAATACTTTCAATAAGTTTCGAAACGGCGTGTATGACGATGACATAGAGACCGACGGGTAAGGCCAACCAATCTTGGCATCGATTTCTCGACTATAATGGCTGTTCTCACAGACCTTTATGCATATATTTCCCTTTAGGGATTGAATCATCCTTGAGATTTATTTCCTACTTTTGTTTACACTGCAATCGTCGATACTATATCCGTACTGCTATCCGCCTTGGCTATCCCATTTATAATCATTATGTTTCCTTGCTTTTTTTGATGCTCTGATCTTGTGGTATCAAAGTATCATTTGGACTTGGAATGGTCTATGAATGCTCGATTTCCAAGTATTATGTTTTGTTTTAAGAGAGAACAACACCACTGTGACGGGCTGAAAAAGATCGTTCTTTTTCGAATTATTTTTGCCCTCTAGAGTATTTATTTTCCTTTTGGAAAAAAAGGTATGTTATTAAGCATATATTGAACTTATTTCGTGTGAATTATTATTTTAAATCATTAAAAATTAACGACGTTATTGAGGGCCTTTGTATAAAAATTGTTGTCCAACGGCCGCATCGATAACTTGATAATGGTTTATATGTAAAAGAAAAATAACAAAGTTTTATAATCTATATATCACAGTACCTTGCCGTCTTTCGAAAGAAATCACAAAATGACGCGTGTTAAAAAGAAGTGTTTTTTTAGTTAAATGTTTATTCATATTCGGTGGCATGAAAAATACTAAATAAAAAAAAACGGCTACGTGCAACGATAGGCGCTGCAGTTACGAAAAAAATTGGTTTTTAAAATTGAAAATCGTACAATCATAGCTTGAGTTATGATTTCCGCCAGATCGAGAGGAGTCGTTTCGAGAAAAACGCAATTGAAAGTTTTAGTATACGTAAATCGTTGCCCTAACTGCTATCAATAAATAGTCAGTAACTTGGTCAATTTTCAATATTTTAACATGAACATTTTTTCATACATTCTTGTATATGGATACTTTGAGAAGACGGAAAAAAATCGATTTGTTTGGCCCGTCACGTTGATGTTCCGCCTGAAGAAAGTTGACGCCCAATAATAAGTAGATGGAGACATCTACAGTATCGGACAAAAAAAATACGCACCGTTCAATTTCCATATATGTGCTATCCTCTTCCAAATATCATCAATAAACCAAACCTTGAGCAGTCATGGCGAAAGTTCATTGTTTTACCTTTACGCTGCCGTTGAAACAATGTTACAAATATTCGAAACCAGAAAGAGAACGATTTCAGCCCGATGGCTGCCCGTTATATGCTGGACAAAAAAAGTACGCACCCAAGGTTTATATATTTTCATCAGTGACAACAAAGCGATTTTCTCCCCACATGGCTTAGGGAAGGCAAACGGAATGTTTTTTTTTGTCGTTTAAGAGGGAACTATAATCTGTTACATAAAGTGACAATGAATAGTTGTGATGTTCAAGAGTGTATACATAGGTTTTGTCGTTAGCGGTTGCATCCAGCGATGCACACTGCACTATTTTTCGCTTATTTGATTTATTTTCTTATCGCTTATTTATCGCTTATCGCTTGACTTATCGCTTTATTTATTTTATTTTGTTCTATATTTTTTCATTTTTTTTAAATTATTTTGTTTTGGCTTTTATTCGGCCCGAAATCTTTCTCGCAGGTCTAGTGGTTTGTGTTTCTTGAGTCTTCGCGAGATCGTTCTCCAGTCAAGGAGATTTGATGCAAGCAGGTTTGGGTGGTTAGCGAGTCGAGTTTCGTAGCGTGTGCATTGTTCGTATGCCACTTTTCTTATAGTGTCTATACCGAGATCCTTGTGCAGCCTGGCGTTGGTGACGTACCACGGGGCATTAGCGATGGCGCGAAGAGTCTTAGCTTGGAATCGTTGTAATATTTCGATGTTCGAGTTACTTGCAGTTCCCCAGAGTTGTATCCCGTAGGTCCATATAGGTTTGAGTATCGTTTTGTAGATTAGTAGTTTGTTGTGGAGAGATAATTTCGATCTCTTGCCTATTAGCCAATACATTTTCCGTAGGTGGAGGTCGAGCTGCCTTCTTTTGTTTTTTATGTGGCTGGTCCAGGTTAGCCTTCGGTCGAGGTGCATGCCTAGGTATTTCACTTCGTTGACAGCTGGGAGAGGTTGGCCATTCAGTAGTACTGTTGGACAGTACCCTCTCCTCATCGTGAATGTTATGTGGACGGATTTTGTTTCGCTGGCCTTGATCCTCCATCTTTTCAGCCATCCTTGTACTTCGTTTAGTCCTCTTTGGAGTATTTCTGATGCTGTATCAGGGTCCTCGTGGTTGGATAGAATGGCTGTGTCGTCGGCGAATGTTGCGATGGTGGTGTTGTTGTACACAGGAAGGTCAGCTGTGAAGATGGTGTAGAGGACAGGGCCCAGGACACTACCTTGGGGAACTCCTGATCTTATTGGGAAAAAACGAGATTGTTCTGATCCGTGCTTGACCTGGAATTTCCGGTTGCTCAGGTATGACTTTAGTAGCAAGTAATATTGTGGTATAAGTGCTTTGATTTTGTATAGTAGGCCGGGGTGCCAGACTTTGTCAAAGGCTTGCTTTATGTCGAGAAATACTGCAGAGCAATATTTTTTTTCTTCGAGGGAGTTTCCTATGGTGTTGAAGACTCTATTGACTTGTTCTACCGTTGAGTGGTTCGCTCTGAACCCGAATTGGTGTCCAGGGATGATCTCGCCCTCGTTGATTGGTTCTTTCATTCGTACGAGGAGGAGTTTTTCGAATAGTTTGCACATTATTGGGAGTACACTTATAGGTCTATAGGAAGTGACGGAGTTTGGGGGTTTGCCTGGTTTTAGGATCATAATAATTTGGGCAACTTTCCATTGGCTTGGTATGTAGGTTGTGCGAATGATCCCATTAAACAGGTTCGTTAGATAAACAATTCCTTTTTTTGGTAGTTTTTTAAGGATTGCGCCAGTGACTAGGTCGTAGCCGGGCGATTTTTTTGGGTTCAGTTGTTTGCGGATTGCGTGCCCAACTTCTTCTGGTGAGAAGTGCCTGATCGGCAATTCCATCGGCAGTGGGCATTCAAGGAATTCGTGTATGTTCTCATCGTTTTGTTGCGATTCGAACGGGGTGAATACTTGCGCGAGATGTTCGGCGAAGACTTCTGATTTTTCCTTGTCACTTTGGGCCCAGTCACCATTGGTTTTCCTGATAGGTGCGTTGTAGTTTTGTGCCCGGTTGATTCTTTTGGTTGCCTTCCAGATTGAGTAATCGGTGTTGGCCGTATTGCTCAAGTTTGATATGTATTGCTCAAAGGTGTGGTTATTGTGTTCGGAAATAAGTTTTTTAAGCTGTCGGGCCGCTTTGTTTAATTCGGTCTTGTCTAGTGGGCTCCTGCTCAGCTGCCATCGTCTCCTAATACGTCTTTTTTCGGCGATTTGTTGTTTTATTTGGTCGGGATAGCTGTTCGTAGGTTGCCTAGCTGTTATGTCCGGTGTGGCAGCCCATCCTGCGTCCTGAATTAGTTGGGTAAAATATTCCGTGGCGTCGTCTATATTCATCTCATTTTTCAGGGGAACACTTAGATTTATCTTTTCCTCGATTATGTCTTGAAATAGTGGCCAGTTCGTGTGTCTATTATGAATTGACGGTCGTTTGTTTATTTCGGATATTATACTGCTGTACGTTATCGTTACCGGTGTGTGGTCGGAGGACAAATCAAGGCTGGTTTTTATGTTCGTGTAGCGTTTTGTTATACCTTTTGTCACGTAGAAGTCCAGTACATCTGGGACTTTGTTCCTGTCCGTTGGCCAGTAGGTTGGTTGCCCTGCTGAGAGTTGGTCGCAGTTTAGAGAGGTTATCGTTTTCCATAGCTCGCGTCCTCTGGTTGTTGTTAGTCTTGAACCCCAAATTGAGTGTTTGGCGTTGTAATCACCGCCGGCGAAGAATCGAGATCCCAGTCTTTGGAAGAAGTCCGTAAATTTGTCGTTTTTTATGGTGTGTCTAGGGGGGCAATACACTGCGGCAACCACGATGGGCCCAAATGTCGCGTCTTCGACTACTATACTCGTTGCTTGTAGGTAGTCTTTGTCAAAAGGTCTTTGTACGTAGTGTTTTATCGATGTTTTTACGAAGATCCCCGTTCCTCCATGTGCAGTTCCATCGGGGTGTTCGGTGCTGAAGAAGTTATAGCCCGGGATTTTAATGTGGTTTTTGTCAGTGAAATGCGTTTCAGCGATTAGCATGATGTCAATTTTGTTCGTGTTTAAAAAGGCAGTTAATTCCTGGCGGTGTTGAGCCAGGCCGTTGGCGTTCCATAGTGTTATACGGTAGGAATTAACTATTTTTCTGTGAACTTCGTCAGTACCGTTGTTAGGAGTTTTAGCATTGTGTTCAAGAGCTCGTTCTGTTGTGTGAGTGTTGTCTTGAGTTCGTTGAATGATTTCACGATAATATTGGATATTTCTTGGTTGTCGTTGTACGTATTTTGGTGAGTATTTGTGTTTGCTCCAGCCATTTGAGCGTAGGTCTGTTTTTGTGTCCGTGTTTCGGTGTGATTATTGTAGTTATTGTTATGCCATGGCTGTATGTTTCGTTCTTCTCTGGCGTTGTTTTCTTCTCGTAGGCCCGATCTGTGCCAGTGGGGTCTTTGCACTGTAGAATTTCTTTTATCTAGGATTTCCTGGTATACACGACAGCCTCTGTAGTTTGCTGGGTGGTTTCCTTCGCAGTGTACACATTTTGCAGGCGTTTCTCTCGTTTTTTGACACGACGATGTGCTGTGATCACCGCCGCATTTCACACACCGGAACTGTCGGCGGCAGTAGGTCTTAGTGTGGCCAAATCTTTGGCACCGAGTGCACTGCACTATGGTTGAGTTCTTTTTAGGAGGCTCCACCGAGATTTTTGCGTTTAGCAAAAGGTCAGTTTTGTAGATGTCCTTGTTGTTCGGGCCGGGTTCCAAGTCCACGAAAAAAAGAGGCAGTGGTTCTTTGGTTCTGTTACTTCGCATGTTTATCACGTTACGTACCTGGTGTCCTAGTTCCTCAATGGCACTTTTTATGTCTTCTGGAGGGGTTGAAGGGTGGAGCGACCTCAGGACGACCCTGTATGCACGCTGTTGCTTCAGCTGGTAGGTATGAAACGATGCATTTTCTGCTTCGAGGACATGTACGATTTTCCGAAATGCTTCAGCATTTTGGGCCATTATTTTTATTTGTCCGTCTATGTTGAGGGTTTTGTGTGTGTACTCGTTAGTGGTGACAGCCGTTTCAAGGCTCTTCACTAGGTCAGTCACGGATTTAACGTTTGGCACGAATATCGGCGGCGGTTTCGGGATTCTTATGTTTGCTTCGGAATTGTTGTTATTGCCTTGGCTTATGTGTTGATCGTTACGCTCTGGCTGGTTTTCGTTGCTGAGAGCGGTGTATCTGTTTTCGCACTGTACGTGGGAAATCTCTCCACCAACGTTTTCCGTGCTGGAGCGCCTACGTCTTTTCCTCGGGATCACTTGCCATTTTGGCGATGCATTGCCTCCGGTAGGTGCATCCGAGTTTCTGGATAGAACTACTCTTAGGTCGTGGTGGTTGCTTGCTCCCGGCGTTGCGCCAGGAGGATTGTGTGTTTCATTTAGGAGGGGATCGGTTCCAAGGGATCGACTCATTAGTGGATTATGCGTTGGGTTATTTAATAAACCATTCCCTGGAGGATTGTCATCGTCATCGAATTCCATTTCGCTTTCACTGTCTCCGTCGGTCACATCGCTTCCGCTCATGCGGTTACGTGGTGGTTGGAATCACTTCACTTTAAGTTGAGCTTTCTTGCCACTGATACAGTACACTAGATACTTGTATAGGAATTCTTCGATTAAATGTAAACACGGTAGGCTTGCTCGCGAATACGTCCGTCATCGACGGTGGCTCAAGCCGAACTCAAACGGAATGTAAACATATAGATTTGATATAGTTATGGATTTTCTGTGTTCGAGTACGGCAGCGACAAATCCGTGATGCCGAAAATTGAAATTCAAGTGCGAGAACTGGCAATTAAAGACAAATAAAGGTATTTCTAAAAGAGACATTGGTTGAAAATATGACATAAGTGAAGGAGCAGTGAGAAAAATATGCGAGAAGTTCAAGGAATTAGGTATAGTCGGTGATAAAAATGGACGAGGTAGTAAAAGAAACATAACTGCATTGGACGATCGCGAAATTATCAGGGAGGTGAAGAAAAATCCGACTATTACTAGCCGTGTAATTCTCGAAAATACAGGCCTGAACATTTCTGACCGAACAGTCCGTAGGAGACTTCGAGGAGCAGGCTTAAAAAATAGTTTTGCACAACGTCGCCCTCTGATTCGCAAAGCAAATAAAATCAAGCACCTCGAGTTTGCAAAAAAATACGTGACTAAGCCGATTTCGTTTTGTAAAAGTTGTTTGGAGTGACGAGAGCAAGTTTGACGTATTGGAGCATAAACGACGATCACGCGTATGGATTAAGCCGGAAGAACAGCTTCTTGAAAAAAATATTCAAAAGACTGTCAAACACGGAGGGGGAAGTGGGGCGGTGTTTTGCGTGGTCAGGAGTGGGAAATTTGGTTCCAATCAACGGTATTATGACCGCCGATGTTTACATTGATATCATAAACGAAAATCTGGAGGAATCACTGCTAAAGATCGGTCTGCAGGCTGAATTTATCTTTCTACAAGACAACGATCCTAAACATACGATTCGAAAATCATCACTTTTTTCCGTTCTTCGCACATCAAACTTTTTGATTGGCTAGCACAATCGCCAGATTTAAATCCTATACAAATTTTGTGGTCTATTTTGAGCCAAAATGTTAATAAGGGCAACGTAACAAACAAAGAAAAGCTTTTTGATACTTTGCGGGAGACCCGGGAAAATATCGACGAACAGCAAATTCATAATCTTGTAGAAAGTATGTCTCGGTGTTTACAGGCTGTTACCGAAGCAAAAGGTGGCCACACAAAATATTAGATGCGCGATGTGATGACATATTTCATTTTTTCTTTGGGTGCGTACTTTTTTTTGTCCAGCCTAAAATTGGCATCCTACGCGTTGAAATTGTTTTCGTTCAGCTTTCGAATATTTTTCATGATGTTTGAGTGAAAATGTAAACGTGGACTTATAAAGTATCGTTGAAACAGCTGTGGAAGTACTCCATTAACTATTTTCGTAAGTATAATAACACCAATATTGAATTTTGAACGGTGCGTACTTTTTTTTGGTCCGCTACTGTGTCCGCTACTGTGTGTATATATATATATATATATATATATATATATATATATATATATATATATATATATATATATATATATATATACTCATCATATGAAATGCATATATACATTATACATATATACACCCTGTATGCATTATATACAGGGTGAGTCACATAAAGCGTTACAGAGCAATAGCACTCAAACTATTGATCATATCCAAAAATGTTTCAGACAAAAGTTTCAGTGTTCAAGAAGGCTGTCATACTGGACCACCCAATTTTTTTTTATCGGTGCCGGCGATTTTTGGATATGATCAATAGTTTGAGTGTTATTGCTCTGTAACACTGTATGTGCCTCGCCCTGTAGATATATATATATTTCATATGAAATATATTTTTTCGTGTTCCCTTTGCGTTTTGACGCGTGATATTTCCTCTCCGCTGAAATAAGCCCTCGGTTCGTGTTACGTCCCTATGGGACATTGAACGATACACAGCGTGGCTATTGGCGTTTTGGGAAGGGTGCGCAACGGATCCGGGGAAGCAATTTAGTCCGGGTTGTTGGAATGCTGGACCAGTTACGGTGGGAACTTGTCCACGTGTCGAAACAAGTTACTATTAGGCCAGGACGTGGAATGTTGGCCTTGAGCGATAGAGATCCTTGGTGCCAGTTATCACCAGTTAAATTTGTTATTCCTTTGCTTTTGGCGAGAGAGAATCAAACGATTGACGATCAATAATTCAACTAATGGAGCGAAGGAGGTAAACGATAGACGGCAGGAAATTGCAGGAGAAAGAGATGAAAGACACGATGAGTAGACAAAAAATTAAAATCTGCGCGATCCAAACATAATTGGAAAGGCTTGCGCATATGAACGTTGAAGGATATGGATTTTTTCTGGACGTATAGATATGTCCAATAAATAATTGCGGAGTTTCCGCAAACAATTTTAGCTCCTTCTGAAATTTTTTCTCGCCCATGAGTCGGAAATTTGCTTCAGGCTTGTATGGCAGTTTCAGCCAATTTTGGAAACGTTAATTTTTACTTACCAAAGTTTCGGAAATGAAGCTTCAGCCGTTTCCACGCCTCCTTCGCGCAAGCGGACAAACAGACGAACATATTGAAAATGTATAGATATCGTTTCAGCATCGCACTCTAGGTGCGCTGTCTTAAGGTATTCCTTTCACGAACCCGAATATTTAATAATTAAATGATTTTCATATATAATTAAATGGAAATACATCCCAGTAAAATGATAAAATTTCAAGCCAAATAACCGAACCTTCAACGAAAAATGACGACTCTAAAAATCATCTCATTTATATGGCACTTTATGGAGAGGAGATGCTCAATAACTTTAGATGTCTAATATAAACTGCTTCACGCGTTAACAAAAATTCCAAAGAATTCGTAACGATAATAAAAACAGGGGGTCACCGAATTTTTAAAGAAAATATTAATCATAAAACTTGGAAAAATGTGGTTAGCAGAAGAATTAGCCGTAGGCGCGACTTTTTAGAGAAAATTAAAAAATGTCTAAATTTACTAAATTTGCGGGTAACTTTTTACTCCAGATATCGTTGGGTATCGATCGTAATTTATTTTTCATTAAGCGTCACTGTGATTCATCAATGACTCGGAAGGGGCCTGCTTGTCCCCACAAAATACGGCCCCTCCGCGAAAGGAATACCTCAATTTCGGACCGAAAAAATGAACGTACTGACGGGCAGTATCAGGTTATAATATTAGGAAGACTGTGACTGCGACACTGTGTCCAATTGGCTCGGCTTCTATCGACGTTAAAAAAATGAAAAACGATCATTCTAATTTTCAATAAGGATTAACACAAAAACATCGGTAATCTCCTTGTGATGCGTGAACAACATCATTTTTCGGTTGGAAGTAAAACCGTTAATGAATGATATAGGTCGTCGCTTCTGATATGGAGACTGCGAAGGTGGATTTAGCGCGATGAAGATAGGAAAAGGAAAATTGCGATGCGTGAGATATTACTCTTTTCTGCCTTTTCCCCTTCTTCCACACTTTCACTGTCTCACGCTATCTCTCTCCCTTCTGCTGCCCGTGTTCTGTAAAAGAACTTGCGTAAGGACATTCACAAGAGGAGATTCGAATACGAATCTCTCGCGTGATTCCCCTCAGAAAAACCGATAAAATTTTCATATTCCCGAATGTCCGCAAAACTCTTCTTCAAAATTGTATATCCCGTGACGAAAATGAATGTTCAAGTCCGCATCGTTACCCATTTGAACTACAATATTTTCTGGCAAAATTTGGACAATCGAAAAAAAAAGGTACCAAAATGTACGCATTTTTTAAAAATCATAATTTTTTTTCCAAAATATATGGACCAAATAACACTAGAGCGTTTTCGAAGAGCACTGTCAAGAATTCGTGATCAACCAAACCCGAACAAAAAGATTTTCAACAATAGTCATCATAAAGTTAGTAATCAAATTGAAAAAAATCTCATTGCATTCGTTCCACTGACGGAAACTTCAACAATATCAAGAGATGCGGCAGCGTCTTGATAGCAAGTAAAAAAGAAGTCGACGCGACGTACTCCGCCGTCTATTCTTTATACAGTAAGATGGCCTGCCACCGGTCATTTTTAAGATTTGATTCGACGTCGCGTGAAAACGCGTCGACGAATGGAAAATCTAATGACATTTTACCAATGCCTAAGTTGAAGACGTAACTCATCATCGGCTAGCCACAAGCTAGTAAAGTTATGTTTCAAATCGCCATCAGCTAGCCGTTTTCGCTATTGACTACCCAGTCTTGTAACCCTTTGGTCCTCTAATGACTGAATACGAAAAATGACAGGGTGACTAGTAATTTATTATGTAACTATGACTAGTAAAAACTAGTCAAGACTTAGTTTTTCAGCAGTCACTGGGGACAAAAAATTGGGCGACGACTAGATAAAAAAATTGCGGCTATATATGAGGCATTCCACGTCACTTCAGCCAGTACAAAAAATCCACAAGTAATTTAGAAAAATCGAGTTACTTTATTGAAAAATATACACCGAGTGCGGACATTTAAAAAAAATTCCGATGTTTTTTTATCGTTGATTACCAATTTTTAATATTTTTCCATTCAAATGGCCGTATCTTTGGCAGGATTTGACGTATTTACTTTCGTAAAAAACGAAAATGTGCGTCTTTTTCTAGCCTTCCAGAAAAAATTATTTTAGATTTTATTGAGCAAGTCGAACGTCCGTTTCAAGGCAAAATATGCAAAAATATTTTTTTTCTCAAGGAAAGACACTCGTTATTTTATTTTTGAAAATTTCCCCGAATTGTAAATACGAAAAATGGATTTTTGGTATTTTTATATTATGGGATTCCTAAACACCGTAAAGTAACAGCTATTTTTATTTTTATTTATTTTTATTAATATTCGATTGAAGAGTGTGGAACACTCGCTGTATGTTTACCAGGTTTTTGAAATACATATGACATATATGTCATATGTATTGGAGCCTTGGAGCGCTCCACACTCTTCAATCGATTATTAACCCTTATGTGTGCGACCGGGTACCCGGGTACCCACCTCGTCACATTTTTGCTCGTAAAAAAAAAATTCGACCTACGCCTTCGGATCTAGGAAGTTTTAATCTTTACAAAGAGATTGACATTGCTATATTTCGAAAAAAAAAATTTTTTGCTTTTGATAAATGACCTCGAAGTATGGGTAGTCCCAGGGTGCAACCAGGGTATCCGGGTACCCACTAGAGAAAAAATTGATATATTCACCTGTAAATCGAAGTTAATGTTAACAAATGTTTCATTGGGGTCATAGAGGTTTATAAATAAACGAATACAATGAATTAAGGTATGAATACAATAAAAAATTATTTATTTTTCGCAATCTAAACATGTAATATGAGTCACCGAGTGCTCATCGCACACAGTTTTTTCGCAATTTTTTCAACTTTAGCGAGTTTACCTGCGCCTTTTAATTGTTAACTTATAACAAATATGGCATGAACCGGTAATAACTTTTCGCCCAGAACTATCGCCTGCCTCAGTTCCTCTAATCGCAGCAGTGGAAGCAGAGACTGAGGATCCTATCATGCTTTCAATCGCGAGTCTCGCCGGGTGATGTCGCATGATTTGAATGTTCGAAGAGCGATCCTCAATCACTGGTTTCGCAAGTTCTTCGTTCAATTGGCGCAAGAAACTACGACGCTCATTCGTTTTTTTCTTGAGCATATTAGTATTTTCATAAAAAATAATGTATGTTGCAAGAGCAGCGACATCAATTATGTTGAAAAAAAAATGCAAGAGGCCACCTCTGGGTGCGCCTATGCGTCGTGTATCGCGTCACCATTTGGTCCGTCGTGTCGCCGCCAATCTCATATTTATTGTAATATTCGATCATATGCGGTTTTTTCTTTGCATCGTCGTTGACAGCAGTGTCGCAATGTACTGTAGAAAGTAAAATCACAGCTTTGTTTTTCTTTGGGACGTAACAGCAAAATGCGATTTCGCGTTCGTGAAAACCAAAGAAAGAAGAGAATTCTGCTCTAGATTTATTGGCAGCCATTTTTTTGGGAATGTATGGTTTGTTTTTCCTCAAAGTACCGGTAATTGTCAATTTCCAAGATAATAAGTATTTAGCGAGAGGTAGAGAAGTGAAGAAATTATCCATCGTGATATTTTGGCCGCTTCCTTTGAATGGAGCTGCAAGTTCTTTTACAACTCACTCTCCTTGATTTTTTTCACGAACGTTGCCAATTTTACCCGTATATAGTATTCCCGATAAGGGATATGAATTTTCCGCATCGCAAATCCACCATACTTTGATACCGTATTTAGCCGGCTTAGAGGGAATACACTGTGTGAACTTGGTGTGTCCACGATAAGGATAAAGCTGCTCATCAATCGTTAAATTTTCCGTCGGTTTATACATCTTACTCAAATTCGAATTCAACATTACCCATATGTGGCGTATAGGTGCAGCTTCATCCTCTCGTGTTCGCTCCTCACGCGTTTGGGAATTGTCGAAACGAATAAATCGTAATAACGCACGAAATCTGTTGTAACTTATCGCCGCACGGTAAAGAGGATATGAAGTTGTTTTCCACATTTCACTGACATGATCCGTATTCGAATTGCTGGCCCCAGAACAGATCAAAATCCCAATAAAAGCGTACATTTCTTGAACTGTTACCGGTCGCCACGATCGCGTCGAATTGGGATTCTTTGCGTTGCATTTTCTATAAACCTCCTCAGCTTTTTAATTCGTGTAGCGAATAATGATATCGATCATGTCTACCGTCATAATTTTTTTGAATGTGTGCACTACCGACAATGTTTCAGTGCATCTGTGTGGACCACTCCTTTGTCGCAATACGTTATGGGAAGCAGTTTGACGAATTTCAGGCGGATTTTTCTTCTAAACAGTTTTGTCCTTCGCAATATATTCGTCACTATTTCCGATACCTGCTTGTTCCCGTCTCACAGATGTACCTGGAACTGCATCCTCGGTCTCGCTTTCACTTTCTTCTGAGTCACTGCTGCTCTCTTGCTCTTCTGTGGACGCTTCGTTTTCGGTTACGGCATGCAGTTCAGTTTCGTCTCCTAACGCTTGACTTGGTAGCCAGTCTTCGTCGTCGCCGTCGTCTTCGAGTTCGGAGTCTTCAACTTTGTTTCCAAAAATACTTCCCAGATATTTCTGTTAGTCACTACGACTCAACCTAATATAATAATGAATAATTATTAATGTGATATTATAATTGAAGCAACTCATAATATGATTGGAAAATATCGTGATTAGAAAAATTATAATACGAAATTATGCTTACCTCGCGAATTCAGCTCGTGTTAACACAGTGTTCATGTTAGTGTGTTGTTGATAGCTCAATAATATCACTAGATGAATATAATATCACAAATAACAAAAACATACACAACTAACAACAACTATAACAAATGAATTTTTAAGAAACCACGTATAATGCTTGATGCTCTGTAGACACAATAGACGTTCCGAAGAGGTATACGTCTTCACACTGTAACGGTCGGTTTCTAACTGAACGAATGCACTGTTGTCGTGCTCTTGGACACTTCAAAAGGGGGGAAATCCCCGAAATCCCCTTCTGGATCGCTGTTTATGGCGGCGGCGCGCCACTTTATGATCCATTGTAATAAAATTTATAATGAAATTCTACCTAAATATGACTTAATTACTTTATTGTATGTTTATTCAATTAAGTGAATCGATTTATAATGATTTTGTTCACATTTCAACTCAAAAAGTAATTAAAACTGGAGGTGGGTACCCGGGTACCCATAAGGGTGAATAAAAAAAAATTTTAAAGTAAAATAGCTGTTACTTCACGGCGTTTAGGAATCCCATACTATAAAAATACCAAAAATCCGTTTTTCGTATTCACAATTCGGGGAATGTTTAAAAATAAAATAACGAGTATCTTTCCTTGAGAAAAAAAAATATTTTTGCATATTTTGCCCTGAAACGGACGTTCGACTTGCTCAATAAAATCTAAATTAATTTTTTTCTGGAAGGCTAGAAACAGACGCACATTTTCGTTTTGTACGAATGTAAATACGTCAAATCGTGCCAAAGATACAGCTATTTGAATCGAAAAATGTAAAAAATGGTAATAACGAGAAAAAACGTCAGAAATTTCGACACTCGGTGAATATTTTTCAGTAAAGTAACTCGATTTTTCAAAATTATTTGTGGATTTTTTTTAACTGGCTGAAGTGACGTGGAATGCCTCATATATATATTTTCGTGTTTTTTTTGCACATTATTTACATTATTACACGCTTTTACGATATTCTTTTTTGTTCATTAATCACGGTTATGATATTCGCGCTGTAAATAAAGTAATGGTTCAATTTTAAATAATATCAGACAAACGCTTACGCCGTAACGTGGTTTCGATCCCGGGACCTCTCGGTGATGAGTTGTGATGTTATTCACTGATTGTGAGCCAGTTCTACTTGTTTAATTTCTGAATTTTTGTATCGTCTACATATATTATAATAAACAATGTTAGATTATTGGAAAACGGGTGGATTAACTAATGTAAATAACATTAACGGATCAATTACTTAATTGCGTCCGATCATTTTTTCCGGCTAGCGCAGCCGCAGTTGGCTAGTGTTGGCTAGCTCATGGCGAGATACCTACTTGAGCACTTTTTAATTCGCAATGCCATCTGTAACTCAAGTTGTTTAGCCAGCCATGAGCCAATCGCTCGATGGAACTACACGAAGTGACATAACCACACTTTGTCATTTGTGACTAAGATCTACTTGGCAGTGACTAGCCAAGAGTTGCATAGCCGCAGTTAGCTAGTGTTGGCTAGGTCATGGGGACATACCCACTTGAGAATTTTTTTCTTTTGCAAAGCCATCTGAAACGCATGTTGGCTAGCCAGTCATGAGTCATTCGCTCGGTGGAACTACACTAGTCACATAACCTCATTTTGTCATTTGTGACCAAAATCGGCAAGGCAGTTACTAGACAAGGGCTGGATAACCAAACATTCAGAATTTTACAAGCTCATAGCGAGGCAACCATTGGTCAGTCCGTATGAGCTCAATTGGGCGAGCCAGTTACTAGGTCGTAACTCAGACAGGCTAGCACAATTTCTACTCGGGTGTAGTGTGATTTTTCCCTATCGATTTTGTTTAAATTATTTTTCGATCCGTCCACTTAATCCGGAGATCCCATAATAGTCGATCGAATTTCTAAGCGATTTGTGTACCACAAAAATGATTTCACACTCGTGAGTTTGTTGAATCGAATCAAGTCATTCGGTCATGTCAAAAACTTACTACGTACGTTCTTTTGAGTATCACTTGACACTTTTTCTCAACAACGCAGTAAACGCGTTTGAAACGCTCTGCGCAGGTTCGAGACGTAGCCCGGCCGCAGGCAGCGCTACCGCTCTCTTAAACTACTTGACAGCTGATGTACTTGTGATATAAATATATACATATATGGATAAAGTACCAAAAACGTCCCACCTCCGATCGGGCTGAATCTTTGCACAGACTTTTTTTATGTCTCAATTAATCCCTGAGTCCTTAGTTAGGACTAATCCCTTAGTCCTAAGTATACCCTTGCGGTTTTTTACGTATAACCCTTCCCAATTGAACCCTTTCTTATCACTCCCTACTTGCACTTTGCTAATCTAACCTAACTTCCGTTCCGTCTACAGCTGTCTTAAGCTATGCTATACCGCATTTGCCGAGGTTACGGGGAAACTGTGCAAACCCGGTACCGGTATAGCCGGCCCTATATACTTCTGATTGTATGGTGCACATACTTTAACTCAAGTATACCTACACTAAGGTATCAGAAGTATTGGCCTTCCGCTCGCTGGTTGATGCGCCAGCCCGTGCACGGCTAAGCGATCACCGCTACGAGTCTTGACCGCGCACAATGCTACTTAACTCGAAGTGCCGCGCGAGCCGAACCGCGATGGCTCATCCACCAGTGTCGATCTAAAAGAATTTTTGGCAACGCGCTATAGTTTTCGAGATATATATTTCTTTAATGATTTTTTTACCGCGCCCCTACTATATCTATAGTTGACGAGCTCGGCTCTCGTTATACATATATATGTTATCGCGCTCTCCGGTCCGGTAGGTAAAGGCTCCGCCATATTTTTCGGTGTAACGCTGACTTTTTATTTTGGCGTTTAATGGAAAATTAGTGATGTATAGAGAGTGTGCTTGTGGTATGCATGACGAGTGTGTCTATGAATATTAGTATACTGGTGTGGGCGCGGGTCCCCTCGAATGTGCGAATAGAATTGTGGGGTGCGTGGAACACTGGTGTGGGCGCAGGGTACCTTGAATGTGCGTGTGGAATCGCGGGATGCATAGAATGCTAGTGTGGGCGCAGCACACCACCGCGGATGTATAAGCGCTATTCCGAGCAGCGAACCTTCTTATAATTCTCGGTAACCGGCTGGGGTAGCGATGGTGGGAAGGTTTCTATCGCCCGAGCTTGACGAAAATCAGCACAAAGCGGATAGCGCGATAACATATATAGGTATAGTACGAGCGCAGTACAAAAAACTTCCAATAATCGATATCTCGAAAACTATGACGCATTGCCAAAAATCCTTTTAGGGCATCTCTTACGATATTAAAAGGAAGGTCTGTGCGAAATTTCAGCCCGTTCGGAGGTAGGAACTTTTCGGAACTCCACCCACATATATAAACAGTGTTACAGTAGTTCTTACGGCTCTAACCTCTTGTTAGGGTTAAAGCGTTTATCAGTGCAAATAACACAAATGGCTCTGGTTGGGCCAAAATCAATTTTACAAAGGTTGTAAAGCGATAAATGTCGTGAATGTTAACCTCAAAAAGTTCTTCGAATATGTCTACCAAACGGCCCTTCGCAAGGAAAAAAATTAATTTGACAAAGGTTCTTCGTGTCGCAAATTCCAACATAGGTAAATGGTTCGAAACCGTGAATAAGGCGGCAAGCAGTACATTCAGCTCATCAACATAAAACTTTGAACTGGAGAGGAGAAAAGCCGTAAGTATGGACTTTTTTATATCGAACACAGGTAAGGAAAAAAGTATAAACTTTCCGTTACTTAAGGAAAGGTCGCGTGGCGCCCCCTCCGATTTCGATTAAATTTGGCATGTTTGTAGAATGGGTCGAAATAGGCGAAATGCATTTTTTTTTATTCCGCCGGAACCCGATTTTTAAGAGGTGAAATGGACCCTAGAAAATGGGGGTGTTTTTCGTTTTTCGGCGATAATTTTTTAACGGAACGAGATTCGAAAAAATTTCAAATTGCAACAAGTTTTTATTTTCTGAGTATTATATATTGGAGATGAAAACGGTGCAAATAACTACAAATTTCATATTGTTTATTGCAAAAATGAAATTTTTCTATGTGTATCTTCGAGTATATTCATCCTATTGGGATGTCAATTTCAATACACGTAGAGGATACAAAAATAGCGCATACGTATTTTTTTGTTTTTCCGATATCTTACAATTAAGGGATTGAAACGGCCCTTCGATTTTTAGCCATGAGCATCGTATAACCAGCTAGCCTTTTGCGATAACGGGCTAAATTCACGTCAATATTAGCCCGCTCTATGATGTGATTGCATATTTGTGTAAATTACGCTCGCTCCACTCCATCCCGCCTCCCTCTTACAAGGAAAACGCTTAAGGTTCTTACCTTCCGAAATGGAAAAAATTGTAGAGTTAAAGTGGGTTATAATGAAAGTACAATGACTCTAAATATTCGATACGATTTTTTGTCGTTTTAGCAGAACGTCACTTTTAAGGGGTCAAACGCACCCTTAAACACTTTTTTCTTTCTATAACTTGTGAACGGGCCGAGATAAAAATAAAGTTCAAAGGGAAAAGTCTTGTACTCTTCGACTACTAGACGTTCATGATGAATATAACCACAAGTAGTGTATTGCTTATTATAATAATTCGTAAACAACTGGTGAAATTCACTCTTTAATTGTTCGCTAATATGGGAATATAAATAGGTAAGGCTTTCGCAACAGACTAACTTCGTCCTGTGCAGAAATGTAACCGGGCATTCCCTACTTTGGGTCTGGCTCTGACCAGACTTGGTTTGTCTGATTTACCGGACCGGGCCCTCCCATGGAACAAACCGGGAAGATCGAAAAATCTTTTTTTTACGGCTTACCCTTTATGTTTGGAAATTACAGTGTTCTGGCCAGGGTACATTGCGAGCGAGTATTCACGTAATGTCTACCCGGCCAGAACATTGACATGTTCTGAAAAATGGAGCCTAGGGTGAAACTAATACATCTGTTGTAATTCTATTCATCATTAAAAGCATTTCTTTCATCAATGATAATTGACGAGGATAACAATGCTTATCATAAATACCGGAATTATGATAACTAATTATTTGAGCATAAAGAATAGCCAAATTATCTTACAAGTATTTCCAGATATTTGTATTGATCGGAACCTGGAAAATAGCACCCGTAGCATTAGTTTCAACATAAAACGTTTTCAAAATTTTTATTATTTTTATGAACATGAAAATTCGACGGTTTAAATTATGTTAAAAAACTAAACGAACATCAACATAAACGAAATTGTCGGAGGATTTTTTATTGAATAAATTTATAACTCAAGCTTTCAAAGTAAACTTTATGTTTATGAAAACTTTCCAGGCTTCGTCTCGCAAACGGCATTTCCCAGTGATTTTTGTTTCCAGAAGGTTTGATGGCAAAGTTAAATATATTTATTATCATCTTTTATAGGCATTATAAGAAAATCTATTTGATTTTGTTATCAGACCGTCTGTAAATAACCATCAGCGGAAAATCTATGTTGCGCGATGAAACCTGGATATTTTTCATGAACAGACTTAAAAAACCACTGCTGAGGCTCGAAATATTTTTGAATCTGTTTCGACCACCGGTACACAATTGATCTTAGAGACTACTCGATAGTCCAGGAATGCAATATAGTGCATATAAACTGTTCATCATCACTGTCAAAGTCTTTGTAAATCAGAATCCGTGTAATATGCCTTTAGTGTTAAGCAGGTTGAATAATCTATTTAGAAAGGCTTCGCGGAACACGTTTATCGTCATACTAATTATGCCGCTGAAGATACTTATTTTTCATTGTCTCCGAATCAATTCCTACCCAAAGATAAATATCTTTTGTTCGACTTTTGAATGAATATTTCCATTTGTTGGATACCTCTAAGAATTTCACACTTAATACTATATTAATAATTTTGAATCTAATACTCTAAGAATTTTTCATTGCCTATGTTCGATGCAAGAGAAATTCATATCGGTGGCCTCTCGACACCTGAAGGTATGAATTTTTTTTGCGTGTTTGACCTGAGAGGCGTCGGATTCCTGACACACTGGTTCTTGCACAATTTTCTACCTCCGTCGAGGGTTTTCTTACTGGCCAGGTATATAGCGTATATGCAACCGATCTATACAGGGAATTAAAAGTGGGTTCAATGCGACGAAGCAAATGCATTCATACCCATAGCCTTTGCATCGACATATGTCAGATGGTAAGAGCAAATTTCTTAATTGGTGGCATCAGTAACTGAGTACGAAATACGTACTTTATTGAACATGCTATTCAATCACTCTTCAATTTTGCGCTAATATGGGCACAGAAATGGGTAAGGCTTTTGAAATCACGGACTAACTCCGTGCTTCCGAAGAAACTAGATTACAATTGTATATTTATGAAGAAATCCCCCCCCCCCCCCCCCCCCCCGACAAGTACTGCCTTTGAAGATTGTAATATAATCGGAAAAATGTTCTCGTACTAACTTATTTAATAAACGTTTCAACTGTATATTTTTCAAGGATTATGCTTATTACGATAATCATAGTCATGATAAAAGTGTTGGAAACAAAGAGGTTCTTTATGCCACGCACAAGTGATAATAGCTGCCTCGCCGCAATTATCACATGTCAGTGTAGTTCAAAACAAAGCGACAGAATTTATAGAAGCGGTGAAAGTCAAAATAGCTAAGGTTGAGGCTGGAAACATGTTTAATTCTGATCAAAGTGGATTCAATTTCGAATCCGTAGAGACAGTAGTGTACTCGACAATATCGACAACACAGAGTTATACTCTCCAGCCTTCGATTTCTGCGGCAGGCTTTTGGCACCTATGATGGCTGTTTTAAATAAACCTACTGTCAAATGTGGAAATCTGTAAAATTGACGACTAATCATTTCAAGTGTTGGTTTTAAAAAGTATACATTCCCAATACGGGTCCAAAATCGACAATACTTCTGGATTTTTGGAGCGGTCAATGTCCAACTGCATTTAAAGACATTGAATTGCAAGGGATATATATTAAAGTTGCAACTATTCCAGCAGGTGAATATATTGCACGAGTTTCATTAGTTCTGTAGACAATTAGTTTATATAACAATTAATAATTTTTGTAGGTACGACGGGAATGATACAGCCCACTGATGATTATGCCTTCCGTGTATGGAAAAACTGCGTCAAACACTTTTCTGAGATAGTAATATTACACAATAACGACGTCAATCTGCAGTTGAGAGACAATATTGGTAAGTTACAACCTCTTACACACAACCAGTTTTCGTCTTCACGCCTTACAAACCTTAAATATGCGTGGTACGAAAGCGGTTACGAAGTACAAAACCACTACAATTCGGATATCCGGTAAAGTTTGGCTTCTCACAAAATGCACTGACATGCGATATATGCAGCAAAGCAGCTATTATCACTTGCACGTGGTGGCAAAAATCTTTGTGTTTCAAACGGTAACACGCGTTTTGACCTGATGAAAAAATATCCTCGACAAAATATCCGCAGGACAAAATATCCTCATGACAAAATATCTGCAAGACAAAATATCTGCCGATATTATATACAGTTTAAAGTGTACAGTCATGCCGTTGAAATTTATTTCATGTCAAGTGTACAGTCATGCCGTTGAAATTTATTCGATCACAAAAAAGAGGAAAATTATTAATATGTGACGGATATGTTTGGGTTTGTTTGCTTAGGTTTGTTTGTTTCGGTGCAATGAAGAAATTCGTATTATGCCCCCAACCCACTATCTCACACACCCCACAAAGGTGTTTTGCGCGCGACCCCGTTGATGTGGTGGACGAGATATAGGATTTTGTCCTGCGGATTTTGTGTCGTCGGATATTTTGTCGCGGATATTTTGTCGAGGATATTATGTCGTCGGGTCAAAACGCGTGTTACCGTTTGAAACACAGAGATTTTTGCCACCACGTACAAGTGATAATAGCTGCTTCGCTGCATATATCGCATGTCAGTCCATTTTGTGAAAAGCCAAATTCTACCGGATATCCGAATTTTAGTGGTTTTGTACTTCGTAACCGCTTTCGTACCACGCATATTTAAGGTTTGTAAGCCGTGAAGACGAAAACTGGTTGTGTTTAAGAGGTTATAACTTAACAATATTGTCTCTCAAGTGCAGATTGACGTCGTTATTGTATAATATTACTATCTCAGAAAAGCGTTTGACGAAGTTTTTCCATACACGGAAGCCATAATCATCAGTGGGCTGTATCATTCCCGTTGTACCTACAAGAATTATTCATTGTTATATGAACTAATTGTCTACAGAACTAATGAAACTCGTGCAATATATTCACCTGCTGAAATAGTTAGAACTTTAATATTTCCCTTGCAATTCGATTTCTTTAAATGCAGTTGGACATTGACGGCTCAAAAAATCCAGAAGTATTGTCGATCTTAGACCCATATTGGGAATGTATACTTTTTAAAATCAACACTTGAAATGATTAGTCGTCAATTTTACAGATTTCGAAGCCAATGGAAATATGTTTTTGGCTCTGTACATAGTCCGTTCCACTCGATGTCCATATTTGACAGTAGGTTCATTTAAAACAACCATCGTAGGTGCCAAAAGTCTGCCACTCGCGGAAATCAATGGCTGGAGAGTATAACTCTGTGTTGTCGATATTGTCGAGTACACTACTGTCTCTACGGATTCGAAATTGAATCCACTTTGATCAGAATTAAACGTGTTTTCAGCCCCAACCTCAGCTATTTTGACTTTCACCGCTTCTATAAATTCTGTCGCTTCGTTTTGAATTACAATTACATGCCATAATTGCGGCGGGGCAGCTATTATCACTTGTGCGTGGCGTAAAGAACCTCTTTGTTTCAAACACTTTTATCATCACTATGATAATTGTAATAAGCATAATCCTTGAAAAATATACAGTTGAAACGTTTATTAAATAAGTTAGTGCGAGAACATTTTTCCGATTATATTACAATCGTCAAAGGCAGTACTTGTCGGTGGGAGGGGGGGGGGGGGGGATTTCTTCATAAATATACAATTGTAATCTAGTTTCTTCGGAAGCACGGAGTTAGTCCGTGATTTCAAAAGCCTTACCCATTTCTGTGCCCATATTAGCGCAAAATTGAAGAGTGATTGAATAGCATGTTCAATAAAGTACGTATTTCGTACTCAGTTACTGATCCCACCGATTAGGGAAATTTGCTCTTACCATCTGACATATGTCGATGCAAAGGCTATGGGTATGAATGCATTTGCTTCGTCGCATTGAACCCACTTTTAATGCCCTGTATAGATCGGTTGCATATACGCTATATACCTGGCCAGTAAGAAAACCCTCGACGGAGGTAGAAAATTGTGCAAGAACCAGTGTGTCAGGAATCCGACGCCTCTCAGGTCAAACACGCAAAAAAAATTCATACCTTCAGGTGTCGAGAGGCCACCGATATGAATTTCTCTTGCATCGAACATAGGCAATGAAAAATTCTTAGAGTATTAGATTCAAAATTATTAATATAGTATTAAGTGTGAAATTCTTAGAGGTATCCAACAAATGGAATTATTCATTCAAAAGTCGAAAAAAAAAAATTATTTTTGGATACGGCCATCTAGGAATTCATTCGAAGACGATGAAAAATAAGTATCTTCTGTGTATTTTCAGCGGCATAATTAGTATGACGATAAACGTGTTCCGCGAAGCTTTTCTAAATAGCTTATTCAAACTGCTCAACACTAAAGGCATATCGCATGGATTCTGATTTACAAAGACTTTGACGGTGATGGTAAACAGTTTATTGCAATTTTTATATGCTCTATACTCCATTCCTGGACTATCGAGTAGTCTCTAAGATCAATTGTGTACCGGTGATCGAAACAGATTCAAAAATATTTCGAGCCTCAGCAATGGTGTTTTTAAGTCTGTTTATGAAAAATTTCCAGGTTTCATCGCGCAGCATAGATTTTCCGCTGATTGTTATTTACAGACGGTCTGATAACAAAATCAAATAGATTTTCTTATAATGCCTATAAAAGATGATAATAAATATATTCAACTTCGCCATCAAGCCTTCTGGAAACAAAAATCACCGGGGAATGCCGTTTGCGAGACGAAGGCTGGAAAGTTTTCATAAACATAAAGTTTACTTTGAAAGCTTGGATTATAAATTTATTCAATGAAAAATCTTCCGACAATTTCATTTATGTTGATGTTCGTTTAGTTCTTTAACATAATTTAAGCAATCGAATTTTCAAGTTCATAAAAATAATAAAAATTTTGAAAACGTTTTATGTTGAAACTACTGGTACGGGTGCTATTTTCCAGGTTCCGATCAATACAAATATCTGGAAATACTTGGATTATTCCCCGCCGAAATATTGGATTTTTCTTGCTCAATACGAATTTGAAATTCCAGACGTATAGTTTCTTCAGACATATTTAAAATTCAGTTCTCTTTAAGCTGGAGCTCAACGAAAAAGGATTTTTTTTTCTTGCGAAAAGATATGAAATCACTTTTAAAAACTTTGAAAAAGTAATAAAAAAAACGCCAAGTATACAAAAATTAAGAAGTAAAAGAAATCGTCAAGTAATAAAAGGGTCCCTCAAAAATATTATCGGTTGTTTCACTATCTACAAAATTCAAATTAAACTCAAAACATTTTTTATTTTATTTCAAGCCATGGTTTTATTAAGATTATTACTTTTTAATAAAAACGTACAAAAGAAATGAAATAACTTTTTATGAAAAAGCCAAGTAAGTTTTTAGAAATGTACACCAAATTTTCAAATCCTGGAAATAATATTTTTCTCAATATATTATCTAAAACAACCACATCACTATTATGATTTTAAAATCGAATGACGATTATATAAAAGTACAACGTATGTATCACAACAAGTACACTGGGCATTATCTGCAACGATTTGGCGTACATGATTAAGAAAAACTTCGGGAAGATACACAATTTTCTTACAGAACCGTTCCCACCGCTTGCATAAACTACTTTTGTAATAACTCATCTACTTAGGTTATTTCAAATTTTATCATCGCATTAGTTATCGTATCAGGTTTATCAGGATTATTAGGAATGAGATGTTCGACTGTTCTGGGGCAGACTATCGAAAATGGAGCAATAGGTGTCGAGATCAATATCGATATTCCTTTTCCACCAGCCCCGCTTGCTTGCATCGTAATTTAAACCTTCAGCCGGCCAAAACTATGTCCATCCCACCGAAATTTATACGACGCGATAGATTTCATGAGATGTATAGTGGTTCTGCAATAGAGTAGAAAGTGAATACTTTGACATAATTTTTCAAATCATGCAAATCGAATGAGATTTCAAGAGCCGTCCCGTGAAAAATATGCCGGCGCTTAAGATGCGGCCGACGCTTGGTACGATATTCAGCACCAACCACTAATACCCAGTGTTGGTCCTTTATACGGGCCAATGATTTGGCCATGACTCTGCCAGTGCTCGTGTGCAAAATGGCAAACCAACGAACATCCAACCTTGGGCCAAATATCGATTACCAACTGTCAGCCAACTATCGGGTCCCAGTGTTGGCCCCGAACATGGGCCAATCGGTTGATCATGGGTTTGCCAGTCTCGAATTGAAGCTCGGCACACCATCGAAGAGCCAACGCTGGGCCAGTACTAATTAATGACCGTCGGCCAATTGTCGGGGCGAGCGCAGGATCTGAGTCTGAGCCAATCGTTTGACCGTGGTTTTGCCAATGCTTATTTTTAGTATGGCAAACTGACAAATTGCCAATCCTGGCCCAACACTGGCATTGAACGGTATATACCATACATATACAGAGTGAGGCACTAACTGTTGCCACCTTGAATATCTCTGTAATTATCGACGTCACAAAAAAATGTTCGAAACAAAAGTTGTACCGTACGAAAGGGGTCATCAAATGCGACCTTTTTTTATCTCAGTGGAGGCGCTGTCGCACAGTAAAGGTTACCTCCACTTTTTTAGATGAGACGGTACATTTTTTTTCAACGAACTCGTAGAGCATCGAAAACTGCATAAAAAACATTCAGGGGTCAAAGACGTTCAAGGTAATGTAAGATAAAAAAGTAACATGAACTTTATTTTTATGTGAAATTACCTTTATTCACAGTAGATGTTCAAAGTTCTCGTCAAATTGCGAGGGAATCTGGCGTAAGCCAAAGAAGTATTCTACGTGTTCTACATCGTCATAAATATCATCCTTACCAGATCGGTCTCCACCAGGAATTAACTGGTACGGATTTCATGAATCGCACTGAATTCTGCCGATGGGCTCAACGGCAGATTCAGAGAGATGACTCATTTATTAATCGGATTTTATTTACTGATGAGGCAACATTTACGAATGATGGAAATATTAACTCCCATAACATGCATTTATGGTCAACTGAAAGTTCACATTGGCTGCGGCAAGTTGCACACCAAAGACCGTGGTCGGTTAATGTATGGTGTGGGATTATTGGGGATAGAATCATAGGCCCTTATTTCATCGAAGGGAATCTTAATGGTAGAAGTACACCACATTCCTTCAAGAAATATTAGGTCCGTTATTGGAAGAAATACCTTCAGAAACAAGAAACAGAATGTGGTATCAACACGATGGGTGCCCGGCACATTTTTCGCTGATCGCTAGAAATGAATTGCAAAAGACATTTCCAAATCGTTGGATTGGACGCAGAGGAGCTGTATCGTGGCCGGCTCGTTCGCCAGATTTGACGCCTCTGGACTTTTTCTTGTGGGGATACTTGAAAGATCTTGTTTATAAAGAACGTCGAACTGCGTCGGATGATATGCGTGAGAGAATTCTTCGAGCCTGTGATTCGATAAGTGCCGAAGTGATGAGAAATTCTACACAATCGTGATGAGGAGATTGCAATACTGCACTGATTCCAATGGCAATTACTTTGAACATCTACTGTGTATAAAGGTAATTCCACATAAAAATAAAGTTCATGTCACTTTTTGATCTTAAATGAGCTTGAACGACTTTGACCACTAAATGTTTTTTATGCAGTTGTCGATGCTCTACAAAATAGTTGAAAAAAAATGTACCGTCCCATTTAAAAAAGTGGAGGTGACCTTTACTGTGCGACAGCGCCTCCACTGAGATAAAAAAAAATGGTCGCATTTGATGACCCCTTTCGTACGGAACAACTTTCGTTTCAAACATTTTTTTGTGACGTCAATAATTACAGAAATATTCAAGGTGGCAACAGTTAGTGCCTCACCCTGTATATTATTGTTAATATTGTAATTTATTATTATTATTCGAGCCCATCCCATTGAAATAGGTGAATGTTTGCTAGTCACCATGCGGATGTGCGGTGACCTTCGTATGCCCTCTCTCACCTTTACTCTACACTTGCCACTTCACCATTCTTTACATTCCCTTCCCAATTTCCGAGCGAATTCCACCCCAGAGTGTTGCCACTACTATATCGCATTTGCTCGAGGGCATAGGGGAACTGAGGAAAACCTCTGCAGTCGGAATTGATCATATTTTAACTGAGTGTTCGTTGCATTTGTCATAGGAAATTTCGTAAATCTGGCTCCCGCAAAAAACTGTCTCGGGCAAACACCAACTGAACTGGGGTGATCGCTTGCGTTGCGCACCGGCCGCGCGTCTATCACTGTCACGAGGTAAAAAATATATATGCGTCTAAAAATTCTTTTTATACGAGCGTGTATTCGCGAATCGGCTCGTGGTCTATTTATACGTGAGTACTGTCTAGAAAAAGAAACGAGGCGGAAGAAATTGGCGGAAAGTGTGCCGCTGTAGCGAAAGAAAAAAAGATCGAAGTCTCGGAAGACAGCGGGTCCCTGTCTTCCGTATCCAATGTCCCCATCCGTGTACGCGGGACAAAAATGTGGCTCAAGGCCAATCGGGTTGGTGACCCGAATAAAAAAAACCGCCGTAAATACCAAACTAGTATAGCGACAAATCGAGAGGAAACGGGGTCAAAAAACGATCGCGTTGCAAATTAAGAGGTTAGGCTACTGTGACGACCTAAAGATCAGGGTTATTGGAAAAAAATAATTTTGAAGGAATGAGGAAAATGATTGGAAAGTCATAAAAAATATAAATTAATTTAAAAAGTTATAAACAATTGCTGAAGGACTTTTGAACGTGAGGATCTCAATGGTGTACTTGATTTTGGCCACCCGGTTGATCTGAAACATAAACAACGAGTTAAAAAAATTGTATACATAAAATCGGCTAAGACTTGACCGAGCTTTTTTTAGTGATCGTGTTTTAAACCAAAAAAAATGAATTCTTTTTTGATCTTCCGAGGAAAAATGACAACATTCTTGTTAATAAATTATGAAAAAACACGTTAAGAAGAAAAAAAGTAAAGACTAAACTACTATTACGCTGAATAAGTGTACTAAAGTTTAAGTCAATCCGTTTATTAGATGTCGAGAAATCGTGTACACCGTTTCGAAAAACATAGTTCGAGAAAAACGCGTTTCAAGTTGTGCTAGCAGTTCTATCATTGTAATAATAAGTTTATCTTCAATCTGCGATTCCTGCACTATATGTTGAATCTTCCTCTTCAATTTGAGTTGCCTAAAGTGACGAACGAGTGTTCGTCATTTGCATTATCCATCGGCCATATTCATGGAACTGATTTTGCGACGGATAAAATTCGAATTTCTTCATAGGGGTTGCTTTGTGAAAAATTCGACTTTCACCCCCTAAGAAGTGTGAATTCCGGAAGTTGAAAATCGTTGCTAATCTTTCAGTGACTTTTCGTCGGCAGTAAAACTATAAGCAAAGAAAAAAGATGAGAAATTTTGTACCGACCGAGATATTTTTTCAACCATTTAACTCCTCAAAAGCGTGGATACTGGCCCACCATTTTTTTAGAACTTTTTGCAGACCCTTCACATATATTTTAGAGTCGAAATATATACGAAGAAGATAGTTCATAAAACAATAGGAAAATCGAATCATCAAAGCGCCCAAATCGTTTTCGTCGAGAAAATTACTTTTACCGTTCAATAATTAAAAGTTACTATATTTTTTTCTTGTTTCGTTGGAAACTTATTTTTATATATATATTTTTCATTATTTATATTTTTTTCCTGAGTTCCAACGTTATCTTGAGTTATACCCTTGCAGATTTTAACGTATTGCCCTTCCCAGTTGAACCCTTTTCTATCACGCCCTACTCGGAAAGAGCGATGTAGAAAAGTCTGATTCCCTGCTGGGGAAAAACACGAGGAACTGACTAGAGTGGGATTCGGGGAAGCGTCTCTGCGTCTTCAGCGTGATTTAGGGTAAATAAATGTAACGGAAGCGGCGATTCGTAGTATCTGGGTTAAAGATCACGAACTGTCTTTTCCGCCGTTAAATCTTTTTCGTTTCTCGCATCTCGGTTATAGCTGTGACGTAAATGTGGTTCTCGTGGAAAACGTTCCGACGACCACGCGTGTGGCCAAATTCTGAAGAGAAAAAAACATTTAAAAAACAAGTCCGTGCAATAACAGCTACCACTACTCGGTGATTTATTCGTCATGATTAAATTCATTTTTTTTTCTTTTTGATCCGAATGTTTTCACGCCAGAGACTCGATTTTTTTCTCTCCCTTTGCCGGGCTCGATTCAATTAAGTGTTCAAATTGATGATGACGTTGTAAGAGCTGTTTTCAACTTTTTTAAAAATAAATAATGAGCGATCCTTGCGATCTAGATATGGGTATCTGGAAACGCATACACACACACACGCGCGCACACCGACACACACATATCTTGAAGACAGCTTCGTTATTCTTTTTTTTTAAGTTAGAAACAGAATGACACTATTAAAATAGATACTTTTTTTTTTATAATCAATTTTCCCTGGGGTTCATTTCCAGTGTAATACATTTCCAGTGTAAAATTTTTTTTTTTACGATTAAGATCGAAACGACGATTAATATTTATTTGTTATTTTTTTATTTCCTGAGCTCCAACGTAGACCCTTGAGGATCTTTGTTCATATTCCTTCCCAATCGAACGCTTTCGTATCACTCCCTACCCGCACTTCGCTAATCTAAACTAACTGCTATTGCCTCCACAGGCTTTTCGAGGTATTCCTTTTGCGGAAGGCCGTATGTTGTTGAGGCATAAGCAGGAACCTTCTGAATCATTGGTAAATTACACCGGCGCTTAATAAAAAGAAATCACAATTAATTATTATACCCAACCATGAACTGGAATAAAAAAATTGGCGCAAGTTTAATAGATTTAAACAGCTTACATTTTTTCTGCAAAGTTGCGGCTACGAAAAGTCTTGTGCGAGTCACATTTTTTTAAACATTCGATGAATCCCTGTTTTTGTTGTCGTTGCGGAATCTTTCGATTTTTTTTACACGCGTTGAGTAGTTCATATGCCGCATCTACAGTTATGTAGTGTATAAATTATTAGATACAAATGCGGTCAGCGTATCACCTCCATAAAGTGGCATATGAATAAGATGATTTTTACAGTCGCCATTTTCCGTTAACAGTTCGGTAACTTGGCTCGAAGTTTAACAGTACGCTGGGAAGCCGAGTATCGGCCATGCATAACGCTGCTTTACTCGAAGCGCACGCGCGCGCGCGCGTGTGTGTATGTGTGTGTGTGTGTGAGAGAGAGAGAGAGAGAGAGAGAGAGAGAGAGAGAGAGAGAGAGAGAGAGAGAGAGAGAGAGAGAGAGAGAGAGAGAGAGAGAGAGAGAGAGAGAGAGAGAGAGAGAGAGAGAGCGTGTGAATCTTGGAAATGTAAATGGATATATATTGAAATCGAAAAGCGTGAGGATCGACTCGAAAATAGTAAACGGGGTACAATGATAAAGAATACTTTCAGTATTTTTAAATCAGTAAACAATGATCCGAGAATCGTTACTGGCAGATGGGTAGTCGGGTTTCGGCATCGGCGGTACTTCGAGTAAAGCAGCGTTATGCATGGCCGATACTCGGAGCGGTCATCGCTTAGGGGTGTGCAAGCTGGCGCATCAACCAGTCAGCGGAAGGCCAATACTTTTGAGATCTTGGTATAGATACTTGAGCAATCTATCACGTCTGTGCATCAAAGAATCATGAGAATATGGGACCGTTTATACCAGTACGGGTTTTCCAGTTTTCCCGTACCCTCAGCAAATGCGCTATAGTATAGCTTAAGGTATTTCTTTCACGAGCCCGAATATTTAACAATTTACTGATTTTCGTCTATAATCAAGTAAAAATATACCCAGTATACTGTTAAACTTCAAGCTTTTTTCTATGTGCTTAGAATATTCTATAGAGTGCATATGAAAATTTTACATTTCATGCACAGTGGGTTTCTTCATTTCGCTTTGTGATTTCTGCTTTGTCATTCTTTTGCTGTAAACATTGAGTTTTTTACAGTTTGAATCAGTATTTATAATTGTTTGAATAGTGAAAAACACATTGAATCCATTATTTTATAATGGGCACACAGTAGAACACCGATTTCACAGTTTTTAACTGTAAATTTGGTTTAAAACTCATTGATTTTTAAATATCGAACATAAATTTTAACAGATAATTTTTTCCGTGCAATGATTCAGAAGGGTCCTCCTGCTTATGCCACCACAACATACGGCCCTCCACAAAAGAAATACCTTGAGAAGGCTGTGGACGCAGCGGAAGTTATGTTAGATTAGCGAAGTATGGGTAGGGAGTGATACGAAAGCGTTCAATTGGGGAGGGATAGAACAAAGATCCGCAAGAGTCTACGTTGGAGCTCAGGAAATAAAAAATAACAAATAAATATTAATCGTCGTTTCGATCTTAATCGTATAGAAAAAATCTTCACACTGAAAATGGGTTCCTCCAGGGAAAATTGATTATAAAAAAACAAAGTATCCATTTTGATAGTGTCTTTCTGTTTCTAACTTTTTTTAATGAACAACAAAGCTGTCTTTAAGATCTGTGTATGTGTGCGCGCGCGCGCGTGTGTGTGTATGCGCATGCGCGCGTGTGTAACTAGACTACAAGCATGATCGAATGCCCGCGTCTAAACAGACCTCGTGTACACACACACACGCACGCATGGGCGAGATCCATTTAGACGCGGGTATTCGATCATGGTTGTAGTCTCACTTTCATAACTTTCACCACGCAATCGTTAAAAGTCACTATTCTTGGATTTATTATAAACCTCGACTCCGTTAAATTTCGTTTTGTACACGAAATATCTATTTTCGTGATAACAAAGCTTCGTCGGTGGTCTGCTCTTTGTTCAACGAGGCTCGTACTAAGCTCATGTACTTGTTGACATAGGTAATTTGAAAAAATCATGATTTTATTTAGTATGCTTTGATGATGAGAAATTCGAAGTTTGAAACATCGTTTATCCCTACTAATGTATAATAATACATTTTTATTATTCTTGATTAGTGTCGACAATGAATATGTTCTCCCTATTTTTCAGTTGAATAATAATAATAATAATTGTATTATAAAATTATAAAGGCGGCGTCTGAGATGGATCTGGAAATCAGATCTGTCTGGGAAAATCGAGATTACTGCCACCAACATGCTCGTTGTCCTGGTCTACTCATTTGGTGTCGTCAAATGGCGTAAAGATGAGCTTAAGGGGTCTTCCCACTTTAGACGCTAAAAACGGCTATTTTCATTAATTTTTTCGATAGGTTTATTTTATATATGTTGATAGAAAAGTTGTTACATTTAATAAATGCACTTTCGAAATACATTTGAAAAAAAATTATTTATTTAAGACACATTTATAGACGAAAATGGTAGTTAAAAAAATGTCCTAAAAAATTGTAGGTCCGCGCATGTTGATGAAATCTCGGACATGGATCATCCAAAACAAAAAAATCAAACGGTTTTAGTTTAGGAAGTTAATGGCCATAACGCATAGCATACGATTTTTGATATAAGGAAAAATAACAAAAAGGCGTACATTTTTCGAAAAAAAACGTGTTTTGGAAAAAAATAGTAAATATCAAAATTTAAAAAAACCTTGATATGCGCTATAGCTATAGTTGTAAAGAATATGTGGTTAACATTTCATACGAATCGGTTTAGTAGTTTCGAAGATTTTATCAACAAGCCGTCGAAAAACGTATCGAGAAAAACGCGTTTAAAGTTTGTTTGGCTTATATAAATTCGTAACAAAATTTTTATTAATGTATTTCGAAAGTGTATTCATTAAGTGTAACAACTTTTCTATCAATATCTATAATATAAACCTATTTAAAAAATCATGAAAATAGCTTTTTTGCGTCTAATGTGAGAAGCTCCTTAAACAGCTGAATATCGGCACACGCAAGATGATGAACATCCAATGGAGTCTACACTCTCGATTTTCCACCCCGCGCCTGTATATGCTGCGTCACAGCGGCGGGCGTAGACTCTTAGGATTGGAGTGTCTTCATGGTCGCACTGTCCTCGGAATAGCAAGCGATGTAATAACGAGCTCGGGCCGGCTCCAGGAGATCGTACACCAGCATGAGCTTCATGGGGTGAGAGCTTTTTTTATAAGACGGCAGATCGCGCGGTACAGACCCTCAGCTTGGAGTTCCGCCGGCGTCGGTGTGGCGCCTTGCCAACAGACTCCATGGCTCGGTTTTGTGTGTTTTTTCAACACATCGAGGAGCAAGGGCGTCCGCCCAGCTGACCTTTTCCTCCTTGCGGTCAACCGCACTGATGTCCAAGATCGAAGGATTCATCTACGACTGCCAAGACGGTGTTGACAACACCCTGGTCTATTGCAGCCGCGTTATGGGTTAGCCGCTGCCGACCATTTTGCATCGTGCAGGCAAACAATCGCCGGAGACATGAGTACATCTACTGTCGGCCTGCCCGGTATATGCAGTCTCCGGCTATATCCATCGCCATAACGCGGCTCTGAGGGTTTTGTATTACCATCTACGGTACTCTTATAGGATAGACCGGGAGCCCGTGCCGCCTCATTTATCAAGAGATATAAGTCCGTTGGCGGAAGCGAGAGGGGCAAGATTTATTGGAACTTCTCGTTCGCGAGCATCGGGCCGCGTTAAGCGACTAAGTCTGATGTTGTCCTCTTTGACTTCGACGAAAAGACAATATATGTCATTGAGTTCTCGGCCCCGGCTAAGACAAACATGTCGCGAAATGAGAAGAAGAAAAGGCCCAAGTATCAACCTCTCCTGGCCGAGCTGCGTCGTCTGCACCAGGGATTCAGGGTGACTTTCGTCTTCAACATCGGCGCGCTTGTGGGGATCGCAGAGCGAAATTCAATTCAATTTGTCTCGCGTCTTTTTGACTGGACGGCAGCCAAGGTGGTTTCGGAGCCCTCGAGCGCCGCCCAGCGTAATAGTTCCAGTCTAAATTATGATCGAGCCTAACCTCCCGGGGTGAGTGAATGTTTCCCAGTGCAAACTGAGTAAGTGTGTCACCTGGAGCAATTATCGATTGCTCCAGGTCGATTATCATAACAATGAGCTGATAGCTCCGACCGAGTTCTGACTAGGAAATTCGTCATCAGTGGATGATTTGGAATGGAGAATGGCGCTGGAGAGTGAATTTGACCGAAGGTTCGAAATTGTTCCTAATCGATGGAACTCAAGACCTGAAATTGAACCATTATTTATTCCGCGCTCAAATGTATTGAGCAAGGTCCTGTTCGATGCAAAACTGTTTGATGATCACGCATTTTTCAGGCCCCAGTATTATTTCTTTACCAGAATTCGCCAAACCTACTACGGGAGAAGTCTACGAAGTCCTTCGAAAAATATTTAAAAAGTTTCCTCGGTCAATTAGATTTTGAAAAAAAAATGACAAAGAATACTGACAGTATTCAAAAATGAGTAAATCATGATCCAAGGATGAAGAGTTTCGTCCTCGGATTTGCTCTAGTAGGGGAGACAGAGGTCAAACGTAACAAATTTTAGTTAAGATCTCGTATCTCTGAAACGGATAATTGTATAAAAATGGTTATTAGCCCATGTTAAAATTAATTTACCTGGCTACAATTTAAAATAATGCCATGTAAATAGATAGTTAAAAGCGGTGCTTAAAAAAAAGTCCGCTGTTAATTTGAACCCCAGTTTCAGGGCTAGTTGTAACACGGCTGGGGCAGGTTGTAACAGAACGGGCATGTTTTAAGGGGTGAAATGCAGTCAGAGGCGTGAAAAAACGAGCATTTTCAATCATTTAAAAAAAAATAGTAATTAAGTTCGTTTTACAAAAGTGGTTACACAGACTTTTTATGTAATATTTCAACTTGACTTGTACAAATTTTCAAAGAAAAATATTGGTTATTTATACAAATATCGCCAGATTCATCGGCATGTAGTGCTTTGCGGTGACCAACATAAAATTTTACTGGATCATCTGAAAGCAAAAAACCAAAAAAAAAATCATTAGTTTAATAATAAATCTCGTCCTTAATCGAATCTTTCCTTTCACAAATTAACAAAATGGCGGCTTCCGACAGATAACTTTCGATTTTCGACCAAAAAATTGCTCGTGTATAGTTAAAAAAATAGAAATTTTCAAAAAAAATAAAAATCCTTCGAGTAACAACTAGTTTTTAATGCTATCAATAAGCACACCACATCTCATCAAAATCCATCGAGTGGTTTTTGGATTATAGTGGCCACCGACTTGAACAACATAGTTTCGAGAAAAACGCGTTGAAAGTTTTTCGATGTGGATACAGGATTATATGTTCGTAAAACTTTGAGCTCAATGGATGAAGCTAAACTTTTTTTTATGTATTTTGATCCGCTGAATCCGAATATCACCATTTTTTGCCGAAAAGTCGAGCATTCAATTGTTTATAGCCAATTGTTAGAACAATTTTTCAAAAAATTAAAGTTTTTCCGGATGAATTATTTTTTAAAAATATTTTGGGCAATTTTGAAATGAAAGTATTCTTTATAAAATTTAGCTAAAGTTCATAGTTTTTGAGTAATAATTTTTTTAAAATTTTTGAAAGATTATTTCCAATGTTACACTTGATTTATGTATAGAAATACTAATTAAAAAATTACTTACATCCAATCATCAATTCCTGGCCCAGGTTCCAGAATATCAATTTGTTGTTGTCTTCGAAGCATTCTGCCTTCCCGGGTATTATCGTTTGCTTGCAGCTGCCGTCCGCTACCTGCTATGGGGACCCGACGCCCCTTCACTAATTGTGGGATATCCCGGAAACTATTCAACGGATTGCCTTGACATTTTAAGGGAATATTTTCGAAACATACTACGTCAAGAAAATGTAAAAAAATCGATTGTTTGAAAACTCTGTCTGCATTTTCCCCCTTAACGGCATCAAATAAATCTTGTTTTCAATTTAATCAAAATAATAAATGTTTTTGTAAATTCTTTATTTAAGTTAAGTATTGATTATTTAGGCACAACTGTGTCATTTTTTTCACAGTCAAAGGTACGTAAGGTCTTACGTACCTTACAGTACAGTTAGTCTTCATGTAACTAATATATAATGAAATAGGACCTCTAAAATATCCGAAAAATGTTTGAAATAAGATTCATCCTCCTCATCCGAGTCGCAGTTTGTGCACACAGAACAACGAGTATCTTCTCTTACGCAAGTGATATAAGCCCATTGCTTGCACACCGTGCATTATACCCAGTCAATACCTGTTGAATCATGAGAATACAACTCACCACAGGCTAGACAATTACAATCCTCATCTTTTATTTCGCCATCGTCCCTCAATATATTTTTCTTTACTTTGTCAGCTTCGTTCTTAGTTTTTTCTTTCCGTTGCCTTTTCCTTTGTCGACTTTTTCCTTTGTGTGTAGTATTTTACTTAAAGTTTGGTTTGTCAGTTCTGTTTTTTGCACTTGACTGGTCTTGTTTCATCTGTTTTTTCATCAGCTCCTCTTCCAGCTTGTTTTTTTTTCGGCGTGTCGGTGAGGATCGCCGTTTTACGAAGCGTTTACGTGTTAACGTTGTCTTGCGTGGTGGTAACCTTCGGCAATGGTCTTACTATGTTGGAACATGTAGGAAATTGGTCAAGCCCGGATGGTCCTGGTGGAGGTTGAGAGGACATTTGGTATATCACCTCTGAAATGCTGATGTTGAAATCACCAGGGATTTCTTTTTCAATTTCGGGAATAATTTATGAGTCCAGGCTAAGGGAAATCCAATCATCTCCTGCCTCCATGATAGTCGATGCCGGGTTCTGGTTGATAATAGAGTCTTCCATATTTGTATCAGCAGATGTCGAAGGCTGTACTGGTGGTTTAAGGCTTGATGAAAAACCGATTGCACTGGTCGAGGCGTTCAGCATGTCCGTAACAAATGACGGTGCGACGTCATTGTCATCGAAGACATTCTCATAACATGGCCACAGAGCGGCTTTTCTAAATGAGTTTGTTATGTTGTTTGGGGTGAAAGCCAGAGAAAACACTGCTTTAACCATTTTTGGAAGGTCATAAATAGACATTGTTTTCCCTGGACTGGCCGTCCAATTCGTGTGTTGTCTGTTTATATAGTTTTTCAGCGGCCCGTGCACACCAACATCCAAAAGTTGAAGGTGATGCGAGCAATCGGGCGAAAACGATAGCAATACGATGTGGTTTTTTTTCGCCTTTTTCACCGCCTTGAAAGCCATACGGGAATGATGATTGTCCAGTAAAAGTAACACTGGATCTTCAGCAGATGGTCTCACATGCTTGATGAAATGGTCCAGAAAAATCGAAAACTCCTTTTCGGACATCCAACCTGATTTGTTTCCGGTGTCTATCGCTGCAGGTGAGCCGTTTCTGATAAACATGTGGTTGTACCTCATTCTGGGAAAAACAAACAAGCAAGGAATGGAGTTCCCGATGGCGTTTGCGGCCCCTGCCAGAGCAATCAACGTCCCTCTTTCTGCTGAGGTAGCTGCTCCAACTTGTCGTGTCCCTCGCTCAGCCTCAACTTTTGTGGGTCATTGGGCAGTTGTGATACCGGTGTCATCAACATTCCAGATTCGGCTTGGTCTGAAAGTGTACCCGGTCAAAACTTGCCTGTATTTTTCAAAGAACTCGTAAACGTTCGTCCGATTGAAGGAAGTGGCTCGGCTTAAGCTCGTTGTTTCGGGGCTATGGATGGATAGGGTTGGAATTCTTTTAAAAAATGACGTGAACCAATCTGGTCCGGCACTTTTGTTTTTTTCCAACTCTCTGACATGTTTTGGATTCCATGATGAGCCGCTACTTCAAACGCCAACTTCCTCCCTTTAGTGGGGATGCGACCGAAGTATATCCTTGCACACAGAAGAATGTAATCTAATAACTTAGATTCTAGCTCTAGTGTAAAAACGAGTCGTGTCTTCTTATGCCCAACTTCTATGGTCTCCGCTGGAACACCCCTTGTTCATTTTCTTCACGAATTTGAAGAGAGTGACGTGGCAGATATCGTATTCGCGAGCGACTGATCGAAATCTTCGGTTTTTTTCCAAAACTTATTTCCCAGCCAACTCATATACCTCTTTCAAAGTAGTGTCTCTTTCAGTGCGTCTTTTAAAAGTCCTCATACTGCAACATAGAACTTGTTTATAAGGTCGTAAAGTAACTGATGCTCGTACGGTAAAGGAAAACATCGTGAGAAATCATACATGGATTCTGTTTTTGGCCGGCAAAACGCTAAAACCTTAGTAGAATAACGCATAGAAACCGAGTAGGTATGCGCACGAAAAGTGAGGCATTTGAAACGAAACTACAATGGCTCGGTATGTCACTATACTACTATGTATGAAACTGCTTTTCTATGCGTTATTTTTCTAAAGCTACAACCAAGCAACCTGGGCGCCGTCGTTGCGGGGCATGTATTAACAACTTAATTGTTACTCCGTCAGTTTATTACTTTCAGCCCCATGCCTCAATTGATCACATTTGTATTTTATTTTAATTGTGTATTAGTTTTACGGTAACAAACTCAAGCTGATATCGCAGCTGATTAAAGAAAGCATGGAATAAAAAATATCAACATTATTCAATAACTTTAATTAAACCGTAAATGAAAAAAATGCGATAGTAAAAAAAGTTCGTTTATCTGGTAAAATGGGCCGCAGTGACGTGACCTCGCGGCGCGGCTCCTGAGCAAGAACTAGCCGTTATGAGGACGTCTGCTACTACTCAAAGTGTTGGAAGGCTGTTAATATGTAGCTACAATGTTTATAGTTCAGCGGCAACTCGCTTCTTAATTCTAACCCCTGACATCTATCGCGGTAAAAACAATTTTTTTTCTGAGCACGGTAATAAAAACCTCGTTTTGCAATCACGCAGCAATAAGAAGTTAAATACTTATGATTCAATTTCAAACTAAACACATTATTCATGATTACATTTTCGATAAAATACTTAATTCAATATTTAACTGAATACAGCAGATCTCCCCTAATTTTTTTCTTCCACCGTACGGGATCATTCCCTTTTTACGTGCCCGCCTTATTCCATTTCCGGTTTTTCTGCACCTTGGCCCGCAGCCGACTTCTCCCTCTGTATCGCATTCACCATGGCATATTAGCCATATGCATAAGAAAGCTGCGGAAAACATATGCGTATACAGCCGGTCCCAGGTTCGCTTCCCAGTTTCGGAGCTGCTCGCGTTTTGTCGAGAAATGAATCGCGGGCTACAGGCATAGGCACAATGCCACGCATACGTACCGGTCCGTTTTCAAGCTATCCGTCTCAAATTTTGAACGAAAAAAAGGTTCATTTCCGTGTTATCATTGTATGTTCGGGTAGGGTTTTGATCAGAATCGGCCCCATGATCGACTGTCAATGTTTGTACTTACCGACCGATGGTGGGGCTGCACTGCTTACCGACCGATGGTGGTAAGTCCCCCATCACCCCGAATAGAATTCGGTGGAATGGCGGGGGAGAGGGGCAAAACAGGGACACACGTCCGATTCCTAGCAAGGCCGCGCAATGACTGACAAAGAGTCGAAGTGCTTTGTAGTAAAAAAGAGTTCCCCGCCCATCCCGCCGGTCGGAGGGGGCGGTGGGAGGAAGAGGGGGGGCTGATTTTCAGAAAGTGTGTTACACATTTGTGAGTGGTGAGTCATCAGGCGGTTGCCGTGGCTTGACAAAGGACCCCCCCCCCCCCCCCCCCCCCCGGCCTCCATTGTTGAGATGCGATAGTTTTGTTTAGACATTGACGTGTTGAAACCTGTCAGGGAATTGAGGTGTTGAATGATTCTTTTCTGAGAATTTGTGTACTATCGGCGGAAGAGTGACATTTATGAGTTTCGGGGTCAAAATGGTGGCAGGATTTCGTCAGATTTTTTCTAAGAATTATATAGACATTTTTTTAACGTTTTGTGGGGTGGTGAGTCATCGGACGCGTAATATTTTTCAGCGCTCGGACCACCCTGCCCGCAATGCAGGGGGGGGGGGGGGGGGAAGTGACGGGGATTTTCTGCCGACGAATAAGCTCAGCGAGCTGTCACCCGGGTCGGACTATGTCATCACCAATAGGGGCCGTCAACGCCAAATTTGGCAAAAAGCACGTCGTCGACATTCGCAACGAATTCAGCGTGCTTCTACCCGGAACGATGATCAAGGCGCTTGAGGCTGATTCGACAACATTCGAGAGCATGTTGGCAGCAGGGCATAGAGGAGGTCTATGCATGGTCTATCGCGGCGGAAAATGTCACAGCCTGAAATTCGCGAATTCAGCAACATACCAGCTGATGTTGGCAGCAGCGTACAAAAGAAATGTCTGCATGGCTTACATAGGTGAAAAGTTTATTGCATACGTTAAGGGTCATGAAAATCGAGAACAGCTAGCTCATATACTAAATATGAAAAATGATCTAGTTATTAAAACGTTGGACACGGACTCTGAAGATATCGATGCATAATGGATAATGAAGGATGCTAGTAAAGCATTTCAATAATAAATCATTTTGAGTTCAAGATTGAAAAGCACGAGAAAGAGCACCCAACGTCTCGCTGTTTGGAACTCGATCTTGTGTACACAAACTCGACGTTCAAGCGCGTGCGCGCGCGCACACTCGATCGCTCGCACGGACGCGCGTGCGAGGTTGCATAGAGATTTTAAAAAAAATATATATTGGTGAACCGTTCTGCATCGGTATTTGATTCATCGAGCAGTCTGGACCATGGAAGATTGCGATAAAATTATCGATAAATTGAACAGTGCAAAGAACAATTTCTCTCACGTAGAAAAGTGGCAAAAGTTCCGTGACGTGCACGTCAAACTTTTGGGGAAAACATTGAAAAAACCAGGGCTCAATGTGGGTCAAAAACTGAAAATTCAATCGACAATAGCTTAATTGTTGTCGTTGGGAGAAAAAATCGTGCGTGGAGCATGTGTAAGCAGTGCTGGTGTAAGCGGTGCTGGTGTAAGCGGTGCTGGTGTGAGCGATGCTCGTGATAAACTAAAGTAGTTCGATCTCGAGTTGGCATTTAAAAATCGGATAAAGACGTTCTTGTTGTGAAAGACGTTGTGAATTTCAAGCACAAAGATGTGCAATGTATCCTCGGAATTGCGATGCGCGTGGTGCTATTAAAACTTGACAAATCGTGCACGAGGAGGGTAACGTAAAGGCGAATGTCACCTTAGCGTGCAAATTTCGCCCCATGACGGTGAATGAAATCATTGAAGAGGGCAAGACATTTCACACGAAAAAGGCGGTCATTCTACCATCAACCGATATTGCCGAGTGGTTTATCGAGTGTGTCCTAGCAAAACTTTCCACGAAAATCGAGGATTTTCAGGAAAATGAGTCGGGTTGGACGTTACATGAAATCTCACATCTACTTGTGAACATTAACAAGTGCGCATCACTGCGAGGAAGCTTATCCACATACACGCGTCTCCCGAGAGATATACAAATGAAACGGGCTGTCATCGATATTGACAACAAGGACCCCCATTGTTTTCTCTGGTCCGTAACCGCAGCTCTCTCACCACTACCAAGGCGTAATTCCGATCGTACGAGTTTTTATCCTTATTATAGCGAAGGCTCAAATACGAAGGATTGGATTTTCGATGAGGTTATCGGTGATTAAGAAATTTGAGGAATTAAATGGTTTGACGATCTATGTGTATGGGATCGATGGCATGATAAAATACGGTATAAGTAAAATTGGACCGATATATGTGAGTAAACAAACGTCGGATAAACCAACCATTCACCTACTCATGATCAAAGCCAAAATCGATGAGGAGGACGAGGAGGAGGCTGACGAGGAGGATGCTGCCGTTCCTAAGATGTATCTATATTTTGCGTGGATTAAAAACATGCCGCGGCTCTTGAGTGCGCAGATATCGAAGGGCAAATGCCGCACGCGGTTTTGCGGCCGATGCTTGCGTCATTTTACTACAAAAGAAAAATTGCAAAGGCACAAAGAGGATTGCGCGAATAATGCGTAGATGATTATGATTAAACATAAGAAGTCATGTGTACAATACAATAAAATCCGAGTCTTACTGTAAAAAGTATGAAAGGCTAGCATAGAATATCGAAAGGCTATCAATATGGGTTTTCCACAGATAAATCAAAGACAATACGAACATATCCATAAGACGCGGTAGCATCGCACTGCCGGCATACTAACAAATCCAGAAGAAAGGACGCAGATGAGTGGTACGCAAATATGCCGGCCAAGTCATACTTGATGTATGATAATTTCAATCATCTGTATGATGTAGCTATATGTAAGTCATTGACATACGGCTTGTTCGCTTGGATGGAACATTTCGAGCAATGTAACGGGGATATTCTAGATGACGGTGAAACGGGATACATCTTGAAGGTTAATTTACCCTTGTACCCACAACACTACGGCCCTCCTGGGCGGGCATTCAAAGAAAATCATCGGCCACGCGGCCGCGAAAAGAAAAATACGTAATTCACTAAAGAAATTTGAAACAATGCGTAAAATTGGGATTACGCGTCATGGCAATTCACAGAGTCCTCGAGTTTAAGCTTGGCTAAAATATCGCAATGATCGAACTGACTCGCATTATTGCGTTTGTTATTTTTACGATTCATCTGGAAAGCCAGAATGACACATCGCAGCTTTTTCAATCGTATAGACGTCTTCACGGACCATATGGTATACTCGTTATGGTATCGAGTTGAAAGTGAGCAATTCGATGAGCCCAAGGGCATGATTTTAAACCATCCCAGCATCCAAAATATCCTACAAGCTAGGATAGAAAAATCTTGGAGCCAGTGTTCCATCACCACTCGTTCGGACCTAGTCTCCCAACAGTGTTTCATCACCACTCGTTCAGATCTAGTCTCTCAACAGTGTTCCATCATCACTCGTTGAGTAGAAGTCTCCCTTCAGTTTCCATCGCGTACGAACAAAAATCTCCCAACAACGCTTACAGGAACAATTTCAAAAAAACTGTCTCGAGAAAGCGAACTCGAACATTAACTTCAAAATTATACTTTATAATCACGCGAACTACAGAATTTCATTAAGTGTCTACGTTGAACGTGTATACCGTATTATTTTGCGTAAATGTCCAATTAATTCGAAGACGCGGCTCGCGATAAATACCCATGTGTTAAAAATTTATGTCGACGTGTAACACAACATTGTTACCAAGCGTGCGCAACCGATGGGTCCGACCTACCTGCGGAGGCCCGAACCCGACGACTATAAACAGATTAGCGTATCCACGACGCATCGACAAATGTAAGCGAAATATTTTATGTATATTTTTTGCATTATTAATTTAATCGAATTAACCAAATTGGTTTATTATAATAAACCCCGAATTGTTAATCAATTGCGTAAATCAATTCATTTATTAATCGAGTCACTGCGTCATACCCACCTTTGCATGCACCTTTCCCTTTCACACCCTCATCCCGAGCTAGTGCGCTAGGCGTAGGCTAAAAAGAGGAAACCGCGATAGATATATGCCTACGTCCCCTCAGAACGTGACAGCATCATAGTCCTGACATCGTTCATGATTGCATCTGATAATGGCACCAGCACCCAAATATCTCCAGATCTTGGGTAGCTAAAACTTGTCAAAACTGTCTAATTACATGACTTCATCGCCGGTTTTTTCTGTATGCAACCCAATGTATGCTAGGTCCATCGTTGTCATCGAGATTCACAATAACGAATCCGTAAATTCGTCGTCCACTCTTGGGAATTCATTTCTCACGCGAATTCTACGACACTGAGGAATTTTCGTAGCTTTTGAAATCATTATTAAAATTTTAAGCAATGCTTGAAATTGTGACTGCGCATTACACAAATGCACAGAACTTTCATATTCAAACCGCGCGCTTGGCTAAAAAAATACATCAAAGTATGCCATCAATGTATCAATGTAAGTATGGAATTGGGAAAGAAATCTGACAATGACTGTGGCCATCTTTTACAAACTCGTGAACAATCCGGTCTTTGGGAAAACAATGGAAAATGTGAGGAATAGCTGCACCATATTTGACAATGGCATTGTTATAATTGAGCTCAATAGAGCGTGCGTTCTATTTAATAAGCCCATATCCACCGGATTTTCCATTCTCGATTTACCTCAGCCCTAGATTTAGGATGTTAACTACAATTACATACTCGAAAGATTTAACAATCGAGAAAAAATGTTGTATACGGACACTGATGGCCTGATTTAACACATCAGCGTGTCCGACATTTATGAAACGATCAAGTGTAACATCGACAAGTTTGACACGTCTGATTATTCGCCAAATAATCCGTACGATATACCCTCGCGAAATAAGAGGAATTAGGCCTCATGAAAGATGAGAATAACTATCGTATTATGATAGAATTTGTAGACTTGAGAGCAAAATTGTACTCATTTAAAATCCTCGACTGTGAGGATGTGAAGAAACGAGCTAAGGGTATTGGGCGGTCAACCCTGAAATGCATCGCCTTCGAAGACTTTAAAAATTGTTTTTTTGCGCACGAAAACCTCATCGAGGCGAAACAATTGATCATGAGTAAAAATCATTGTTCATACGGCGATGCAAAGTAAAGTTGCTCTCACCTGGAGAGATGACAAAAGAGTGCTAATTCCCAGATTCCACGGACACCTTTCCATGGGGTTATGATTTCGATGATATGGAATATTGAAATAAAGTGTTAAAAAAACAATTGTGTCTAAAGAGAGAAACGGTAATATACATTTACACTTAAACCTAACCATTTTCGAAAATTTATCCCCCCCCCCTGATTGAACGTATCAACGAAAAAACCATACGATAGGTATTCGAGCCAAGTCTGCGACACTGAGAATGTAAACAAATCACGAACGTCTCATGAATCATCGAACGACTCATGAACGTTTTTGAAAATCTCTTGAACGTTTTTGTAAATCTCTTGAATGCCGTTGAGTCCCTCATGAAGGTCTTCAAACCACTCCAAACGTCTCTGAACATCTATTGTACTTCTTCCAATATCTAGTGAACGCTTTCGAACTTTTAGCGAACGTCTTATGGACATCTCACGAACATCTTTCTATGTCTGGCAAATGTTTTCGAACGTCTTCGAACGACTCACAAACATCTATTGAACATCTGTCGAACGTCTAATGATAAATGTCTTCGAACACCATCGAGCGATTATATTAATCCATTTTCAATAAAATTCCATACACAAGAAATTTAGTATCACATTCGAAAGAAATATTTCGTACAGTTGTGCAATCCGATAACAGAAGATGATGTAACGAAGTACGGAGTGAGGAGATTAAATCAAAATTATATAATGTTACATTTCTTTTATTTGTACGAATCATTATGAGTCGACCACCAATTATACATTTTTAATGCATTTTGCAATGCACATTTTTTTTTCATGTTTTTCGAAACGTAGCGTCGAGCTTCCATTTACTTTACTCAATTCATCCATATCTTCCGAGTCCACATCCAACGTTTCAATAACTACATCATTTTTTATTTTTAGTATATCAGCTAGCCATTCTCGTTTATCATGATCCTTAACATACACGATAGGGCACATGTCGTCTTCCGTTGAACCCTCAACTGCAGCGGTTGCTAAACCGTCAGCTATGCTATATGGAACGTTTCCACAGGCCCACTTCAGACCATGATGATTCCGAATCGCCCATGATGATTCGTATCCCTCAGATTTTGTGAGAAGTCTCCATCAGAAGAGAAGAATCATTAAAGATCCACAAACGTAGGCACATTCATACCGAATATGTTTCAGCGTGATCAAGTCGATGGCAAGATCAAATCATGACTGACGTTGATCTTTACGAAACTCGTTTTTCAAGTATATAATCGGTCAGCCGGTGATTGGGCTTCGATGATACACACACAGTTGGATCGACAAATTAGAATCGACAAAATCATTCTCATCGAAAAAAAAAGATTTTTTTTTAAAATAATTTATTATTATTATTGTACAAAATTATCGGAAAAAATGTTTTATTTTAAACATAATCATTCAAAAATTTGTAGAGTACAAATGTTGATGATTTTTTTTTCGACAAATCAGAATCGTCAAAATGATTTTCATAGAATTTTTTTTTTAGAACGAATGTTATTATTATTATTCTGTTTCAATTTCTGTTGTAAATATCATTCAAAAATTCGTGAAGTCATCAATGGGCGAAGAGAACACCCGATTCACCAGTTTTTTCCATCCGTACCACCAGGATATAAAATCATCGAAGTTCGAATCATCGAAGGTCTTTCTCGCTCAACATCCTTTTTAGATCATGTTAATAATACATGTCGATAATCATCATCATCACCATACGCAGTACGGAAAGTATTATCGACATCGACCTTCTCCTCCTCCTTCAAAGCCAATTCCTCTTGCTCGTCTTACAATTAGATTATTCGTGATTTGTTTACATTCTCAGTGTCCCGGACTTGGCTCGAATACCTATCGTATGGTTTTTTCGTTGATACGTCCGATCAGGCGGGGGGGGGGGGGGGGCAAATTTTCGGAAATGTTTAGGTTTAACCGTAAATGTATTTTACCGTTTCTGTCTTCACACACAATTGTTTTTTAACACTTTATTTTAATGTTCCATATAATCGAAATCAAAACCCCATGGAAGAGTGTCCGTGGAATCTGGGAATTAAGCACTCTTGTCATCTCTCCAGCTGAGAGCAACTTGATTTTGCATCGCCATATGAACAATGTGTTTTTTTACTCATGATCAATTATTGCACCTTGATGAGGTTTTCGTGCGCAAACAGGCAATTTTCGAAGTCTTCGAATGTAATGGATTTCAGGGTTGACCGCACAAGACCCTTAGCTCGCTTCTTCACATCGTCACAGTCAAGAATTTTCAACCAGTACAATTTTGCTCTCAAGTCTACAAATTCCATCATAATACGACCATTATTCCGATCTTTTATGAGGCCTGATTTTTCTTATTTCGCGAGGGAATATTGTACGGATTATTTGGCGAATAATCAGACGTGTCAAACTTGTAAGTGTCACACTTCATCGTTTTATAAATGTCGGACACGCTGATGTGATAAATCAGACTATCAGTGCCGGTATACAACAATTTTTCTCGATTGTTAAATCTTTCGAGTATGTAGTTGTAGTTAAAATAAAAAATCCAGGGCTTAGGTAAATCGAGAATGGAAAATCCTGTGGATATGGGCTTATTAAATAGAACGCACGGTCTATTGAGCTCAATTATAACCATGTCATTGTCAAATACGGTGCAGCTATCGAATATGGGCTCTTGGCGCTTCCGCTGCCCGCCGCCTCTTCCACTTTGTTACGAGTCGTACTTCCCGATGTTTCCTCACATTTTCCATTGTTTTACCAAAGACCGGATTGTTCACGAGCTTGTAAAAAAATGCTCAAAGTCATTGTCAGATTTCTCTTCCTATTCCACACTTGCATTGATGTATTTTTTTAGCCGATGCGCTGTTTGAATTTGAAAATTCTTTGCATGTGATGCGCAGTCCCAATTTCAAGCATTGCTGAAAATTTCAATACTGATTTTAAAAGCTACGAAAATTCCTCATGGTCGTGGATTTCGCGTGAGAAATGAATTCCCAAGAGTGGACGTCGAAATTACGAATCCGTTATTGTGAACCTCGATGACAAAGATGGATCTGGCACACATTGGGTTGCACACAGAAAAAACCAACGATGAAGTCATGTCATTTGACAGTTTTGACAATTTTTAGCACTATCAGATGCAATCATGAACGATATTAGGACTATGATACTGTTGTATGTAGTGATTTATGTATGAAATTTTGATGTACATAAAACGGATTCTGTTCGGATACAGTTAAACGACAACTACTCATAAATAATTCTTTCACGCTGACGCTTTCGCGAACGAGCTCCATCGCACCTATCGAACTACTAGGTGCGCAGTTAAGTTTCCGGGTTATTTTTACAAATAAAAAATCGAAAATTTCAAGACAAATACAAAAACTGGTCCATTTGGAGTATTGTCCGTCGCTATTTACACGTTTTTGCCATCTCTCTGGCAATACATAGATACCGCGACGATAAAGAGACGCGTCTTTGAACTGAAACCATTCGTCCAACCAATTTTGTACTGCATCGTAATTGGCCAAGTGTAGCCCACCCAAGCCATGCGCCATCGAGCGGAACAAGTGATAGTCTGAAGGGGCCAGGTCTGGCGAATACGACGGGTGCGGTAGCAGATCCGATTTCCGTGTTTTTATGGTGTCCTGGACGATGGAACTGCGATGGCACGGAGCGTTGTCGTACTGCAATATCACACGTTCGTGTCTCGTGTCCCATTCTGGCCGTTTTTCGAGCAATGCGTGGTTCAAATTGATTAGTTGTTCTCGGTAGCGATGCCCATTGACAGTTTCGCCAGGTTTCAGCAGCTCATAGCACACGATTCCTTTCTGGTCCCACCAAACGCAGAGTATTGTCTTTTTTCCGAAGCGATTTGGCCGTGCCGTCGATGTTGACGCTTCGCCAAGTGAAATCAAGGATTTTCTGCGTTTGGAATTCTCGAAATATATCCATTTTTTATCGCTAGTAACAATTCGATGCAGGAAACTCTTTCTGTTCTGCTGCAAAAGCAAATTTCGGAAGTGGCTCTTCGATTTCCCATTTGTCTCTCAGTCAACTCATGCGGCACCCACTATCCTTCCTTATGATTTTTTCCCATGGCGTGCAAACGTTTCGAAATAAATTGCCGAGTCACATTTAATGCCTCGGCAAGTTGATCTTCTGTTTGAGTGTCATCTTCATCCAATAACGCTTGCGGATCGGCGTCCGCAAATGTTTGCGGTCTTCTCGAGCGCTCCTTGTCTCCAGTCTCAAAATCGCCACTTCTGAACCGCTTGAACCAATCTTCACACGTTGTTTTTTATGGTATATGTACGCCGTAGGCCTCCTCAAGTAACCGACGTGCTTCAGCTGCTATTTTTTTTTGGGTGAAGCAAAAAAGCAATGCTTCCCGCAAATGCTGTTTATTTGGCACAAATTTTGACATTTTCGAGGTTCGAAAAAAGGTCGTTGTATTGCAATATTTGTTTATATTACGACTGGGTATTCTTAACAGATGTCCAAGCTATAAAGACACCCAACTTCAGACCTGTATTTCGACTACATGTGTCGCTAGCGCTATCCATGTGTGAAACTCGGGAACTGAGTTGCGCACCTAGTATAGCCGTTTAAAAATCATGCTCATCGGACTCATCGAATTGCTCACGTTCAACTCGAAGCCATAACGAGTATACCATATGGTCCGTGAAGACGTCTATACAATTGAAAAAGCTGCGATATGTAATTTTGGCTTTCCAGATGAATCGTAAAAATAATAAACGCCAGAATCCGAGTCAGTTCGACCATTGCGATATTTTAGCGAAGCTGAAACTCGTGGACTCTGTGAATTTCCATGACGCGGAATCCCAATTTTACACGTTGTTTCAAATTTGTTTAGTGAATTACGTATTTTTACTTTCGCGGCCACGTGGTCGTCAATTTTCTTTGAGTGCCCGCCCAGGACGGCCGTAGTGTTATGGGTACAGGGTAAATTTTGGTGCGTGTCTTGTAACTCTCGAGGATACTCTAAATCAAATTTCAAGATGTATCGCGTTCCACCGTCATCTGGAATATCCCCGATACATTGCTCGAAATGTTCTACCCAAGCGAACAAGGCGTATGTCAATGACTCACATAAAGCTACACCATACAGATTGAAATGGTTATACATCAAGTGTGAACTCAACCGGCATATTTGCGTACCACTTATCTGCGCCCATTCTTCTGAATTTTTTAGTACGCTGGCAGTGCGATGCTACTGCGTCTTATGGATATGTTCGTATTGTCTTTGATTTATCGGTGGAAAACCCACATGATAGCCTTTCGATATACTATGCTAGCCTTTCATACTTTATACAGTAAGACTCGGATTAACGGGGGTGATCGGGACTGAACAATCCACGGATAACTAAAACCTCGGTTAATTCGAAATAAATTTTATACAATTTTTTATAATTGTTGATTCAATCTCAATTTTATTGTAGTGTAAACATGACTTCTTATGTTTAATCATAATCATCCGCGAATCATTCGCGCAATCCTCTTTGTGCGTTTGCAATTTTCCTTCCGTGATAAAATAACGCAAGCATTGACCGCAAATCCGCGTGCGACGTTTACCCTCCGATATCTGCGCACTCAAGAGTCGCGACATGTTTTGAATCCACGCGAAATGATGATACACCTTAGGAACGGCAGCATCCTCCTCGTCAGCCTCCTCCTCCTCGTCCTCTTCATTGATTCTGGCTTTGATCTTGAGTAGGTGAGTGGTTGGTTTATCCGACGTTTGTTTACTCAGACATATCAGTACAATTTTACGATTACTGACTTTCGCCATGCCATCGATCCCTTATACAGGGTGCGCCAGAGAAACTTACTTATTTGAAAGGTCAATAAAAACAAAAGTACTTCAATTATTGTTTAAAATTTTTTTCATTTGAGAATACAATATCCCAATTTTTTTTCATGCAGTCTTGAAAATGACATCGGATAAATGGCGACCCCCATTGCGCGTACACTGATGAAGTCGATTTTTGAAATTCGTATCCACTCTTTGCAGCATATCAATCGGTATGTTGGCAATGGCGTCGCGAATGTTGTTCTTGAGGTGTGCTATGGTCCGTGGTCGATCGACATAAACCAGAGATTTCAAATAACCCCATAAAAAGAAATCGCATGGAGTCAAATCTGGAGAGCGTGCCCGCCATTGGAGATCGCCTCTGAGAGAGATGAGGCGGTCGGGGAAATGTTGTCGCAACAAATTCATTGAGTCTCGTGCTGTGTGTGCTGTGGCTCCATCTTGCTGAAACCACACGTTCCTAACGTTCATTTCTTCGAGTCTTCGTTGAACAGTGGTGTCAGAAATTCCCATAGCAGCTGCGTGTTTGCGAGCCGAACGCCGGGGAGAACGCACAACTGACTGCCTCACTCTTTCGACATTTTCCGGAGTTCTGATGGTCCGTTGAAGTCCATTTCTGGGTTTAGCGACACTTCCACACTCCCGAAATGAGTTAACCCACGACAGAATCGAATTACGGCCAGGAACGAGTCTGTGAGGAGGAATTTCAAAGCGAGCGCGGAAGGCACGTTGCGTAGCAACAAGTGAGCGACCGTTAGAAAAGAAGCTCTCGACTGCGAAGGCCCGCTGCTCTCTAGACCAGAGCATGATGGCAACTGATTGGAGGGAGAAACAAACTTGGGAACTTCCCCCTCCAGATGCGCCCCCTCTCGCCCCTCTACCCGCCCAACTCACCGCGCGGGAATTTTTTCAAATAAGTAAGTTTCTCTGGCGCACCCTGTACATAGATCGTCACACATTCAATTCCTCGAATTTCTTATTCGTCGATGAGCTCATCGGAAAATCCAATCCTTCGTATTTGAGTACTTCGCTATAGTGAGGATAAGAACTCGTACGATCGGAATTACACCTTGGTAGTGGTGAGAGAGCTGCGGTAACGGACCAGAGAAAACAATAGGGGTCCTTGTTTTCAATGATGATGACAGCCCGTTTCATCTGTATATCCCTCGGGAGACGCGCGTATGTGGATAAGCTTCCTCGCAGGGGTTCGTACTTGTTAATGTTCACAAGTAGATATCAGATTTCGTGTAACGTCCAACCCGACTCATTTTCCCGAAATTCCTCGATTTTGGTGGAGAGTTTTGCTAGGACGCACTCCATGAACCACTCGACAATAGTGCTTGATGGTAGAATGAGCGCGTTTTTCGTTTAAAATGTCATTTCCTCCTCAATGATTTCATTCACCTTCATGAGGCGAAATTTACACGCTAAGGTCACATTCACCTTCACGTTACCCTCCTCGGGCAAGATTTTGCCCAGTTTTGATACCACCACGCGCATCGCATTTCCAAGGAAACTTTGCACATCTTTGTGCCCGAAATTCACAATCGAGAACGTCTTTATCCGTTTTTTAAAGGCCGACTCGAAATCGATCCACTTTAGTGTATCACGAGCATCGCTCACACCAGCACTGCTGACACTAGCGCTGCTTACACATGCTCTGCGCACGAGTTTTTCTCCCAACGACAACAATTTCGCTATTGCCGATTGAATTTTAAGTTGTTGACAGATGTTGAGCCCTGGTTTGATCAATGTTTGCCCTAAAAGTTTGACGTGCACGTCACAGAACTTTTGCCACTTTTCCACGTGAGAGAAATTCTTCTTCGCACCGTTCAATTTATCGATAATTTTATCGCACCTGTCCATTGTCCAAACTGCTCGATGAATCAAATACCGATGCAGAACGGCTCACCGATATATATTTAAGAAAAAATCTCTATACAACCTCGCACGCGCGGCTGTGCGATCGTGCGTGCGTGTGTTTGTTTGTGTGTGTGTGTGTGCGCGCGCACGCGCTCGAACGTCGAGTTTGTATACACAAGATCGAGTTCCAAACAGCGAGACGTTCGGTGCTCTTTCCCATGCTTTTCAATCTTGAACTCAAAATGATTTATTCTTGAAATGCTTTACTAGTATCCTTTATTATCCGTTATGTATTCATATCTTCAGAGTCCGCGTCCAACGTTTCAATAACTAGATAATTTTTCATATTTAGTATATGAGCTAGCTGTTCTCGATTTTCATGACTCTTAACGTATGCGATAAACTTTTCACCGATGCGGAAAGCTATGCGGACATTTCTCTTGTACGCTGCTGCCAACACCAGCTGGAATGTTGCTGAATTCGCGAATTTCAGGCTGTGACATTTTCCGCCGCTATAGACCACGCTTAGATCTCTTCTATGTGCCGCTGCCAACATGCTCTCGAATGTTGTCGAATCGGCCTCAAGCGCCTTGATCATCGTTTTGGATAGAAACACGCTAAATTCTTTGCGAATGTCGACGACGTGCCAAATTTGGTGTTGACCGCCCGTATGTTGGTGATGACATAGTCCGAGCCGGCTGCCAACTCGCTGAGCTTCTTCGGCGGCAGAAAATCGGCAATTTTACCAATTTGATTGATAAACTCCATTGTTTTACTCGTGCGCGTCCACGTAGTTCTTTTTCATGTGTGCGTCCGATCTTGAATCGAAAGATTATGTACTTCTTTCCACCAACCCCTTCCCCCCCCCTTTTACTCTGTTTTACATTGTTTGACTCGTGCGCGTCCACGTAGTTCTTTTTCATCTGCGCGTCGGATCTTGAATCGAAAGATTATGTACTTCTTTCCACCAACCCTCCCCCCCGCCGCATTGCGGACAAGGGAGTCCGAGCGCTGAAAAATATCACGAGTTTAATGACTCACCCCCCACAAAACATTTAAAAAATGTCTATATAATTCTGAGAAGAAATCTGACGAAATCCTGCGGCCATTTTGACCTCAAAACTCATAAATGTCACTCTTCCGCCGATGATAAACAAATTTCCAGAAAATAATCATTTAGTACCTCAATTCGCTGACAGGTTTCAACACGTCAATGTATAATCAAAACTATCGCATCTCAGCGATGGGGGTCAGGGTTTGTTTGGGTTCAGGGGGGGGGGTCCCTGTGTCAAGCCACGGCAAGCGCCCGATGACTCATCATCCACAAATGTATAAAACAATTTCTGAGAAATCAGCCCCCCCCTCTTCCTCCAACCGCCCCCTCCATCCGGCGGGAAGGGAGGGGAACTCCCTTTTACTACAAAGCACTTCGACTCTTTGTGAGTCGTTGCGCGGCCTTGCTAGGAATCGGTCGTGTGTCCCTGTGTTTACCCCCCCCCTGCCATTACGCCGAATTCCATTCGAGGCAAAGGGGGACTTACCACCATCGGTCGGTAAGCAGTGCAGCCCTACCATAGGTCGGGAAGTACAAACATCGACAGTCGATTATGGGGCCGATTCTGACCAAACCCTACCCGACCATCCGATGATAACTCGGAAATGAACCTTTCTTGGTTTGTTTCTCAACTAAGTCGGTATATTGGTAGTAGGAATCTTGGGTTAGAATCGGCCCCATTACACCACTTATATGGCTATGGAA